>CM016721.1:1027795-1627795 GCA_005771605.1 Scutellaria baicalensis | reverse complement strand
AAATGTATAGATCTGTAGGTGCCTCGTTTTGCAATATAATATCTTCCCTAGGGGGAAAATATTCCGCCTTCATCTCGGAGACCTGCAAGATTAAACCATCAAGAACAACTTAAAAAAATAATAAACAGTTGTAATCTTCAGTAATTGTGTGAGGCCTATCTGGCCTATGCAAAAGTTGAACAGATCAGCTCTATTTGTTCATTCAAGGGTTAACAAGCCATTCCAATACCAAACAAAAAGTTGAATCAAAATTTCAAGGTATAGAAATGAAAAGGAAACAATGACAACCTATTGAATGAAGAAAAAGAGGTCATTACCAGCTGGAATAGTAGGTCATTTGATACCCCTCTGAACAAGTACACCTTTTCAATGAGTGGATAGAATAGAAAATGTAATATACTCGAACGAATAGCTTTTGGAAGTGCATCAAGAGTTTCTTGTTGCTGCAATCCTTCTGAATCAGTTCTGTACCTAAGGCTCAAATGAGCTAGCATCTGATCTTGCAAACGAGAAGGTAGCTGGTTCCTTTTGGCAAAGCTCGAGGCAGCGTTAATAGTTTCTCGCTATTACACAGCATATGCAAAACAAAAGTTTGAGCTGCCACAGATATATAAATAAGAACAAACGAAAAGAAAGTAGCTACTCTATGACAAAGAAGTCAATCACGTCAGCCAGCAGATCAAGTGTAGGAACTGAATAAACTTGAGACGAAACTAGAGGTCCATACTTACAAACTTCCGAGTTCTGAAGGTTGATTGAACAATCATGTTGGTCATGTTTCCTATGATATAGGAGTTTAGGCCGAGGTTCAAGAACATGTAGAAAATGTCGAATACCATCTCCCCCGTGTTTACGGGATGTAAATCCCCATAGCCAGTAGTTGTGGCAGTGACCATAGACCAGTAAATAGATATGACATATCGTTCAAACAAAGACACATCATGAAAATTTTCCATCACAGAACCAATCCATGTTTTCGACGGATCTGGGTATCTATCAGCAAGAAGATAAAAGAGGCAACCAGCACAATGAACCACAAAAAGAACTACCTACAGAGGAAAGCAAGCTTTGGTAAATACAATAGTTATACTAATGGACTAACAAACTCTCTTAAAATACTTACACATGTAAGCTTCGCAATTCGGACCACAAAATAGTTATAGCATCGATCTTTCTCCATTCTGCAGTACATTAAGATATGTCATGGGGAGTTGGAAAGCATCACAATACCTAATCTTTCAAAGTCAGTCCACAAATTATAAGATTATTTTAGAATGTAGGGATTGCTTATACAAATTCAAATTATGTTACAACATGCACCAACTGTGACGTTATAATATGTAAGAAAATTTGTTGTAGGTAGATACTGTACCTCTGAAACATTGCACTAACTCTTCTGAGACGCCAGAGACGGAGCATATTAAGATAGCTATATGATTCAAACTTGTTTGGCATAATTCTTCGTGCAAGTTCTGTGGGAATTGTGGATATTACGTCAAAGATCAACCAGGTTTTGGCATATCTCAAGGCAATCAACTTCCGATTGTCAACGAGAAGATAAGTTTCTTTATCAAGGTAGGCAACAAAGAACGTTAGGATGATGTCAATGGCAAAAAGTCCATTGACAATATTGTCGATGATGGAAAGAAATCCAAGATGCCCTATATTGAAACCAAATTCAAAAGGAGACACCCATGCTGTGTAGAAGACCAGTACTAATAGGAATGTCTCCCAAGCTCTGCAAGCCACAGATTAATTTTCTTACGATCATTAACAGTGGAATGTTAGGTAAAATCTTTTTCACGCACAAAAGAATGCATACACATTAGATGCATAAAAAATCGTCTGCATTTAGAGGAAAGACACAGAAAGAACATTACATGGGACTGCATCATGATTGCCAAATTTACACTTGAAGTTCAAACACACCATAAATAATTCCTAATTTTCAATCTTCAACATCAAATGTATTATTTCAGACATTCGTATTGAAAGAAGTCCTTTATAAGTTATAATAAATAGCACATGGAATAAAAGGTACACCGAATCATGAAAGTTACTAAATCCATCCTTTCTCTGTCTCAGATGTTTTTAACAAAAATAACTGTACATATCATCTCTTTTAATAAAAGGTAGCCCGAGGCTTTCAACCAAATCAATCATCACATTGCCAGAAGATGTACGAAATCTCCGATCCAAGTTCATCACAAAATAATATACACAACTCTGAATTCAAAAATCACTAATATATGACAATGTGCATACAAGGATATGAATTTACCAAAACAGGAAAGTAGTAATATCATTCAAACTGCATAAACAAGGAAACATATCATAAATTAAGAAGAAAGAGCAACAAAATTCCCCCAAATGCAATCAACCCACCAACTCAAAAACTTCAAACAATCCCAAATAGGTAAAAATATCAAGCGTGTAGAAATCCATAATCAGAAAATCAACTAAACCATGCTTTTTAATCTGCTTCACACGTTACCTGTAATGGGGATCCTGGTAGGAGATGATGAAGGGACGAAGCTTGACCTTGCGGGTGGAGCGAGCGCCAAGGGCGGGGAGAATACCACTGGAAATGCTATGGTAGCTTCGATCATCTCTCGAAACCTGTTCGATTTCGCTCTCAATTTCAGTAATCCCGCTCATAGACCCCCTGGATTTGCACAAACCGGGCTTAGTACTCTTGGCCGCCATGATTCCGCCCTTAATCACTCCTCCCGGGGTTAGATTTTTTCCCCCTTCCCCCGTATTTATGGCGTCGTCGATCGAAGCATAATGAGACATTGCTATATTGGTGAATTGATGTCGGGCATTTTATGAGGCTTTCCTGAGAACCAATTTTTCTTCTTCTTCTTCTTCTCTCTCTATCCCTCAGGCCTCGACAATTGCGCATCGTTGTGATCCTGTTTTTCACTCTCATGAGATGAAATCAGTGGTGCATGCAATTATTGGTAACAGAAAAGGCATCCATTTCTGGTCGCTTTAACCCTTCCGTTGTGCCAACCATGCTGTTCGCTTCCATGGATATATATGGAGAGAGAGAGAGAGATGAGAGATGGGAATCATCTTTTCATGGACGAAGTTTAGAGAGAGAGAGAGAGATGGCAGTCATGCTTTATATGACAAATTCTGGAGAGAGAAACTTGTTATTATTGTTGCATGCAATATTGCAATGTGCTTTCTTACAAAAATAATAATAATATATATATCTAAATTATATACTCCCTCCGTCCCACCAATTCTAGCCTACTTTGACCGGCACACATATTAAGAAAAAGCTGTTGACTTTGATTGGATGTGTTATTTTAATATTTTTGAGTGGCAATTTTGTAATTGAAACCAACTTTTTGAGTGCAAAAGTTGTAAAATGAAAGAAATTGAGGGGTAAGAGAGTAAAATTTTTTTTGCCATTTTGGGGCTGGCAGATTTAAGTGGGACGGACGAAAATGGCAAGTAGGCTAAAAATGCTGGGACGGAGGGAGTATATAATATAATATAATATAATATAATGTATATAACAATATATAAATATGGTTGTTTAGTCCATTTTTTATCATGTAATTTTAACTCTTTAGAGAAACTCTTTATTAAGGATAATAGCGTGACTCAATATTTATATATACGTATAAATTGTGTATATACATTTTTTCTATAATTACAATTTATCCATATATATTAATTATTTAGTTATAATTTTTCAATTACGGTTTTTAACTCGATTCAAAAAATTTGAAGGGTTATTTTGGTTTTCTGAAATTATATAGTTCACATTTTTTAAAGATTTGTAATGTCTAATTAATGTTTTCTCTTCTACATTATATTTGTCCATTTAAATTTAAAGGACTTTTCTTTATATTTTTCTATAGTTCATTACATAAGTGTATCAACAATATTAATTGGAAAAACATTAATTTGGGTTATCATAATCATACATTCAAAAATAACAAATTTAACATTGAATGATATAGATTTTGTCAATGCCAAATTTCATTTTTTTTGATACATGACATTTTCTTCCTTGAAGATATATAGACGTTTCTGTTCGATATCAAATTCAAGACTGATGTGACCAAAATTAAGGGTTTTTGTTATTCATTTGAACAAAACTTTCCACCATTTACCATTTTATGAAAATGAACATTTTTATTTCTATCTCACCATGAATTTAACATATATTATTTTTTAATAAATTTTGACGATGAAAAAGAAAGAACTTGAAGTTAGGGATTTTCACCTAAATACAATCAAAATACCACCAAACCTCTAAAACTACATTTCGACGGAAAAAACCAAAAAAAGTTATGATAGATAGGTGTTTAAAAAAAACATGTATTATAGGTGCAAAAGCACTGAAAAAACCTTTAAAATTTCAATTCATTGAAAAAATTGTGAAAATTTGATCAAATGTTCAAACTAAAAATGTCATAAATTACAATAAGAGGAAAAAGAATCATTGATATTGCAATTTTTTTTCCTTTAAAGCATTAAAATAAATGTCACAAATCTCAGCGGGCCGAATAAGACCATGGACCATAGGGACTGCATCACCAGGCCCATATAAAAGGCCCAATCTAGCCTATATTCTCATTGGGCAGTCCATTGGATCGGACCCATTTAGGAACTGCACTCAAACCCATTCTACCGTTCCTCCTGTCAGTTCCATACAGTTCTCTACAATTTTACCTAAACTCGCTTCATCATTCATCTCCCAAACACAGACTCGCTGTTCAGTTCGCAAACCATCAAAAACTGAAGAATCACTGAATTTTAGAGAGAGAAAGAGGAAAAAAATGGCGTCGGCTCTCTCCAAGTGGCTCGTGGACCCAAAGCGCAACCCCCTCGCTGCACTGCACAAGAAAACTATATGCAATCGCCTTAGCAAATACGGTACGCATTTTGGGTTCTACACCTGTGCTGTGTGAATTGGGGGTTGTTTCGATTGATGGGGTTTTGATGTGAATCTAGGGCTTCGATATGACGATTTGTACGACCCGTATTACGAACTGGATGTGAAGGAGGCGCTGAATCGGCTGCCCAAAGAGATTGTGGATTCGAGGAATCAGCGCCTTAAGCGCGCCATGGATCTCTCTATGAAGCATGAGTATCTTTCAGAAGATCTCCAGGTGAATTTCGATTGCGTTGAATTGGTTTAGTTTCTGTTTAGTGAAATATCGCAGCTGCATTGAGGGGTTTTGAAACTTGAAAGGATGTTATGTATATGGTGTTTCATATGTAGTGTGCTATCTATCTGTTGTTGTATGGGTTCTGTTCTATATATAATTGATTCTCTCTCTGTTGAATGCGTGTGTGGGTTGTTGATCCTGTGGGTTGCCTTTGACCTCCTGAAGAATTTCGGAACGAGAAGAAAATGTTGTCCGTTTATTATCGCTTCACTGATGCTTGTTTGCTTCAGCCTTTCTTTGTTCTTTGGTTCATATGGAGTTCTGAGCTGCTCTCAATTTATAAGAGGATTTCAATGATGTAAATGAGTTTGTTCTTCTTATTAGTATGTGTGCATTCGTGCTATTAACAATTGTTTTCGCATTGGGGTGTCGGGGTAATAGCTGACGACTTGTTCTGCTTATAGAGATGTGAAGTGACAATGCCTTTGTTACAAAATACTTTTCAATTAATTGTTCTGGTTAACATGTTCACTTGAAACTTTATGCTGTTTTGCCTGACATTTATTTTACCTCTTCTGTGGATTTGGTGAGTTTTTTGGTTAAATAAAGATCAGCCCTCAACGTATAGTGGGTTGAAATAATTCAGTTGCCTTTCGTGCTCGAGTTTCCTGAGGTTTCAAGATTGTGCTTGCGCCAGACTATCCTTATTCACTCATAACATCTTGATATCTTTGTTGAGGGATCTTGTTTGTATATTCTTTGAGCAGTTGCATGTTGATGTAATTCAATGCCATTTTCCTTTTTGACCTTGATGGAGAGCAAGAAGCCAAGAACTAATATCATATATCGATTTACCTTTTTCTTTTCTTTCTCACAGGCTAGGCAAACACCATTTAGGAGCTATCTTCAGGAAATGTTAGCTCTTGTAAGTGCCTCTTATCACTATATTATTGTGCTGGATTGGCACTCTTTTTGTAAGGACCAATAATTCTTATGATTGTCATGGGGTTCCGTATAAGAGACTGCTCTCTTATGCACTTCATCATTACTTATTCTAATTTTTTTTTTAAATTGATGTCCTGTATTTGTATGGGAAAGGTCAATAAATTTCTCTGTCCGCAACATGTACCCTTTAGACCATGCTCCTGTATCTTCTTCTGTTTATGCAATTTATAGAACTTCTCTATTGGTTCAACCCTGCACATTGGGCTAATATTTGGACTGTTTTGATGCATAATGTTACTATGGCATCTTTATACCTTTTCTTCTCCCCCTCATTTGGTTGTATTTCTTATGATTCATTATGTTATGTTATCTTCAGTATAAAGTAATCCAGTGTTGTTGAGCCTTGTATTGATAATTTAGTTTTAATATAAATACAATTTTTCTGCTTGTATGTTTTATGTGAGACTAAGCCATTTGGAGACAGCTAAAATTAATTACTCCATCACAGCACTTGAATTTCCGCCTTTTGATATCACTCGTTTCACCCTTTATTTTCATCAACCACTTAACCTTGTGGATGTCTTCATTATGGATCCCAAGTCAATGATGAAGTCATGGTAATAATTGGAGCCATTCTGATCATGTGTGAACTTGCCTAAGATTTTTCCGTGGAGTATTCCTGAAACTCTTAACCGTTCCACATTGGTAAACTAGATGGCACATGGGCAGTGTGGCTTTGATGAAAGAGCTGCCTATGTGATGAGAGATCATTTGAGATTAACTTTTATCACAATGAACTAGCAGACATGGATTTTATATTTCATCCTTAAATTCTTGTCAGCCTTACGTTTTCTCTGAAAATGTAATGGTTAACCAGATGGGAAAAGGTGCTTAGCTAGCTGTTATACCAGCTAAGGGATGTGTCATTTGATATGTGATGGCTTCCTTGTCCAATGCTCATGTTCTTGCAGACTTTCTTATCTTCTTGTTATGTTGATTGTGCAGGTCAAGAGAGAGAGCGCTGAACGTGAAGCACTTGGTGCTTTACCTCTTTATCAGCGCACGATTCCATAAGCGTATTTCTCACTCCTCTGATTGAACTCCACTTCATATGATTAAATAAGGGCAAGTCATCCCAGTTCTTTTTTCTGGGAGAAGATTTTGTTTTTCATTGATACAAGTGAAATATTTCTTCATCTTAAGATTTTTTTCTCCACATTTTCAATGTAATATTTACATACAAGATCTACTTGTGACGCTTTTGCTTAATCCATCTCTGGTATTTGCATCTCTGTTTATGTCCAACTCCGAATCACTCTGATAGTATTAAATTTTCATAAAGTTGACATTATCTTCTTGCTCTGATCACCTTGTTCAAAGCATAATGTCATTTGAAGAAATCAGACATCACATTTACTTTGCAATTCTCTTGAGTGATCGATTGATTATCATTGCATTTGCTGGGACACACTCGTCATGAGTTCAGGCTAAGTCGAGGGCAATTTCCTTAGAAAAACTGCCATTCAAACTCGATTCATGTCCATGAGCTCCGAGCTCCTACATGAGCGAGGACGATGCTCCATTCTTGACTGGCTGTGTTGGTTCAAGTAAGATTTGAAGAGGCTAGTTAACCTTTTACCCACACCAAGAATTTTCTTTGCTAGACATGAACTTGCTTTCATTTATTTAATTGCTTGCAGATAACTGGTAATAAAAGCATAACATGTTTGATACAGTGACATTTATTATCATCCCTCTCAAAACAACTAGAACAACAAAACACAGAAACAAGTGTTTAAACATGAAAGCAAGGTTCTTTCAGATAGAAAAGTCCTCCATAGTTCTTCGAAATCCACCTTCCTCCGGCTTCTGGAAACTTCTCACTTCGGATTCGAACTGCTGGACCTGCAATCATATATATACATATATACCCTCTTGTTACCATCACATTATCAGAAAATGCATTGTTTCATTTTCATGTAGATCATTTAGATGTGAAAAGAGAAGTACCATTCACCAGATGTAGAATGGCTACTCTCATAATCCATGTCCCTAGAGACCTGAGGTGTGGCTTCTCTATTGGGCTGCACTATTGCTGTTGTTTGATTCCTTGTGCTAGATTGCTGCAATTTCAAAGAAGAATCATAAAAACGACGGACTATTGCTCATCAAGAATTTTCGAAGATGGAATGAATACTCACCCCTTGTATCGCAGAAGCAAGGGCGTAGAACCGTTGCATCCAATCCATTGGAGTTCCGGGACTCTGGATCCCACCGGATACAAGCACTCTCAGGGTAGCTGATGCTGGCATGAAACACTGGTTAGGTAATCCAATCTGACACGTGGTGTAGTTGAGAGACGGGAACAAGGCCGGCATTCCCATTCCACCGGTGATCCCGCCTGGAAGAGTGGTTTGTGGGAAAGGAAGGGTAGCAGTAGGAAGTTGCACTTGCACTCCGTTCTGCCTAGGCTGCTGCAGCACCACCATTGGAGAACGAATTGGTGCAAAACTTGTTCCCAGTGACATCATCTGGTGCTCATGTTAGAATAGTCAATATGCATATATTTCATGTTCAAAGTAGAGAGCACAACTAAGGTCCCATAACTATACATTTGTATAGGGACCTGAAGATGTGAGTTTTGGACTGTTTAAAAACTCTTTAAAACAAACTTGTATATATGATTGTTAGAAACATTAGATACTAATACATAGATTAGACACATTTCAAGAGAGAGAGAAAAAGAGAGTACATAAACTTGGAATTGCAATGCCCTCATGTACTTTATTGCATCATCCAATAGTAATGTGTTGTCTCTCTAGAAATGGAGAGTGAAATCATAAGTTGTCATCACAATGATTAGGCAAATCATATGATGGGAGAATAGAGAAAATGAATTGAAAGATTACCGTGGTACAGTTTGGTATCAGTTCCTTTAGAGCGTTCAACTTTTCCTTTATTTCCTTTATTTTCTGTCTTTTCTCCTCCTGTTCACGTATAAAAAACGTAATTAAACAATCATAAGAAAGCCAAGTTCATAACATATTAGCTGCGTTTTCCAATTCTAAACTTTATTTCCAGTCCCCAAATTTTTTATTAATTATAAAGTATTTAAATGCTCTCCAATTTGATACATAATGCTCATTTGATACTTGACACTATTATATGCTATTTAAAAGTAACATATAAACTTAAGAGATATTGTCTATCGTTATAAATTACTAGACATACAATTATTTCATTCATTTATTTATTGAAATTTCTTGAAAAATTAAAAGCCATAACAAATTCAATTTAAATTTGAGTAAACCATAATTTCAATTAGCTTTTTAAGAAAATCAAGAAATCCGACAAAAACACAAGACACGTGTCAGCTTACTGAGGCTTCATTTCAATCACAAAAAGGGGGGGAAATCTGACGAACAGTAAAAACCTAATTTCAAATATTTCTAAACTGTATTGATGCGTTGAAGAAAATTCAGCACAATTCCGAAAAGATTATATCGATTGGATTTCTTCTCGACGAAAATTTGAGGTTTGTGCGATTCTTCATCTTCAACCTACCTTAATGTTTTCTTGTGGTATTTGAGTTATTAATGGTGGATTTAGAAGAAGAAAATGGTTCGATTTAATGGGTGAATTTTTGTATATGATTGCATTATTTTATGATCGATGATTGTTTTTGCAACTGGAATTCTGTATTAGATCGGTTTTAGCCTAAGATCAGGAGTGATTATTGCATAAGCTACATGAATCAAGATAGGGAATGTGAGATTAGATATAGATTATGAAGATGGGGGAATTGTTGAGTTATCGATTTGGTTTTCGATTATGGAACTCGAATGATTCTGCTAGGTTCGTGAGGATTTTGAGGTTTCTGGTGAAGGGATTGAGATAGAAGGTGTTTGCAGGAAGTCGAATTTGGGAGAGAAATTTCAGCCCGGATTTAGGTATTGTTTGTGTGAGAGAATCTCAGACAGAATATTTGATAAGTTTTTGATCGTTTCAAAACTTTTACCTAGAAAGGTTATGCCTTAGTTCGTAGTTCACACCTACAAGATGGAAGGCTCGTTCATATGGTCTTCGACCTATTAGGAGTACCTTTGTGATGTGTAGTAGAGGACACATGATTGTTGGCTAGCATCTAATTTTAGCTTGGGGTTAGAAAGGGTCAAAAATACAGGCCATCGTTTTGCCTAAAATCTGGAAGCTTCGAACCTAAGTTTATGTGTTCGTATCTAACTGGTAATACCAAGGAATAGGTTATAGTTCGAACGAAAGGCCTTTGTGATGTAAACTTATGCATATATATTGGTCTTAGACTTGTAATGTGAGGAAGAGATGAAATTTTGATGGAAAGAGGTATGTTTTGTGTTAAATGAAGTCCGGAGTTTCTTTTTCCGCTAGCTTGATAAATTTAATGGATAGTAGTTCTTTATGGCATCTTTTATATGTTAAAGCAAAAAAGTGTTCATATGACTCGACTTAGACGATATAGTAGTCTTTCATCTTTATTGCCGTAATAGACAATTTTTACAGCAGTTGATGGCATATCATCTAGGCTAAGATGCATAAAACTATTTTTTGGTATGTTTAAGTTAAAACTCATGGCTGTTAAATAAACTGCTAAGGGCTTCTTATTTTATCATTTATGAAAGTTAGTGAATGAGGTGCTCATGAATTTAGTTCAATGCAATGAACAGAATATTTACGACTCAAAAAGACTTGCTCAATTTACTTACCCTCATGTCCTCGTCAAGCTCTCTGTCATGATCACGTGGTCGTGGCTGTGGCTGTGGCTGTTTGTATTGATTACTTGCCTCGGACTCTTTTACTGTATCTTCCTGCAACGAAAAACATCAAAACATTCTTCAAGAAATCAAAGACGAGAGAGTTGAAGAAAATGGAATTGTAACCAAACTACACTTTCAAGAATCTGGAAACTGTAGGAGACTTACATAGAACTTCATAATCTAGATTAAAACCGAATAGAAATTAAGAGAAGAAAGAAGCCTTTTTGTGGCTGTTGTTTCTCACAAGTAGTTTTAATGTTCCATTCTACTCAATATATAGACTGATCGAATTTATAGGACTAATAATTAGATTTTTCTAGATTGAAAGTGTCATTTAGTTTACTCACCCGGACATCTCGTTTTCCTTTTTGAACCCTCTGATCCTGGACATCTACCTCTACCAACACGTTTTTCTGTTTGTTGTTTGCTTTGATCATATGCATAAGAATACTCTCTTACTTCATCTTCCTCCTGCAGTTAAGATAGATATCATGTTTTCAAATAAAAATTGAAAATAAATGAAAATTTCAATATTCAAGATCTTCCCACTAACATGCTTTCTTTTTTTGGTGACACTGGGCTCGCCCTCCTCAAAAGTATTCATGTTTTCGCCTGGGTTCACTAACCTTGTAAGATCATCTGATGATGATGCTGGAGCATGCAGAATATCACTTTCCTCATCACCACTTACAGGTATCTCATCATAACTATTTTCTCTCATCCCATTCATAGTCTTTTTCTTTAAACTCTCAACCTTACAGAATGTTATGAGATCAAATGACTTCTGATCTTTTTTCCTCGTCTTTACGAGTTTCTTATAAAGAACTTTTTTGGTATAGGTATTTATTTTATCAATTTATTTAATGATAATCTTACCTATTTTTTTTTTTGTTTTTTATGTTTATATTTGAAATAAATTTTATTGATATCAAAATTATCTGAGATATATGTAGTCCAGATACAGTATTTAGATAAATTATTTAAAAATAAATGTTAAAATTAATTTTTTTTTATGTCTTTTAATGTATTTATTTCAAGAGTAAGTCGTGAGACCATCTCACGGATCTTTTCTGGGAGACGGGTCAATCCACAACCGATATTTCACAATTTATATATAAATTTGTGGAAATTGGTTAGGTTAATGGTTAAAATTTGTGGAAACTATCTATAAGATCGTCTCACGTAAGTTTTTGTGTTATTTTAATAATGTAAAATAGTGAAGTTATTTCTTCTCTCGGGAAAAATAATTTTGTGAGTTTTTGATATTGGATCAGAAAAACTTCTGATTTTGTTAAAATTAATAATTTTGTGTTTTTAATGTATATATTTTAATAATGAAAAATACTGAAGTTATTTTCTTGTATGGAGAAAAAGATACATGTTTGTGAGGTATTGATCAAAGTGTTATGTTATTTTCAGTGTTAAATTTCATCTTAAAAAATCTTGAAGTTATTTTTTCTCTCTTGGGAAAAGAAACGTGTGTGAGTTTTTAGTTATTTTTTTTGTCTTGGAAAAAGAATACAGATGAGGGTAATTAGCTTCTAGTTATTTTTTTTTGTCTACAGTTATTTTTTTGCTTCTGCTACAGTGAACACATGCCACATACGTAAACGTATTCTTAACCGTTAGAAAATAGAAGAAAATAACTTAACCGTTAGAAAATAAAAGTTTTTCATTTAGAAGAAAATAAAAGTTTTTCTTTTAGAAAATGTCAGCAATTACGTATTCTCAATCATTAACTTTTTTTTTTCTCATGTTTTATTTAGATAAATATTATTTTTAATCCATCGTTTTATGGTTTATATCAGTTTTGATTAGATAGTGATATTTATTAGTTTTTCAGTTGTGTATATTGATATTTATCAGTTTTTCATCAATTTGTATTTTTTTTTGATATTTATCAGTTTTTCATCGATTTGTATTTTATTCATCAATGTTATCAGTAAATTTGTATGTATATTCATATATGTATTAGGGCAAATGCTGCTGTGCACCAGGTGCACGGATCTGAATTGGTGCAACTGGAGCGACCCGACCCGGATCCGCGCACCTGGATTTTCTTTTTTTTTTCTTTTTTTTTTTCGCTTCAGACTGTTACCTTTATGTTGTAAAGATGTGACCTTTACGTTATATAAGTGTGACCTTTATGTATAAATGTTATGACCTTTATGTTCAGTAACTTAGGAAAAAAATGAAGATTTTCAGGTTTTTTCGCTTCAGATTAAGACCTTTATATTGTATTGTTGTAACCTTTATGTACAGTTCTTGTGACCTTTATGTACAAATATTATGACCTTTATAATCCATAACTTTGAAAAAAATTGAAATTTTCAAAATTCAGTGCATTTTAAGGATGGATATATGTGCAACTAATATTTCATAAACGTAAATATGTACAAATTTTGTTAAAATTCTTCATTTTTTTCTAAGTTAGAGTATATAAAGGTCATTACATTTATACATAAAGGTCACACTTATATAACATAAAGGTCACATGCATATAACATAAAGGTAATAACCTGAAGTGAAAAAATAAAATTCAAAAAAAAATAAAATAAATAAAAGTGCGCGGATCCGGGTCGACCCAGACCCGACCCGAATTGTACATACACCAGTTGCACAGGAGACTAACTCATGTATTAGATATAGGTATATTTTATCAGTTTTCACCCGTATGTATATTTCCCCAATTTTGATATTTATGTTTTTCAATATCAAGTTTTGATTAGATATTGATATTTATTAAATTTTCAGTTGCGTTTATTTCATATTTATCAGTTTTCATCCGTTGTTTTCTCGTTTTAACTCTTTTTGATTAGATGGATATCAATTTTTAGTTTTATTGTCCTACTTTAATTTTGATTAGATATTGATATTTTCTGTTTTTCAATTTTTGATATTTATGTTATTCACTGTGTATATCAATTTTAATATTTATTCAATTTTCGTTTATGTTTTAGCAAAAAATTATATACCCCTGGACGCACCACAGATCTAGATGTTATAGTACCACGATTCAAGATGTATATACATGCTTTCAAGTGTAATATATTATTGATTAAGTGTTTATAACATATTCTTCCAAGTGTTATCTATATACTATCTATATATGTTATGTTTTGAGTTATAATATATTCTACTTAGATTTATATGTATATAGAGTCACCATGTGCTCCGTAAAAAAGTATAATTTAAAATCCATATGATGATTAATTAGACACCATGCCCTTGGGACACACAAGTGTCACTCTTATTTTTTTACTGTGAATATCAATTTTAATATTAATTCAATTTTCCGTGTGTATCAGTTTTGATATTATCAAATTTTCTCAGATATCAGTTTTTCACCGTGTGTATCATGTTTGATATTTACTGATTTCTTCATTTTATATTTTCCTTTATTTTATAAATTGTTAGTCGTAATTCCTCTTTTTATTGTTATAACGGAAAATGTATTATAAAAAAATATATCACTAATATAATATGTAACACCATATTCTTAAAGGTATTTAGTAATACTTAGGGTTGGACTTGGTCGACATCCCAAATAGCTTTAATTGTTGTTAACTACAAGGAAATACAAACTAAATAAGATAATAGATGCTATCTACATTTTATTGTGTACTTAGGATTCATGCATGAAAGTGCATAAAAATATTTGTCAGATTCTCAATCATTAGAAAAATCAGTTATTATATATTGTTAATCATTAGAAAATAAAACTAACCCTTATTTTAGAAAATGTTATAAAGAAATATGTATATTTGAAATTGAATAATATATACTACTATTAATGATTTGTCTTTGTGTATAGGCAACAATGAAGATTGAAATATCAAATAGAAGATAGAAGATTAAATATCTCAAATAAAGGTTTAATTTAGGATAGAAAATTTATTTGTAATGATTTCGTAGATGGTTAAAATTATGTGACTTTAGATCGAATCAATCTACTTGAAGAAAGATCGAACAATTTGCTTGGTCTATGACATAAACATGAACGTTCACATTTCATGAATAGGAGATAAATCCAATTACTCACAAGTGAAAAATAAGACTCATTTTTATAAATTAATATGTGAATTATTTCACGAATTCATATTTCAATTATGGGTGTGGATATGGACCTATCTTATCTAGAGTGCGTATCTTGTGATATTTTATTACAAATTTAATTTCGTGGGGTGAATCAACTTATATTAATATCCATATTTATCAGAAGATTATGATAAAATTTCATGTGAAACCTAATTATATGAGATAAATCAATATATATCAATATCAATATTCACTAATATTTCAAAAGTCTAAGAAAATTTTAGAATAGTCTGTTTAGATATTGAAATTTCAAAATTTCGAAAATTACATTATAATAGGAGGAAAATGATAAGATGCTCACGACAGGCTTAGTATGCCCACCGTGTAATGAATTCACAAATGTTTAGTGAAACGTTTATTTATGCAAATCCTTTTTTGTTATGATTAAATCCAAAATAATTTTAAGTATATAATATAATATAGTATTAAAACTCATACCGCACAGGACTAAAAGCCCGCGAATCCACCTTTCATGCTACTTTTAAACACCAAAAATCCCCAATTCATTTTCTAGGGTTTCGGAGGGGCAAATTAATTCATCTAAGTTCATCAATAATTTGTGGATTGGAGTCAGGTTCGTGCAAAGCTTAGTTCATCTTCAATGTCGATTCTATTTTTTTCGTGTTTTTCTGTATATATGATCACAATGTGATGAGATTTAGGTTACGAATATTTTCCCTCTTCTCTGTTTAATAGGATTGGGTTATGAAGATTTTGTCTGCTTTAAATTAGGGTTGATTTCATTGCGTATCCTGATTTTGTCCTTGGATAATTTGAACTGATTTGGTTATTCAAATTTTGAGATTTTAGTGGATAGGATTTAGGGATAGGGTTGATCTGGTTTTCTTGGTTTCTGTTGAATTTGGAGCATCAAATGCTATATGCATTGTCATGTGCCTTCGATTGCGATACTGGAACTATATATATCGCATGTTCGTTTTCTTGAAAGAATATTAAGTACAAAGATAGATTATCCATCGAATGCAGCTTTATATGGTGTGTTCTGGTTGAGATGGCTTGGTAATGTAGATGCATTAATGTGTATGAAATTGTGTCTGGTTAAGATAACAGTGTAGATAAGGCAGTGCATTATGTATCGTAGAAACCTTATGTTTAAGTAACACACAATCCCGTCAAGGCTTGTTTCCGTTTTTGTATAATCTTCCTGCTTTACAGTCATGAACATGATCAGAGAAACAATGCAACGAAAAGTGGTGGTGGAAATTGAATTGTAACCGGACAAAATTGCAACAGAATTTGACGATTGATTCAGGAACCGAACTTGATTGTACCTTGCTGTTGTAGTCTTATAATATTGAATAGCATATATCATCTGAGTTTACTAATTTGATCTAGTTCTAGGACACTTAGAATCAACTCAATTATCTAGATTTAACTGAGCAGAAATCAGAGCAACAAGAGAAAAAGAACTCCTGTTTACTCACATCTGTTTCGTTTGATTACATCTGCAGGGATTCGTATCTCTCGTTGGAAGAGATGAAGGGATGTCAAAATCTTGAAAAACCATCTATATCATGTTGAGCATTTTGAGGATACAATACGAGCTTCTTTTTATGAATTGGTTGGAAAAGTTGGTGCATTATGAAGCCGTAAACTCAGCAAATAAGCGAGCGATGAATGTCACAATCAGTGTTCCGTTCGGGTCTGTTCTGATCGACGATCAGTGCTCCGTTTGGACGATGGACAAAAGCACCCGTCATGCTCTTGATCACTCATCCTACTAGTTTGCATGGGAAAATTCTTGCATTTTATATTCTTTAAATCACCCCTTGGAGTTGTGTATTGATGGTTATTGAAAAAGAAAATGTTGATAAGATGGATGTTGGGTGTAAATCCATCCTTAATTTACACTCTTAAGTGACAAATTGTAGATCTTATAATGTTTCATATTTGCTTAATTTAAGAATCTCAACTTATAGTTTGGGTTGCATATGATATAACTCACATAATGATGTACACTTTTAAATAATTTAACCCTAAATAGGTTTCTTCTATTAAGGTAGAAAAATTCTTTTATTTAAATACGAGTTTTAATATTTTAATTTTGGATTTTCTAAAATGATTCAAATGGTTATGAATGTATTAAAAAAAAACCTCTATTTCGTCAATCTATCAAAAAATAAAATTTAGGTTATGAAGTGTAAAAATATGAAAACTACAAGCTGGTTTTAGTATTTAACCATTTAAAAAATACAGTAAGATAAAATATAAGGACACATTGACTGTCATTATGCAAAGATGTAAATAATTTATATGTCGTTTTAATTTACATCATATGAAATAATTATTTTAAAACACAAAAAAAAAAAAAAAAAAGGAAACACCAAATGTCATTTTGCATATATGTACATAAAGTATATCATTTAATCTACATCAGTAATATCCATAATTTAATTTATATCAATTAAACCTACATCACATGCAATGCTTATTTTAAGCATACATTATGATGCAACATAAACAAACAACAAATGTGTTTATACAAACGTGTACATAATTTATATCATCTAATTTATACAACATGAAATATTTATTTTACACCATACAAAATTACCATAGTTAACATAAAATAACAACAAATGTCTCTATTCAATGCACATGATTTATATATACCATCTTATTATAAAGCATCTACAATACGATAAACATAATGAAACAACATATCTCTTTATACAAATATATATATATATATATATATATACACATAATTTATTTCATCAAATTTACACCACATGAAACCTTTATTTTAAAGTATACAACATATCGAAAGATAGAAATAAACTATTTTATGCAAAAATATCCACAACTTATATTATTTAATATACATCACATTGAAACGCAATGGATAGAACATAAAAGGGACAAGAAAATTCCTTTCTTTGGTAAGATACAAAATTTGTCATAAAAGGATGGTGTTGTGCCCATGGCCTAAACTGTGAATTTGGCAGCATTTTAATTTCTTTAATTTAATGTTTTAAACATTTTGGAACTTGATATTTGCTCATTCCCATAGCTGCTACCTACCTGCATTGATTGGTCATTTTGTTTTTTTCCAATCATAATTTGAAAAACCAATGTTGTGTTTTAATAATATTATTATGTAATTATCCAACTAAAAGAAATCTTGTAGTAATTTTTATGAAGAGGCAAACATGTACAAATACATGTATGTAAAATATATATAACTTTTAACATACATATGTATTAAATTACTTTAAAGTAATTAGTAGTTCATGTAATGTAAATTGAATAATAAGGATTATGTACTAGAACTAGAATGATCATATCATATTCGACCCGGATTATATATATATATATTTTTTTTTTCGTTTTTTCTCTCTATTTTTTCCATCTTCTTCTTCATCTTCTTCTCCTTCTTCTGCCTCTTCTCCTCCTGCTCCTCTTCTTCTTCTTCCTCCTCTTCTTCCTCCTCCTCCTTATCCGATCTTCTTCTTCTTCTTCTTCTTCTTCTTCGAAGCTTCTTCTTCTTCTTCTTCTTCCTAATTTTATATAATCATGTTCATTTCCATTTGTATAAGATTTGCAAAAATTTGGGGTTTTGTTGCTCAGAGATGGAGGATTGAAAAATGGGAAGTAGAATTGCTGGTTTCCTTGCTGTAACTTGAATTGGGCTCGCATTGCGTTTGGATTCAAAGCAGAATTCAGAAGAATGATGGCATCTTGCTCAAATGGAGATGAAGTTGTTGAGTTGGGTTCACATGGCAAGAACTTTAAATACCCTGATTAATATTCTTGTATTGAGTTCATATGAAATAGAAATAGCCTAGGAATTGAAGAGCTCATTCCAGTTTCTATGGTGTATGCATGACTCAAATTTGAAGTTGAGAGATGAACAAAAATTGTGGAATTAATGTAATACCATTAAGGTATTAATGTAATACCATAAAGACATTTCTGTAATACCATTAAGGTATCAGTGTAATACCATAAAAGACATTTCTGTAATACCATTAAGGTATTAATGTAATACCATAAAGACATTTCTGTAATACCATTAAGGTATCAGTGTAATACCATAAAAGACATTTCTGTAATACCATTAAGGTATCAGTGTAATACCATAAAGACATTTCTGTAATACCATTAAGGTATCAGTGTAATACCATAAAAGATATTTCTGTAATACCTATAGGGTATATGTGTAATACCAATAGAGTATAGGTGTAATACCCATCACTGAATCATCAACTAGGTAATCAGGTGTGTGTGGGGCGCACACCAGACTTGCTATGGGCGCGCGTGGCGGCGCGTGGGCGCGCGTGGAGGCTGCCCACGCGCCGGGTCGGATCTGGGGGCACGGATCTAAGATCCGTACCCCCGGGGTACACAAGTTTTTGCCCATTAATTATAATTCATTTTTCCAAGTAAAAGTGTCTCTATTTCAGACCACGAGGGCTTTGATTGGTCTTTTTGTTTTTTTTGCTAATAAATGTTACTATGTTATTATCCAAATCAAAAAATATATATAATGATATTTATATACATACAAAAAAGCATTCATATATATATATATATATGTATATAGATGAATCTACAAGAGATTATGAATTCCATGCTAAAGAGAGGACAAATCTAGTCCCACGAGGGTAGAAACCTAATCACAAAGGAAAGAGATTAAAAATCAATATTTGAAAGAGTAAGGATAATGGAGAAGTGAAAATGAAAAAAAATGGGGGTGGTGGAATGAAAGATTTTCTTATTTTTTATTCAAAATATCTTGAGCAAGTTAGAAAGATTTTTTTTTAATTTTTATTCCAAAGGTTTTTCTAATTCAACAATATTGATATAAAATAAATTGGATAAAATTGCAAAAGTAACTCTATAAATTAATATAACTCTAAATTAATTTTGTGTATAATGATCATATTATAACCTTTCAAATTGGGGAAGAAGAAGTAACTTTGTTGAAGTTATATCGTATACTAATAGGTGTGTTTGCTTGCTCTTATTAGTGGTGATATATATTATATCAACAAAATTAACTTGTTTGGTTAAAAAATAAAAGTTCATGATATAAAAGACCCACTAATATATCAACAAATCTTGTGATATGGCTACCCATAAGGATTGATGGATAGCTTATCGCATGTATTAATGATAATTCCTAATCACTTGGATACAATCAAGTCTATCAATAAATTGAAGCAAACACACCCATAGAGTTATTGCACTCCATTAATTTTGGCTCTCATCCTAAATTATATTCACAAAACTCCTTTATCGTTCGACGATTGCATTTATTACAATAAAAAAAATATTTATAGTTGAAAAAGTTGAAATATATGTAAAAAATATATACTTATGAGACACATACATAGTTGAAAGACATCTACTTTATACTTGTAAAAAACATACTCATATCTCATGGCACTTGAGACGATTTTAGAAGAGACCAACTCAATTATATTTAGAAAACTGTAACTATTAATTAGTTTATTTTACTTAATCCAAAAGTGAATAAGTAAACACAAAAACTTGCGTGGATGGTCTCTCATAGATAATTTTGACAAGACAGATTCTTTTTACCCACTAATACAATTCATTTCATAAAATTATAAGTGAATTGTGAAGTTTGGGTTATGAGTTAACTCGTTTTACATAAAATGATATGTTAGACTGTCTCACATAAGACTTACTTGTAACTATATGAGTAAGTTTTATATGAGATCGTCTTACAAATTATTTTACGTGAGACGGGGCTACCGACAATCCACTCTTCCACGATCATTTAAGCTGACAAAATTATTTAAGAAATCATTAAACTATTTGAAATTATCTAAATAAACGAAAAAAATCAAGAAAAAAAGATTAAAATATTATAATAATATTAATAATCATTATTATTATATTATGAAATTATTTTTATAATTTTAATTTAACAAGTGGAGTTTTTAATACTTATTAGGTAAATATAATAATTAAAAATATTTATTTAAAAATCATAACTAATTTTAAAATTTTGAAATATGTGTCTAATAATAAAATAATAATAATAATAATAATAATAATAATAATAATAATAATAATAATACGAAACTATGTTTGAAGTTTTAAATAATTTTATAAAATTATATATAACTAAAAAATGATTTATCATAGTGTTTAAATTATATATTTCCGATATAAATATATAAACCAAGAAAAAAATCTAGCAAATAATTTTTTTTAATTATCTAAAAATATCTATATACAATTAACCATATAAAAAGATGAAATTAGTGATAGTAAAATAGTTAATAAAATTGATAAAATACTTTAAAATGAAAATAAAGTATTACTAATTGAAATATAAATATGTAATAAGATTAAAATTATTTTAAAAATAAGAAATAATTTTTTATGTCTCTATTTGTTGGTTTTTATATGTTTAATACAATATCTATTTTTATATATAAAATATTTGTATTTTAATTATATTTTTATATTTACTTAAATAATAATATAATTTAAAAAAATAAAATATTTTGTTAGACTTTCTATTATTATTATTATTATTATTATTATTATTATTATTATTATTATTATTATTATTATTATTATTATTATTATTATTATTATTATTATTATTATTATTATGACTCTCTTTTTTATTTTTTTCGAATTTTATATATCTAAAAATAATTTTCTGATTTGAAAAAATAATAAATTCTAATTTTTATCATATTTCCGAAAATACTCTATATTTTAGTATCTTTTGCCAAAAATACTCCTTTCTCAGAAGACATGAATATTAGATTAAAATGAAACTCAAAAATATATTTCACATATGTATTTATAAGCCATGTCAGATTATCTAATATATCACTTAATTAATTAAGTAAATAAAGTTGTTGCTTAACCATTTAATTTATTTGTCCAGAGAGATATAGTAAATAAATTGTTCTTTTTTTAATATGTCGAAATGTTTTATATCTTTTATTTTCCTTGATTCAATTTTTATTAATACAATTTTATTAAGAATTTTTATATGTCATTCTTTTTTGATTTAAATATTAAAGTGAAGATGATCATATATGTGATTGATATGAAATGTAATATTTGTTGACTTTCCCCTCGTTATAATAAAGTATTGCTGATCTGCAAATAAAATACACACACAAAAAAAATGTTTTCTTCTTACCTTTTCGAATTTTATGTTTGTTAAATAATGAGCAGTGAAACTGTTTTTCTTTGATTTTTTTTTTTCTTTTTGTAATTCAATATACTCATAAGTACTTAATTCATTAATATATAACACGAGAAACTCATATATATAAGATATTGCAAATGAAAATCGCTACAAATATTCCAAAGAAAACATATAAATAAAGAAAGAAAAAAGATTAATCCTAAGGGTAAATATGATCATGATATATAATATATGTAATTTAGTGCAAATTAAATATAACCCTTCAACATGGGATTTTTTTTTTTTGTTAAAGTAATTAGATAGTATAGTATACTAATTAATAGAAAATTATATATATGCTCCATTTGTTTAGGCCCTAAGCCTAAACTATATTTAGAAATTTAATTATTAATTTATTTCAACATAATCTAGGAAATGAATAACTATATTACGTAAAGGAAAAGAGAAAGAAATAAAATTTTGAAATTATATTATGTAATTATTCAAGTGGAAAAAACATATTTGTGATTCATGTTTGATACCTAAAGGATAAACTATGTATATATTTGTACTTCTTTTTTCCTTTTAATATTCTTAAAACATACTTAATATCTACAATATCCTCTATCAACATAAAATGAAAGATGAAACATTGTTTCAGAGAATCATATGAGGTTATGAATTTCTAACTTTTGTTTTCTTCTAATCATAATATGAAAAACTATCATATATATGCTTTAATATTATTATGTAATTATTAAAGTCGAAAGAAATTATGTGATCGATAACTTCTATTTACAAACAAACATGCACAAAGACACACGCACTGCACGCGCACACGTATATATATAATGTATAACTTCGACATACAGATATATCTATAAGAAAATGTGAATTACATCAATGTTCGATCCTGTTCCGATAGAAAGAGCATCCATCATGCTCTTGATCGCTCATTCTAGCTAGCTACTAGTTTGCAAGCCAAAGTTCTTACATTTAATTTATTTAGGTTAAATATTTCTAGGAACCTTTTGAAGTCATGTGTGTACTGATGATTATTGAAAAATTATAGTAGTGATATACAATTATGAGATGTATAATGGTTATGTACTTGAAGTATATTACTATATATGGAAAGACATGCAATATTATATTGACCCCATAGATTAATGATCTATATATATTATTTTAAAAAGTTCTAATGTCATCGTATACTATATTGTAATGTAACATTTATAACGATTATGTACTTGAAGATAAAATCGAAATCGAAATAACAATTAAGTACTTGAAGTATGTTATGAAATACATTTGAAATTGAAATATAGTGAAAAGTAGAAAAAGTGATACAATATAAGTATTTGGTTACTACTCAAACCGTGAAACTTATTCCAAGCTAGGACTTTTAGCATTTTGCAATGAACTAGTCTCTCCCTATTTGTTTGTTTGAGATCCAAAATATGGAAAGCTGTTTGCATATAATGGTTCCACGAGATTTCCTCGATTTTGGATTGGATGAGCTGAAGATGATGATAATAAACGTGGATTAGGTATTCCCAGTTGGCTCATCGGAAAATTAAGCGATGGAAGCATCTTTGACATTGTTGTTTCAATCCCGTATTTCATTCCAATACATGGACATTGAGTGAGAGAACTTGGGATCGGCATTCCTTGTTGTCTCGGTTGTGGCATCATCGTCGTTGGAGAATAGGACATGGTGTAACTTAGTGCAGTTGACATTACCTACAAAGTTGAGTTCATATCATATATATTTTGATCTCGCATTTCATTTTATCATATAACTAATTATGTATCATAATTAGGAAAGTGCAAGATTGGTCTTGTAACTATGAATGTGTGGCAAAACTAATCCTATATATTCAATTTCAAAATGCAATCATAGTATCACAACTTTTAATTTTCCTCAAAGCATGTGGCCACAATGACAAGTGACAATTAATTTGTGAGTTTCAAACAAGCTCAAAACAAAAGTGTAATTATTATTTTTCTAACATAATTTGCCAAAAACTGTAAAATGGTGACACTATATATATAATATAGAGGACCAATTTTGTATTTTTATCAATCACTATCACTATAAATATGGCTATACATGTTAGAGAATAGTGTAAGAATCTAATGTGATCATTTCTTAATTCTCTTCAAATTATTATTATTATTATTATTATTATTATTATTATTATTATTATTATTATTATTATTATTATTATTATTATTATTATTATTATTATTATTATTATTATTATTATTATTATTATTATTATTATTATTATTATTATTATGATGAAAAAAAGAAGGAAATTGAGATTAATGTGGAAATAAGTGGAAAGAGATGGAAAATTTATACCTGCAATTGATCTTCTATTGTTTGTATGTATTTGATAGCCTCATCTAAGGTTGATGCTTTGTCCTTCTTCAAATGGGAAATGGATATCATCATAACATTTCAAATTCTCTATCACAAAAATATAATATATACATATATATATATATATTGAAAATGTGTATAAGAATTACAATCGATCCATTAAAATGACATTTTATAGATGAATTTTTAATTTCTTTTTTGGTAATTATAATCCATTTTTCATACAAGTTTACCAACAATTTTCATATATACAAAATCTCTTGTATTAACTAATTTTAAATTTCTAACCAAATCTCTAAAAACATTAAATGAGATTGAATAAAACTAGAAAAGTATACCTTATTAGAGTTGGGAATCATTTCTTGGAGTGTCTTTATTTTCGTGGTAAGCTTTTGCCTTCTTATCTGTTCATGAAAATCTAGTATAGTTAATTAGTAAAGTTGCTTAATTCACAAACACAAAATTTACTATAAACACAAACATAACATGAATAATCAAGAAAGTTAACAATTTCTCCAACTATATATAATACTAATTCGACTAATATCGATTTAGGTATCGAAAGAATTTGTAGGGTTCAAAACTCAACAACTCAACCCGTTATTTCGATATAAATCAAATTGTTATTTTTACAACAATTTCGAACAAATTCAACATATTGTCAACCCTAAAGCATTATACACACTTAAACGACCATTAAATACACAATGACGCCCAATATATATATATATTCAACGTGACCCATAATATTCACAATAAATTAAGATATAAACATAACAATTTTGTGATAATTAAATTGATAAAATAGACAACATATATCAAAATTCAATACACTCTCACCTTGTCATTAAGGTTATTAACCTTAGATGAACGTTTTTTTTTTAGCTGCTGCCCCCATTCAGAGTCCATTTCCCTCCAACATCCTGCAAGAAAATAGAAATTACATAACGATTCGATAATAAATATATATATATATATTTCACCTTGTATTTCACTGTAATCATAGTGAAATTTATAAATATAAATTGCCTGTTCTCTAGTATCGATTCCGTATGTTTGCTTGTCACGGAGACGATCGTCATCGGGCCCACGTGTTTGGTCCGTCCCACTGGATTGATCGTTGAAATCCCGAAAAATAATGTCATCTAAAGAGGGATTTTCACCAAAAGGGATCACATTTTGTTGCAGATCATCGTCCATGGATATAATTGGTTTGTTCTGAAGCCATAATCCCAGCTGATCATCACACATTGGAGGAATGCTGTAGTAATTAATTGTCTTTTCTTGATCATCATCTTTTTTATCACTCATCTTTTTTTTTTCTTTTGTCGGAAGATAGAAAATAGAATAGAATGAAATGGCTTGGCATTTTAAAGTGACAAATATGCTGTAATTAAATTATGAGAAAATTGCAAAACTATTCCCAAGATGCCAGGGGACCGACCCAATGTATTATATGAACCGAATCACTAGGCACGTTGTCCCCAAATTAATCATCAAATTGATGTTAAATATTTACTCTACATCTATCATGTGTATACTCTTCAGGTATCACATGTATACTCTTATATAAATATGATACCTGAAGAGTATATGTATAACACCACAAAACATAACACCTATAGAGTATATATAACACCTGAAGAACATGTATATAACACCTAAATCTGTACCCCTATGTGCCCCAGGGGTATATAAGTTTGAGCTGGACTCCTGTGAGACTGTCTCATGTGCGACGGCACTGACGCACGGTCGGACACGGTCGACCGTGCGCCGAAACACATACTTATAGCATTAAAAGACATACTTATAGACAAAAATCACATACTTATCTCGACCGTGTCCATAGACCTAACCGTGCGCCACAGATTGCTCACGCGAGACACGGTCTGTCCCAGGACACGGTCGTGGGCGAGAAAAAAAATCACATACTTATAGTGAAAAATCACATACTTGGGCGAGAAAAAAAATCACATACTTATAGTGAAAAATCACATACTTATTATTGATAAAGACATACTTATACACTACAGTCGCGCATGGTCGTGTCCTAGAACACGATCGACCATGCATGACACGATCGACCGTGCGTGAATGCCGTCACATGTGAGACGGTTACATATGAGTATTTATGTATAAGTTTTTGCCTATTCCAAAATGTATGCATCAATTATCATATATGCTACAAAATTAAATGAATATACATATCTAAATGTTATTTAAGGAAAAAATGAGAGAGAGAGAGAGAGAGAGAAGGCCAATTGTAAAAGGCGGTCATGAAAATTGGATATGTTATGCAGGCAACACGTTGGTGATAGTCCCAACATACAAATCAGCATTCTCTCTCTCTCTCTAGCTCTCTCTCTCTCCTCTTCTCTTATTTTTTCTGCTACTGCAATCAACACTCCCAATGCTTTCTCGTAATTTGCATTCTTACTAGACATCTTTAGCTATTTTGTCATTTCAATTCTACCAATTTTTTCACAATTGCACTATCCATTTCATTGTTTGTGTATACATTTTTGGATTTATTGCGAGATTATTATCCAAACTAGTAGTGTACCCGTGCGTTGCACAGTGTGTTATATATATAATTATTAAAAAAATATAATAACATATAAAATGTAATGATTATTATTTTAACAAAAATATTGATATTTTTTTAATTTGTATTAGTATAAAGCTAGGTATTTTAACTTTAAATTTATGCCATTATAAATAATTATATTCAAAAATATTAGAAATTTGAAATATATAATGTTATATATTAATCTATGGATTAAACAAACAAATAAAATAAATTTGTGTCAGAACATTACATGGGTAGTGAAATTTTAAAAAATAAATTTAATATCTAAAAATAAGTTATATGTATTAGAAACGTTATGATTTAAGTATTGAGATAAATACATTTGTATTTTATTGGCACTTATAACTATAAATACACACATATTTTAATATATTTTTTTGGTTCAACGCCACATATAACTCATTTATTTTAAATCAAATAAAAAATTATATCAGCTTATCAAATACATGAAAATCTCTCTTGCTATCTATTTAAATGAAACAATTCAAAATTGGACTTAATCTACACATTTTGAATAAATAAAAATTATGAATAAAAATCATATGATTGAAAAGTCAATATATCAGGGACTAAGAATGATGAAATTTTAATTTGTGAAACACAAAAAAATTACCTCTGTCCAATCCCTTATACCACCTCAATTAATCAAAATATAATATAAATAAAATTTGACAACAATCTATAGAAAAATTAGGGTTCTTGCATTTTTTTTTTTCCCTCTGTTGAGTCAACTCAACTCTTTTGACACCAGTACACAAAATTGTACTACCTCCATCGCAAAATAAATGTCGTTTTAGCAAGTAAAATTTATCTTAAAATAAATGTCGTTTTTGGATTTCAAGACATATTTATATACAATGTACGAAAAATACATCTATTTACTTCTTTCGAATTAATGTTGTTGAGAAAGGAAAGAGAAAAGGGCTAAAACGACATTTATTTTGGGACTGGATGTAAGTACTTCCTTTCCTAATCCAAATGAATTAAGACACTGGTTATTTTTGTCGGAAAATGTAGTGAACAAAGATTTTCATTTGATTATTGGGTTGAAAAAATAGTGAATTAAAGAAACATATTGGCATGTTTTGTTGAAGAAATGAAATGTTCTATTTTGCTCTGTTTTTGCTACACCAATGTTGATTATATTGGTCATCTAATAAATGATGCAAACAACTAGGACAATGAATTCAAACTGTGAGATTGATCGAACAAGTGTAGATTTTATTGCACAATATATACAATCAAACAACTACAAAACCAAGCCAACAAGATCAAACAAGACAGAAA
Organism: Scutellaria baicalensis; assembly: GCA_005771605.1. NCBI lineage: Eukaryota > Viridiplantae > Streptophyta > Magnoliopsida > Lamiales > Lamiaceae > Scutellaria > Scutellaria baicalensis. Next base: position 1,599,408 of record CM016721.1, on the reverse strand, counting down.
TGTAAGCAAACAGTTCTCATGAAAATAACAAACGAGAAAACGAGCGAATAACGTGGTTCGATACTCCTTGCATGGACGTACTCCATAGAGGCTAAGAACTAAGTCTCTCAATCACAATGCAACATAAAGATTACCACTTCTTCCAACCAGTTGTATTTGCTACCAAGGTGAATTTGTAGACGGCTCTTTCATAAATGATTTGGCATTTTATCTTGATTTGCTGCTAACATTTTCGACAGAAGGAAATGTTCCAAACGCAAAGAGAAAATGACTTCATCTTCTTACCAAGTATCCCGGTTTTAGATAACTGAGTCTTTTGTTATTGAGACCTGCAACTAACAGAAATTTAATAGGCAAAACTGAGCAGTCATACCAAAGGTGTTTCAAGAGTTTAGTGACTAAATCAAACTTTAGATATAATCTTTTTTAATGAACTCCAAAGAGTAAATAAATCTCTTAAAAAAGCATTATCTTGTCTTCAACATATACACAAATCCACATGTTTCTTGCACTAAAATTTTGAAAGACAGAATATAAGTTGAGCATTTGAAGGACGACTCGATGAAATTGTTATACCATGAGACTACGAACAGACAACTGATGCATCATCATGTTTCAATGTATCATTGCAAGTAAGTTTCTATCATACTCAAATAAAGAGTCAAGAGGAGGTTGAACTGACCTTGCTTATCGCTTAGAAACTCGACTTGCTTCCTTTGCACTGCTCGGTGTGCCTTCTGATGAAACACTCTCCCCTCCAATTGTAAATTTGAATTCAGGAAGAGTTGCATATAGCGCTTCCAAGTCCATGGAGGAAGTTGATGATGGCAGTGATTCCAAGACATTTCCCTGATATTGAACTGAATGAGTTGCTGCAGGAATCCCACCGACTGCAGGCAATGTTGAGGTTGAATGAAAGTCGCTTATCACGTCGACACTCGGCCTTGATTCCATTGTATTGTTCGGTGCCACTTGCAATGGACCACTATCGCCTCCAATTGGAAATCCAGAAAAAGTTGCATAGAGTGCTTCCAGGTCCATGGAAGAAGTTGCTGATGGCATTGACTCCAAGACATTTCCCGAATATTGAATTGAGTGAGCTGCTGCAGGTATTCCAGCTGATGCAGGCAATGTTGAGGTAGCTAATGGTGCCAGTAAATGTTCATCAGGTAATCAAACTGGCTCATGGGAAAATCAAACGAGGGCGACATGGCTGACATCCCTGCTCCTATCCCAGTTCCACCTCCTAACGAACCAGTTTGTGGAAACAGACCAAGACATGGGATCTGTATTTCTTGCAGCCCTGGCTGTGGCATCAATGGAGAATAGAACACGGGGATACCTGCTTCCATCGATATCATCTGGTGCTCCCCAACAACATAATTTTGTCAAATACAAGGACATTAATATGCATTGCACATACAACACAACAGTAACCTACTCCTATAAAACATAATAGCACCACTACAAGCATATACATAGATACTGAGTGCTGACAGATACAAATGAAAACGGCATCTAGCAATCGCACCTGTTGACATGTATATAACTTACTCGAACCAGCAACAATTCGAACACGACTACACTCGTTCAGATCGAAGATATATGCATACAAAACAAGAGAGGGAAACAGGAATGTACCTGAATTTGATATTGTAATGTAATCATGTACTTAGCAGCTTCATCCAGAATCGATGCTGTATCTACCTTGAAATCCAAAATGCACAAATAATATCATAACTTTGCAAAGTAATAGATCACAAGTTTTAAAAATTCAAAACAATCAAGAGAGCAAGAGCTTGAGACCAACCTTATCGCAATTGGGGATCATTTCCTGTATAGTATACACTTTCTCCGAAAGTTTCTGCCTCCGTTTCTGTTCATGCACAAATTTGAAGGAATTGAATAGCAGAAATTCAGTTTTCGATACCAAATCACAGAGAAAAGCTTCATAAATCATCTTCTTCTCTCTCCTAAAAACCTAAGAATGGAAACCCCCAATTTTCAGATTAAAAAAGGTGAATACTACATCAATTACAGTGAATTTACTCTTTTCAACTGCAATTCTCCATCATTTCAGTTCACCTATGCATCTCCCAGCTCACATTCAAAGACACCTGCACTTCTCACATTTTGCTGGTTGATGCTTGCAAGCTCATAGATTAGCGATCGGAAAGACGGCCGAGAACCAGCAACGGCATCAGCGACGGTGGAGGAGTCAGCTGCATGAGTCTCTCCTCCCTCTCTCTCTCTCTCTCTCTCTCTCTAATTCCACAGTTGACAAGACATGGCAATTTGTGATACAAACTAAAAGTGGGCTTTAACAAGCCTTGAGAAATGTAGGCCCAACTAAATATGTTTTTATTTGGGCCTAGCTAAATATATTTATTTGGGCCTAACTGAAGTTTATTTGGGCCTAGCTAAATAAAATTCAAAATTTAATTCAGATTAAATCAAATAGATTTTGTCTCTAAATACTTAAAAGTGCTTAATGATGCTTTTATAAAGCATATTAACATTACAATAGGTTCCTTTTCTTGTACTGCCATTAATTTTGAATTTAATTTATTTTTCATAAATATAATACACTTATTAAATAGTTTTCTACCCATGAAATAATAGCACGAAAATCAATTATAGATTTTAAAAAATGCTAATCGAACCAAATAAACACAAAATCATCTTATTATTATTTTATTTATGTATGTATTATAATTTTTTTGGTTGAGGATTATTTTTTCACCAAAAATGTTCAAGCTTTGTTGTTTATAACCTGATATAATTATTTTACAAAGAAATTTAATTTACCTTTTATCAATAAGTGTTTTAAGATATGATTTATTATTTATGATTATCTACAAATAAGAGAAGCAATAAGATCAGAAATTTTAAATTAAAAGAACCCAGCAATTATTATTATTAATTATTGAAAACCAAGGTTAGTACTATTAATATTTATTACACAATTCAAGAGTTTAATGTTGGATTTTCCACAACCTACGACACCTTAAAACATGCATACATACCCTCGATTAATTATGTATGAAGTTCATCACACCAAATTTTTGAAAAAAGAAAAAACCATGTAAAAAGATTTAAAAAAAACTCGTATAAATTCATACGGGATAAAAAGTTTTGTTGTTGTTTTCTTAACAAGGACAAAAACGACTTTGTTTCATTTTTTAATTTGATATAAATAGGTATATTAATGTTTTGTATGAATTTTTCAATTAATAAGATTTGTATATATTTTTAATGAAAAACTAGTAAACGGAAACATCACGTATAACATCTATTATTATGAGAGACTATCAATTTTCCAAAAAGATTAAAAGAAATCTTATAACGGAAATCTAGTAATTAAATGAAATTTTTAGGTATATATAGCATCTTTTATTACAATAGATTATCAATCTTAAAGAAAAAAATATATAGCGAAAATCTAAGTAAACAGAAACATACAGCATCTATTATTAAGACTTAAGAGAGATTATCAATCTTTAAAAAGATCTTATAACCAAAGTCTTGTAAACAGAACTATCAATCATGACAACTATTAGGTATACCACATATATAGAACTATATATATATATATATATGAGTAACTCTTGCGTGAGACCGTTTCACGAATCTTTTTCCGTGAGACGTGTCAACCCATAACTTACACTTAGCAATTCATATGAAAGTTTGTGGATATGGATTCAATTCATGGGTAATAAGGATCCGTCTCACAGAAACTATCCATGAGACCGTCTCACATGAGTTTTTGCGTATATATATATACATGTATACGTACTCACCCTCTCTTTGAGATTGTGCACTTCATTCGAACGCCTTTTCTTTCGTGTTTTGACCTCGTTGCTCGTCTTGACAACATCCTCCGAGCTAGGAACTTCACCACCGTTCACTTGTCGTCGTGGAGACGACAAATGAGGCTCAAAGCGTGAAAGGTGGTGGTGATTGAGATGATCAAGATGAGTGATATCATTGCTAGGAATATTGATCGAAGAGATTGATGCATTTTGAAGCCATGAAATCAAATCATCATGGTCACTAATAGTATGTTGGTCACTCATTATGTGTACGTATTATGGGATGATTGAGGAAATAGTAGAAAGAGACGTACATGGGAAAATTTTATGAGATGGAAATGTGTTATATATAGCTTGTGAATATTAAGATAGAGATGAATATATACTTAATGAATAAGGTAATGTAGACTTGTAATCGAAGATTCATTGAACGTGATGCAGCCACTTGGCTAGCAATCTACATCAACGGTCGAGTTTCTCTTCAAGACGATATTAATTTCATCTCGTATTTTATTTTATATATATATATATATATAATAGACACACATTATTAAAATGTGCGGTTCGTGCAATGGCACGAAAGTGTGTGTGATGTATGTACATCTCACGAACTGCATGCATGTATGGTTCGTGCACGTCTGAGGTTCATGACGCACGAGCCACCACGTTGTGTGTTTGTTTTTTATTCAGGATCTGAACTCATTAAGTTATTAAGGATATTTCAGTTAATCTAGCTAAACTGGTATTTTAAATGAGTTAGTCTCTTGTGCAACTGGTGTATGTACAATTCGGGTCGGGTCCGGGTCGACCCAGATCCGTGCACTTTTATTTATTTTATTTTTTTTGAATTTTATTTTTTCACTTCAGGTTGTTACCTTTATGTTATATGCATGTGACATTTATGTTATATAAGTGTGACCTTTATGTATAAATGTAATGACCTTTATATACTCTAACTTAGAAAAAAAATGAAGAATTTTAACAAAATTTGTACATATTTACGTTTATGAAATATTAGCTGCACATATATCCATCCTTAAAATGCACTGAATTTTGAAAATTTCAATTTTTTTCAAAGTTATGGATTATAAAGGTCATAATATTTGTACATAAAGGTCACAAGAACTGTACATAAAGGTTACAACAATACAACATAAAGGTCTTAATCTGAAGCGAAAAAACCTGAAAATTTTCATTTTTTTCCTAAGTTACTGAACATAAAAGTCATAACATTTATACATAAAGGTCACACTTATATAACGTAAAGGTCACATCTTTACAACATAAAGGTAACAGCCTGAAGCGAAAAAAAAAAGAAAAAAAAAAAGAAAATCCAGGTGCGCGGATCCAGGTCGGGTCGCCCCAGTTGCACCAATCCAGATCCGTGCACCTGGTGCACAACAGCATTTGCCATTTTAAATTGCATGTTTTGATTATTTTAATTTTTTCTCATCCTATTTGACTACTTTATCAATTTTTATTTTTTTTCCCGTGGTCACAAATTACGTCATTAACCACAGATTTTTATAAATTACTATAATTAAATATAGGAGTTTTATCGAATTAAAATTAATAATTTACAGTGTTATTAATTAATTCAAGATTTGAAAAAAAAAAATTATCGATCGAGAGAAATATTGACTATATTTTAAAAATAATTAGAAATAACAAGATGTCTAACAAAAACCTAATAAGTCCCAAATTGATAATTAACTATTTTTAGACCTTAAATCGACAAAAAAAAATCTACTAGATATTAATATATAAAATTCTGAGAAAATAAAACTAAAGTGTGATACCAAGTACCAACGATACAGTGCATGCATGATTCTATTACAATGGGCGACGAACATAGATTGTGTATTATTCTATATATATATATATATATATATATATATCATTATAAACACACAATATATATATTCATAAGAAATAAACAAATTTAATCTGCAATCAGTCTCATTTAATAATTTCTTAATTAGAAGTCAAATCTTATTCTAAATACCTTATTAGAACGTTTGTTTAGTCAACTTTTTTGAAGTAAAATCTGTAATTATTTATAATTTACGAAAATAAACTTTTAAAAAGTTTAAAACATTATTGAATGGAGAATTCATCATCTATACAATATATATATATATATATATACTAAGCCTATATATAAATATATATACACATATTAATTATTCACATGTATACATACGTGTTTGCATGTAAACCCACAATAAATACGTGGACATATGATGTGTAAAAAATGTAAAAACATAAGAAGAAAGAGAAAAGGTGAAACAAAAAACAGGTTGGTCTGAATAATTCATGCATCGGCGCATTTTAGAGATACCTGGCGCATTTTAGAGATACCTCTGAGAGTAAAACATGTGTCTTTGTTTCAGTGCAAAACCCCTTACGTGTGTGAACAAATTGCTCACTGCCAAAACCCTCGTTTTTTGGTATAATATTCCAATTACTTCACTCTATATATGCTTTGTAACTCACTCGAAATAAATTTTGGTTCTTGAAAGTAATGTTGGTCACATCACTTTAATTAACCATCTATGTTTGTAGTAGATAATCGTAGAGTTTTTAGAACTAAATTTTTATCTCAATGTAGACCTTTGTTTGACAATGTGGAGAAATACATAAACTTGGAAAGTTTCCCACATTTAATATGTATATTTAGTAGTAGTATATTTGTACAATGCGAATGCAACAATTAATAATTCATATAAGAACGATGGTTTCTACTTATAAAACATTTATCATGGAATTGTTGGCTCAAATAAACTTAATGGATCCATTCCTTTTGTCTCTCACTCAGCCCAAGGTCCCTGGACCCAGCCCATGTCCTAACCCTTCAAACCCTTGGCAGTCTCTTGCTCTCCTCATTCGATGAATCTGCCGTTTCTCCTTCCTTCTCCCGTTTTCAAGGTGACCCTTCCTTCTGCTCCTCTCCCTCACCCCTTCTTTTTATGGGGTCGTCTAAGGTGGAGCTCGAGTAGAGTTTCAGATTAGTCTCTTCTTCTATATTCTGTGTGAGTGACCCTCTTTGTGAGAACCTTTGAGAAGGGTGTGTGTGAGAGTAGTAAGGGTGTTACCGAGTTTAAGGGGTTGGATTGTGAATCTATGTGATTCTATATTTTGAGTGTTCCCACTACCTATACACACTGTCCTTGTGATTGTTGGAACGGGTTCAGGCTATTTGAGCCACCGGTGAGACCACGGTACATACCCAACATTTACTAATTTAGAAAATGAATTTTGAATAGCGATTCATTCCCACTCGATTTCATCTTATATACAATGCATGCAATGTTTACATGATAATATGTAAAAAGCTATATGATCAAATCGTCTCACATAAGATTTTACATGATTTGATTTTGTGTGAGATCGATATTGATCGTGTTGAATGATTAATCTGTTTTTATTGATGATCAATATGAATTTCATTTTACATAAGATTCCACGTGATATTGTCTCACACACGACGAAGGTATATACAACAAAGCGTATGCAAGTGGATATATACCCTCATTTTTGTAAAAAAAAAAATTATCTCACACACACAAATATATATATATGCACACATATTGTATAGTTTATATATATATATATATATATTACACACCATGATGATACATTAGAATTTGAAAAATATATAACTTACATTAACCCACTTAAAATAATAAATGAAGAGTATATTAGTTCCGCTTTAAGATTCATGTTTTAGAGTGTCTATACCTTTTGTCTCTTTTTCTTGAGGAGTTTTCCAATTTGAATTGCATGATTTTATAAGATATTTTATTACATTTATTACTATATCTCATATTCCAAATTTAATATCACACAACACAATGTATTATATGACATCATTAATAAACACATGATGTGTATTAAAAATCATGAAATATAAGATGTAATATCAAATATAATAGAAAATAACTGTCTTTTTTACCCTTTTTAATATTTCTTAAAATTCTATATATCTTGTTTATAACTCTTTTTTAGTCCGACATTGATCTCAAGTAATACCCATAATATTATTAATTGGGAAAAATTCAATTTTAATCCACTTAAAAAATTTAAATATGAAATTTCACATTTCGATGACTTCAATATTTATTATTTATTTAATAGTGGTGTGAACAATTATGCAGTTAAAAAATTGGCAAGTGTGTTGGTGTGCTGTACATATAATGACGTGTACAATGGCATTTTCAAGCTGCTTCTCTTTTTCCACAATTTGTTAATAGCTTTTTATAGTAAACTAGAGTGAGTGAAAAAAAAATTATATAATTTAAGATTGAATCATGATCATTACAATCTGCATATTTATAAAAGTAGAATATTACTGAACAATAAAGCTCGTATGTTGTATGTTCTGTTATTTTTAAGAAGTATTCAAATTAAAAACTCATTCCTTCCACATATACTAAAGAAATAAGAGTAACTCTCCTATGAAACAGTTGCATGAATCTGAGATCCATGCATTCGGGTCAGATTCGGGTCCCGGACCTGTTTTTCTCTTCTTCTTTTTTCGCGCATAGTTTATTAATTTTTACACCTACCAATAGGTTATATTAGATCTACCGTTATATTATGTTAAACATATATTTACGTTATTTTTAACCTGGATTGCACGAACCAGAGAAGGCTACAATTTATGCAATGCACCAACCCGACACTCATATGTACCGTATACTTGAGTAGGTGTATTTATGTCAAACCGATTTTCCTTTTTTTGTCTTAAAAACATATTTCTTATAGATTTAGCTAAAATATTTTTGTATTATCTTATTTAATTCTACCAATTATCTCTAATTTTAAAGTCTCGCCTGTAAGAATTACTCAGTAAAGATTAGATTGAATCCACTTGATTTCCTATAAGATTCAGTTACAAAATAGTATTCCTATATTTTCATAAATCACTTCAACAATGACATTATCAATATTAATTATATATATATGAATTGTATTTGCTAGTGTTTTGATAGTTGAGAATATAAGGGTAAAGATCATGGGTGGCTCAAACGATTTGGTCTAATCATCAAATTATTTTCTGATAAAATAAGGGACTCAAGAATTTTTTTATCTATATCTAAAACTAAATAGATAACTAATATTAGGAAAAAAAGAAGAAGTTAGGTTCATTGAAATCTTGATCGTTTGTCACTATATAGACACACATTACACATATACAAATACACACACAGTCACACAAAAAGTAGAGCAGTTTCTCCAAACGGATGGTAATGGAATTCATGGCTATCTATTACTACAACAGCAAAGAAGAGATTGAAGAGACGATGAAGTACCTCCATTCGTCTCGATTCAACACGATACCGATGTGATGCATCCGGTGAAGTATGACACCGACGGATAAATCTTTAATTGTCGATGAGCGGTTCTGAAGAGGCGTCAAGAGTTGAGATACGCGCTCGTTTTTCTGTATACGACGCCCAAGTGACCAAGTAAAGCCCAGCTATAATGACTAATCCTCCAAGAATGCTGTTACAAATAAAAAAGAGTAGGTATTATGTGATACTCCAATAATGCAAAACTTGATAAAACAAGTACGAAATATATATAACCTTCCAAAGTAAATTGCGTCCCCAAGGAAAATGTACGACAATAGAGATGATGCGAGGGGCTGGAGTGGCATGTAGAGGGAAACAACGGCAGGGCCCACGATCTTATTCGACCATGTCAAGACTACATAGTTGAATGCAGATGCTATTAGTCCCTATAAAGAGAGACGAGGGTCGTTCAAGAACGAAGGAAAGCAGGACACAAACAGGACGGATAACTGAAACGAGGGATGTAATACTTACAGCATATAAAACAGCAAAAGCCTCAGTTTGTGTGAGAATCCAGTTAGCTGATTCGTTAGTCATAACCAATGCAGCTGCTACCATGAGCAGGGCACCGAAAAAGTGTGAATAGGCCGTGACTGATATACTTGCAGGATACTTGGCTAAAAACGGAGCCTGATACACGATGAACAAGTACAGTCGAAATACATCAATTAACGAATTCCAAACCAAGAGAGAATATTTCTTGCACTATGTATAAATCACCTGAAAGGCCAGATAAGTAGCCGTGCACATGGAGTTACCGATTAAGCACAAGACACCAAGATGCCAATGGTCAATCACTAAACTTAGAAGAACAGATTGATCATTGGCACTTATCTCATTGTCTGCTGCAACTGATTCTGTAGATCCAATTACAGCTGGACCCTGGAAAATAGCCATTAAAACGGCGCCAGAAACACAAAAAACAGTACCTCCTAACTTTGTTCGACCTTCAGTTTTCCGTAAATTCACAGTTTCTGTACTGCACATAGAAAAGTTACATGTATCGATGAACTAACTGCAAAATGTGCGTCGGTGTGAGAAGAATGACTGAATGAGACCATCAAAAGTAATGAACGGACCCCATTATTACAGCCAGTATGAACGTTAAGACGGGAACAGAAGGCTGTATGGCTGCAGCATAACTCGGATTCGTGTAGCTAAGACCAAGAATAAACAGAAGCTGGTTTCCGAAAACCCTAATACAGTACCAAGCACAGAGAATTAGCATAGTGAGAAGAAGAAAGAATAGCAAAACGAAGAGGGAGATATTCGACTTACCCAGTTAAACCAAGAAAGAAAAGTGTCACCAGAAAGTGTCTATTTAATGGCGGTCTTAAACTTCTGCAGAACAAGAATGAACAATGCTGGTTGTTGAGCCATTATATTCGCCACGAAAACTTCGAGAAGCATTACACAAGAACAGATGTTGAAGATTTCATTCATTCAAGATATCACTTCAAAACTCAAATGCTAAATTCGGCTCAAATTTAGATCCATCCACAAGATCACTAATTTTGTAAGCCAGAATTGTATGAAGGCGGATAGAGATTTCATAAGCCGACTTACATCAGTATTTACGAGCACAATAGATTCTGGATTCATTACAGATAATCATTACAGATAATGCATACATGAAGCTTCAAATTGAAGTTTCTTGTACAGATTTTCATCGTAGCTATATAGATTTAGTGACTACCATTTCATGATTTCAGATGTAAGACAAAACCACATGACAATGAATACCATTCAAACAGATATAGAGTTTTCTCCCAAAAAAAAAAAAAAAAGGCTAGCAAGTTTAGCACCTCCAAGTGTACTTGCCAAAACCACCCTACATTGAGCATAAAATTAAAAGGACAAAATAGCCAAAAAAAAAAAACATTTTGGGTGGTTTTTGCTAGGCAATCCTTTTATTTTTGTAATTTTGTCTAGGATTTGAAGATTTAGTTGTTATTTTGACCAAATTAAAATTTCAGTTCAAATTAAATGACATGGAAGATATGTGACAAGCAACAAGACAAGGAAGTGAGAAATAAAAAGGGAAGATCAAAGCATGTGGCCAAATAGCCATGTAAATATGTCTCGCGCATATCTTTCATGTCATTTAATTTTGACTCAAATTTAATTCGACTAAATAATAACTAAATCTTCAAATCATGGATGAATAATAAAATGATTGACTTAAATAACAACCCCAAAAACCTTAGGGAAAATTGCAAGATTAGTCCTTATGGTACAGTAAAAGCGTAAAACTAATCATGTTCATATCATAAAAAAAGATCAATCAACCATATAAATAGCAAGATTCAAAATTATGTGTCATCAATAAATGACATTTTGCTCCCATTAACCTGTACAAACGTATTCAAAAACTTGCGTGAGACAAATCCGAATTGTAGGTTGACTGTCTCACATAAAATAATTTGTCAGATGATTTGTAAGACAGGCTGACATATGCCTTACATACATACATTAATTTCAATATCCCAAATCATATTATTCTGTATTCATTCATACTCCCTTCATTTCCCTGAGTCAGACAACCAATAATTTTCGCTCAAATTCAAACATATCAAAGATGATTGGAATTGCAAATCTTTTCTTTATCCTTCCTATTCTAATATACATAAATAACATAGAAATTAAATCACTCAATTCAAACTAGCATTCAATTTCATCTTCAGCTTCAAATTCAAAATGAGCCTCGAAATAACTTGACACACTAAAACGAAAATCGACTGCACACAAACACACAGTTATCACGTGAGAGAGAGAGAGAGAGAGAGAGAGAGAGAGAGAGAGAGACTTTTCTCTGAAATAGGCGAGAGGAGCGAGAACCAAAAGCGCGATGAGGTTGCGGAAGACGCAGAAGACGAACTGATTAGCGCCGTCGTTGAGCGCCACTTTAGTCACGACGTGGTAGCCGCCGTAGAATAACTGCGCCACCGCCAGCCCCAAATGAGCCTTCCACGCATCTCCGCCGTTCTCCGCAGCCGTTGTTGTTACTGCCGCCATAGCAATGCCGTCGCCGTAGACCAACCGCCGGACTCCTCCCACTTTATAATTTATGTTGGTGGATTTTGGATTGTGAGCTTCATGAAGGTGTGGAGCACTTGTGGCCTCAGCTTCTCAATAATAATGTGAATCTATATATATATATAGACACGTGTTTACCACGAGTCGAATTTGCTCAATTCTATATATCGTCTCACATAATATTTTACATAATATTTTACATGTGGATCGATCCGAACCACACGAATACTATTTTACATAAGATATATTATACTTATTTTATAAATAGAAGGATGGAGATTTTTTCAAATCAAAAGGAATTCTATTAGATTAACGTATGTATCCAAAATATAAAGTTTTATATAAGATCGTTTCAAGTTGAACCGACACTTCATCTGCAATTATATAAGATCGTTCCAAGTCGAACCGACACTTCATCACCATTGCAGCAGAACCTCTCGTTTGGCTCAATGTATCATAATTCACAATGGACCACTAGTTTAGATTGTCTTTCAATTGGTTGTACCTTCATTATTCATATCAATCCAATCCTAAATGCATTTAACATATTACTTTTTAATAAAACTAAGTAGGTCAAATGAGTTCTCAATTTCCCCTTAATTCTTATCTATGGTCCTAAAATGGTATTAAAAAAAAGTAGGTCTTTTTATATAAAGATGAGTTCAATTTATAGGTAATAAAGATTAATCTTACAAGAACTATCTTTGAGACCTGAGCTTTTTGTGTTAAATTTTTATTTTTTTACAGTCACAAATCATATTTGCCGACTTAATTATATCTGGTAAGAAATCGGGCTAAAAAAATCCAATCACCTTCCTCCACTCATCCTTTCACCAATATATGACCCACATCATTTTGAAACTTTTGCTAATACCAATTATTGAAGGCAAAAATAGTACACATTTAATATCAACTACCATTTTGATAAGAAACACATTTCTATTGTTTAAACAAAACAAAACAAAGTTAGAATCACATAGCTTCCTGCAAGCCCTTCAAATCTCCATAGCATACTTAACTTTTGCAACAATTATGGCAGAGGCACTTCTTCAAGTTCTGATAGAGAATTTAACTTCCCTGATTCAAAAAGAGATTGGATTGATTTTGGGAGTGGATAAGGAAATGAAGAAGCTTTCCAACACTCTCACCGCCATCCAAATGGTGTTGGAAGATGCTGAAGATAAGCAGTTCAAAAACAAAGCTATTCAGAATTGGCTGAGCAAGCTTAATGATATTGCCTTTGAGATTGAAGATATACTTGATGAGTGTTTCACTGAGGTCTCCAAACTGAGGATGCGTAAAGGTATTGGTAAATTTAGCTTTGTCAGGAAAATTCTATACAATCACAAAATCGGAAGAAGGATGAAAGAAGTTGCTGAGAAATTGGATGCTATTGCAGCAGATCGCCACAACTTTCATTTCTGTGAAAGCCAGATTGTAGTGAAGTCAAGCCGGGTTGACTGGAGACGTGAGACGGGATCTACTGTGATTGAGCCAGATCACATATATGGTAGGGATGAAGACAAAGAGAAGATTGTGGATGTGTTGCTCAACCAAGTTCCGAATTCTGACCACCAACTGTCTGTGCTGCCTATCATTGGTGTAGGAGGCCTTGGAAAGACGACTCTTGCCCAACTAGTCTATAATGATGAAAGGGTAATTCAGAATTTCGACGCCAAATTATGGGTTTGTGTTTCTGATAATTTTGATCTGAAGATTTTGGTTGAAGCTATGATAGAATCGGCCACAGGAAGTGATCCAAATTTGAAGCACTTGGATGCTTTACAATGTCGGCTTCAACAAGTGTTGAAAGGAAAGAAATACTTGTTGATATTGGACGATGTGTGGAATGAGAATCAAGAAGTTTGGGTCAGGTTAAGAAGTATCTTATCCTGTGGATTAAAAGGTTCTTCGATTATTGTCACCACACGCTTACAGAAAGTTGGAGATATCATGAAAACACTTCCAGCTTTTTACTTGAAGGAGTTGTTAGAAGAGCATAGTTGGTTGCTCTTTAAATTAAGAGCATTTGGAGAAGAAAATGAGCAACATCATCATCCTAATCTTGAAAAAATTGGGAGACAAATAGTGAAGAAATGTGCTGGTGTTCCTTTGGCTGCTAAGGCTCTTGGGGGGCTTCTGCGGTTTAAGAGAGAAGAAAAGGAATGGATTCGTGTCAAAGAGAGTGAAATTTGGGATCTTCCAGAAGAAGAAGAAAATTCAATCTTGCCCATCTTGAGACTGAGTTATCGTCATCTCCCTGTTATATTGAAACGGTGTTTTGTTTATTGTGCTGTCTTTCCAAAGGATTTTAAAATTGAGAAACAAGACTTAATCTTTCGTTGGATGGCTCATGGATACATCTCGTCGTGTGATAAACAAGACGTGGAGGATGTTGGTGATCAAGTATGGAATGAGTTGGTTTTAAGATCATTTTTCCAAGAAGTTGATACACGTCGAAGAGAAACCACCTTTAAGATGCATGATCTTGTTCACGATCTGGCTCAGTCCATCATGGAGAACAAAATTCTTGTAGCAGATATGAAAGGTGACAAAACAAGTGCTTCAAACACCAAAATACGTGAGGTATATTGGAGGAGCCAATATTCTAATCACCAAACTTGTTCTTCAAGTATCACACTACAAGTGTCCACTTTAACCAACATTATACACTTCAATCGTTTGAGAATTCTAAAGATGACCGGCACACACATGGAAGAGTTGCCTAGTGCAATAGGCAAGTTGAAACATTTGAGATGCTTAGATTTGTCAAATTCTTCCATTCATTCTCTTTCTCATAAATTGTGTGCTCTTTGGAATTTGCAAACATTAAACTTGACTAGTTGTAGTAATCTCAAGAGTTTGCCCAAGAACATTGGATGCATTACTAATCTCCGTCATATTATCTTAGAAGGATGTAGTTCATTGAGCCATATGCCTCCTAGCATTAGGGAACTAGTTTCTCTGAAGACATTGAGTTTGTTCATAGTAGGTGAGAAAATAGGCAATCAACTTGATGAATTGGAACATTTGAATATCGGAGGTAGACTTGAAATCACTCGTCTGGAGAGAGCTGTAAACCATATGAATGCTGAGAAAGCAAATCTTGTAGGGAAACCAAACCTTAGAGATTTGGTGTTGCATTGGAGAGGTGAGAGAACATCCTCCAAATCGACAAATATGACGGATGATGAGAAGGTACTTGAAGCTCTGGAACCTCATGTAAATCTTGAAACCTTGGAGATTATCGGGTTCAAAGGTGGGCGGTTTCCTCTTTGGATGACAAAGATGGAAAATCTAACTGAAATGGAGATAAAACACTGCCCTCATTGCTCGTATCTTCCACCGCTCGGAGGTCTTCCTTGCCTCCGGTACTTGGTATTAAGAGATCTTGATGCATTGGAGTATATGAATGGGGAGGACGAAACTGGAGTATTTCCATCACTGGAGGCTTTGGAACTGAGAAATTTACCGAATCTAAAAGGGTTGTTAAAGAAGGAAGTGGGAGTTCAAATCATGTTCCCAAATCTTCAATCTCTAAACATCTTAGATTGTGGGTTGTTGATATTGCCACCACTCTCACTCTCCGCCCTCAAAGGGTTGAGTGTGTGGGAATGCAGCCTCTCGACTCTGTCTTCCTTCTCTAATTGTAAGTTAGAAAATCTGTCGTCTCTTAAGCTAAGCTTCGACAAGACTAATAATGATGCAACAAGAAGATGGAATATTCCACAAGACACATTTGAAGGCTTGTATAATATCAAGGAGTTGGTTATCAACAATGCAGGACAACATCACTTGCCTGAGAAATGGTTTGAAGGCCTAAAGTCTCTCAAGAAGCTGGAATTGTGGGAATGCAAGATAGGGAGTTGTTTTGGGGAGGGGTGGTTGCGCCATCTTACTGCTCTCGAGGAACTAATTATATATAAGTGCAGCGCGTTGGTAGAGATGGGAGAGGAGATACGATTCCTTCGTCTCCTCAAACACCTCCATCTATATGGTGTTGATGAGATTGTATCCCTTCCACGAGGATTGCAGCATATCAACACACTTCAATCTCTATCATTAAGGAGACTAGCTAAGCTCACTTCACTGCCCGATTGGTTGGGTAATCTTACGTCGCTCACCCATTTGACTATTGTCGACTGCCAAAAAGTGTCGTCGCTCCCATCAACAATCACACAAATCACAAGTCTCGACTATCTTCATATCAAAGGATGCTCCGAACTGAAAAGGCGATGTGAGAAAGAAAAGGGTGAGGATTGGCATATCATTGCCCACATTCCCCAACTCCACATTTGGTCTTAGTTCACACTCAGGTATTAATTCTACGCATGGTATTCATAAAACGAATCTTTTTTTACCCACTGGTCAATTTCATTTGACTTGTCCTACGTTATGATAAGTGAAAAACAAACCAATACTTGCTCCAATATTCCTTTACCAATACATGACCCACAACATTTTGACACTTTTGCAAAGAAAATAACATTCAGAATTCAATGACACTAAACAAAAACTTACATTCCAAGTAGAATGAATTCATTAGCTTGTAATTTACTTCAAATTTTGGGAATTCATGTCTCTCATTCTTGAAAGTTTGGATTATGACAGGTATATTCTATTTCTATAACTTGATCCTATAACTGTCTAAATCTCTTTAATGGATCATACTATGGATTTGTGATGAACTTCTTATCATGCAGACCAAGAATTAAGATCCCTGCCTCAAGTCATGATGCTAATTGCACATTTGGTGGAGTTTATTTACAAAATTTTAGGTCCATATGGGATGAAGGTGCCACAGCTAACACCTTCAAGAATCAGACTCGCATCACGAAACCAAACTTTTAATTGCAAAAAAGCAAATGATCATCTTGGCTACATGCCTATTGTGTCCCTCCAGGTCTGCACATGCTCCTTAATGCATCACTTCTTGTCTAGAAATGCCATAGTTCTACCATTTTGATCAAGTAATGTGTTATTCATACATATGTCCACATTGATGTTATTAACTATTTGCAGGAGGGCCTTAGAAGAACTATCGAATCGTTCACACACTTGAGGGCCGATGTTCAAACAAAAACGGACGGACGGTCTTAAGGTGGGATAGTGATTGAGAACACCTTGACTATCTATCTATCTATATATATCTTCTCATTTACTTGTTCAATAAAACCGAATGGGAGTTCATAACAGGCAAAGTTCCTCGTTTCTACTATGATGCTTCTATCTATTCGTAATTTACTGAATTGCAAAAACAGAAAAACGGAAGCCCCGTTTCTAACTGCCAAAACGAACTTGAAGTCGCATTTCTGAGGCACACCTTTATTAAATAAACACGATGTTCCCTTACCTTAGACAAATGTTAATGAAATGTTGTCCTACAGAAGTGCATATTCTTATAAAAAATTATTATTTAAGTTTTATCGTAATATAATATTTTTGATTTAAAAAATTCATCCTCTACGTGCGTCGCACATGCTGATACTCGGCTCAATGTGAATGAAAACGAAAGTTCAAACTTCAAAGACACAATTATTAAACACATTAAATGTATGGTGGTTCAATAGAATGAAAGATAAAAGTTCACAATACATTTTTTAAGAGCACTTAACTTGGCTTGGATATACACATATACACACACAAATATACATACATATCATATGTACGTACATAATTACAGGTTGTGGATATCATATCCAAGCTCCAATATTCAGACAAAAGTGATGGAATTCAAGTGTATCTATATATATATACAACAAACAGGAGAGAATGCAGAAAGAGAGATGACGAGAAGATGAAGTACCTTCATTCGTTTCGAGGGAAGGTTCAACGTGATAAACGTGCAGAAAATATTGAGCATGGAATCATGTTTCCATAAAATTAGACATCCATTAATCCACAAGATTCTTATCAAAAGATGAATCCTTAATTGACAATGAGGGGTTCTGAAGAGGGATGAAGAGTTGAGATACGTGCTCGTTTTTCTGTGTACGATGCCCAAGTGACCAAGTAAAGCCCAGCTATAATGGCTAATCCTCCAAGAATGCTGTTACAAAGAGTAGAAACAGAGTGATCCTCCAATGTCGAAAAAGTTTGATAAAACAGGCATGAAATGTACGAGAGTATATAACCTTCCAAAGTAAATCGCGTCTCCAAGGAAAATATACGACAAGAAAGATGATGCAAGGGGTTGAAGTGGCATATAAAGGGCAACTACAGCAGGGCCGACGATCTTATTCGACCATGTCATGATAAGGTAGTTGAATGCAGATGCTAAAAGTCCCTATAAAGAGGCACGAGATGAGAGGGTCGTCAAGAATGAAGCAAAGTAGGATACAAACAAGATGGATAACTGAAAAGAGAGAAAGGATACTTACAGCATAAAAAACTGCAAGAACCTCAGTTTGTGTGAGATTCCAATCAGCTGATTCGTTAGTCATAAGGAATGCAGTCACTACCATAAACAGAACACCGAAAAAGTACGAATAGGCTGTGACTGATATACTTGCAGGATACTTGGCTAAAAGTGGAGCCTGATACACAATGAATATGCACAAATTAATACTACCTCCATCCCTGCTATCTTTACCTACTTTCCGTTTTTGGACGTCCCAGCTAACTTTGCCAACCCAAAAATGGCAAAGAAGAATTTACTTCCTTACCCTTCCATTTCTTTCATTTTACAACTTTTGCACTCAAAAAGCATACATTAATTACAAAATTGCCACTCAAAAACATTAAAATAACACATCACATCAAAGTCAACAGTTTTTTCTTAAACTCCGTGCGATCAAACCGTAGCAAAGATAAGGGGACGGAGGGAGTACTATATAGATATGTCCCTTGTTGTAGGTGAAGTAGTAGGCTGATCATAATGAAAAGAAAAGGGTTTGAGCTACATTTAAGAACCAATATTCATAATGCTGCATATCCAACTCTTAAATCAACATAGAGTAGAAAAAACAGCAAGAAGAGATTGATCGAGAACTTTTTCAAAACATCTTAGAATAACACAAATCTGGCGCATTGAACATAAACTCCTAAATCAAAAAATTGAGAAATTAATAAACATGAAGCTAACCAACAGAATTTAACATCAACATGGTCCAAATACATCTTTCTAAAACAATTGCATTTCCATTGTTTAATAAAATAACAACAGAAAATATTTCTTGCACTATGTATAAATTACCTGAAAGGCCAGATAAGCGGCCATGCACAAGCAGTTGCCGATTAAGCATAAAACCCCGAGTTGCCAATGGTCAATCACTAAAGCCAGAAAAATAGAGATCAACCTAGCAGCAGGTTCAGATTGACCATTGGCACTTATCTCATTGTCGGCTACAACTGATTCCGTAGATCCAAGTACAGCTGGACCCTGGAAAATAGCCATTAAAACGGCGCCAGAAACACAAAAAGCAGTACCCCCTAACTTTGTTCGACCTTCAGTTTTCCGTAAATTCATAGTGTCTGTACTGTACAAAGAAAAGTTACACGTATCGATATATTAACTGCAAAATGTGTGTCGATGTAAGAAGAAGACTATAACATTATTTCATACTCATGCACACCAAAGCACTCAACTCAACATTACAAGGAAAGCTATAGCATGAGAGAAAATAGACTGACCCCATTATTACAGCCAGTACGAACGTAAAGACAGGAATAGCAGGCTGTATGGCTGCAGCATAAGTCGGATTCGTGTAGCTGAGACCAAGAACAAACAAAAGCTGGTTCCCGAAAATCCTAACACCAGTACCAAGCACAGCAAGGGAAAAAATTAGCATAGTGAGGAGATGAAAGAAGTGCTAAACAAAGAAACAAAGCTATAGCACTACTAGAAAACAATCAAATTCCAACAGAAATTCCAACGAAAATAATAACCGTTGGAATTTCCAACAGAATTTCCAACGGAATTCAACACTGTTGGAAATTCCATTGGAATTTTTATAATTTCCAATAGAATTTCCAACGGAATTCAACGCCGTTGGAATTCCGTTGGAATAATGTTGGAATTTTTGTTGTGATTGTATATTCCAATGGAAAAGTACCGTTGAATGTTCCGTAGGAATCGTTTTTCCGTTGGAATTTCCGTCGGAATTTAAATTCCAACGCCCCTTTTTCCGATGGTCCACTTCCGTTGGAATGAAGAATTCCAACAGAATTTTACAAAAATTCAACAGTATTTCACAAAATTCTAGAATTTGAGTGATTTCTAGTAGTGTAGCATACTCCACTTACCCAGTTAAACCAAGAAAGAAAAGTGTTGCCAGAAAGTGTCTATTTAATGGAGGTCTTAACCTTCTGCATAACAAGAATAAACAATGCTAATTGTTGTGCCATTATATTCACCAAAACTTTCAAGAAAACATTACACAACAAAGATATCACTTCAAAACTCACAAGTCAAATCCAGCTCAAAGTTAGATGAAGATAAATGGATTTGAAGCAAATCAGCAGTTTTAGCTTGGTAGAGAGGTAGATTCATCCACAAGATTACTACTAGTTCTGATTATATGAAGGTTGATAAAATTGAACTGGATTGTATACTCTAGGTTGGTAAAACCGATTAAATCAGCAAAATTCTATATTGAGTCGTCAATAACAGTCGTTTTGCAATTTCTGATAAGCCTCTACAAATAAATTTCAACAGCCTGAATCAAAATGTAGTGTACTCATTCAATCATTCATACTCTCTCCACTCCACTAAGATAGAAAACCAATATGTTGCACTCAAATTCAAAGCCTGTCAAATAGGATGGAATTGCAGAACTTCTCTTTGTCATTCCTATTTTTATATATACTAAAGAATAACCAAGAGTGAGACATGTCGCTCTCTAGTTAATCCTATTTAATTATAGTTTAATTTTCAATTAAATTATTTAATATTTATAATTTATTATAATAGAACATTTAATGAGATAATAATAATTGAATAACAAAATACTAACAAGTATAATTGATATTAAAATTGTAAATTATGAAATTTTAGGCAAATATCTTAATTAAATTTAATGTTTACAATTACATTAAATGATAATTAAAAAAATCAAACGATTAAATTTAAATTACATACTAAGTAAATTAAAAATTAATGATAAATAATAACAATGAAATTTATTTATAACTGACCATTTTCAAAAATTTTAATTAGTATTAAAATTACACAGGGCTTACGCTAGTTTTAATATCTATACTATATACAAAAAGGAAGAAGTTGACAAATTTTACACATTTGTCACTCAATTGTAAAATTGGAGGTAATTACTGATTTGTCATTGACCAATAGAAAATTTGTGGAAAAAAAACTAAAAAACTTTGAGAATCTTATCGAACAAGCTTCATATATATTTTAAATATAATAAGTAGTCTTTTAATTTAATATAGGGGTAAAATGAAATAGAGGAAATTATTTTGGATGGTATTATTATATGATTATATCTTAATGATATAATTAAAAAATCTGAAAATAATGAAATTTAAACATTGTCAAAAATTTAAAAATTTGAAAATTCTATAATTTAATATATAAATGTGAAAAATAGGTTTAAAAGCTAAATTTCATTTTACGAAGGACTGTAAAATGTTTAAAATTTTAAAAACTATTATAAAATTATTAAAAATAATAATTAAATTTGAAAGTAAAACTAATAAAAATATAATAATGTTGTGAGGTTAATCTAAAAAAATCCACAAATAACATTTAAAAATAAATTCAAACATATATGCAATAGATATAACTATAAGAAACAATATTTTAAAATGGTTTCAAAATTCTAAAAAAAACTATTGTTTTAATTGTAAAATGAATTTGAAACCTAAATTTTTTAAATATAAACTAAGTTTTTGAATAAATACAGTGTTTGTAAAATAAATCTATCTAAAAAAATGTAGAAAATTATTTACAAATTATTAAATATAATTCTAAGATGTAAACAAAAATATGAATAGAAAAAAAAATTAACAAATATAATTAATCACTTATAATTAAAAACACAAAACACAAAACTATTATTATTATTGTTGTTTTTGTTATTGTCGTCGTTGTTGTTGTCATTGTCATCATCATCATCATTAAAAAAATACGGATTTTTTACAAATCTCAAAATAATAAGATCTCATGAGTAATATTTTAATATAATAAATTTATTATATTAATAATAATCGTATTTATCATAATAAATAATAAACCGAGCATCGCGCGGGTATACTACTAGTACACTAAATAACATAAAATTTAAACTACTAATTCAAAGTAGCATTCATTTCATCGTTAATTCCTTAATTTCAAATTCAAAGTGAGCTAGATAAGGATATTTCAGTCAACCAAAAAAAAATTGTTGAAATCCAACCATAACTTTGACGGAGATGAAAATGAACAATAATTTAACCACACACAAACACACAGTTATCAATGAGAGAGAGAGAGAGATGAGGATTTACAGACTTTTCCTTGAAATAGGCGAGAGGAGCGAGAATCGAAATCGCGATGAGGTCGCGGTAGACACAGAAGACGAACTGATTAGCGCCGACGTTGAGCGCCACCTTAGTGATGACGTGGTAACCGCCGTAGCACAACTGCACCGCCGCCAGCCCCAAATGAGCCTTCCAGGCACCGCCGCCGTTCACCGCCGCCATTGATTTGATTAAAACAGCAGCAATCTCGCCGCCGTCCACCTACCGCCGGAATCCTCCCACCTAGTATCGATAGATTCTGGATTGTGAGCTTGATAATTGATATGGTTCTGCCATTTGTGGAGGTGAGAGAAGATGAAGACTTGAAGTGCTGCTCAATTTTCTGCATTATTTTAATAATAAACTTTGCATGGATTCCGATCTTCACGCTATATAGGGCCCACCATTTTACATGATTATCACGTTGTAATTATCATGATCACAATCTACGTGTTTCTTTCTTTCTTTTTCATTCTTTATTAATTTATAATTATATTTTATTCTAAACTTTTAAATTAATAAATTTCACATTTACAAATTATTTTCGTGGTATGTGTTATTTTAACAAAGTTAAATTTTTTATATTAATTAATAATGTATATTATCAATATTAATCTTGATAGCATTTAATAGCAACATTAATTAGGTTTTAAATATTAATTTGTAAAAAAATTAAAATGATAAAATTTGTGGATTGACAAGTGTTATTTTTGGTTATTCCTTTAGTATATAATAAAGATAAAAATATGATTTTTATGTATAAGTGTACTGTTTTTTATGTTTTACATTCTTTTTTTTTTTTCAAGCGTTAAATTTTATGTTGTATTAATGTGATTTTTATACTATAGTAATATGATTTTTTATGTATAAGTGTATCGACCTTTGTGTTTTATTTTTTTAGATGTTGAGATTAATGTTATATTAATATGATTTTTATGCAATACTTTTTTACTTTAAAAAGAAAAAAGAAGAAGAATTCATAGTACAATGTGCACGTGTATAACATTATATGATATTACTCGTAACTTAATCCAAAAAATGCGTTGAAAATAAGTTATTTTTTGTAGTTCCAAAATTACATAAAGGTAATGATATTTGTATATAAATGTCACACTAACTTATGTCATATTTTTACTTTAAAAAGAAAAAAGCAGAATAATTCATTCACAACTTGTATGTACATATTGTTATATGATGTTACTTATACCTTGATCCAAAAGATATGCTGAAAATAAGTTATTTTTTTAGTTCAAAAATTACATTAACGTAATGATATTGTGTTCATAAATGTCACACCCACTTAACATATACATCATCATTCAATCACTCAAAAACTAATTGATTATTCAATTTGCAAGATATAATCAAAATCGTATTTTTTTTTTTAAGGCTTGACAGGAATGGAGGGAATGGGATAAAAAATGTCAAATACTTATGCTATAAGGTGGATACACCACTTGAGTTACAAGCTCGTGGTTCGTTTTTGTTCTTAAATTTGATTTAATTTGCAATTAAAGTAAGAAGGTGTTCTCTTTTGTAATTAGGCCCAAAGAAACATAATTAAACATGAGTTAATGACTTGGTGGCTAATGCACACAATAAATTCCCTAAGGCCCATTAGCCATTATTGCCTAAAGCCCATTTAAAAGCCCACTTGCATACAACAGCGTTGACTTGAGAGTAACGGTCACAAATTCTATTCAAATTCAAACCCCTCACGTGAAGAGCACGCGACATATGATCGGACGGTCCATATAATCGCGTCGGCTCAAAGCTAGCAGCTGAGCACAAATTCAAAACCCTTCAATAAAACCTACGCTACGTTTGAGCATATATATATCGCGATCCTCAATCCCTTTCTTCACAGCAGTTTCTGCCATTTAAATTCTCTCTCTAACGAAGAACAGCAGGAGATCGATCATATGGTAAGCGTCGCGATTGTGGTTGTTTGGTGGTAGATTGTTGTTGAATTTTTGCGTTTGTGTTGATGTGATTTAATCGATTTTTTGGTGGAAATTCAGGCTTTGCCGAATCAACAGACCGTGGATTACCCTAGCTTCAAGCTTGTGATCGTTGGAGATGGTGGCACTGGTAATGTTTCTTGTCGCTGATTGTTCACGAAACTTGATATCTCGATTCGTGTTTGTTGAAATTTTTGTGCAAATTTGTTGTTTTGATGCGGTTTTTGTTTTATGAACGCAGCATATTTTATTGTTTTACATTTTGGTGATCAATTTAGTTTATTAATTATAGAAAGAAAAAGCTTTTTATGTTGGATAGGTTTTGGTGTTTTTTGTTTCGGTGATGTGATGATCCTTTTCGATATTTTCAAATTCAAATTTATTTGCTAGATATTGTTTGAGAGTTAAAGCTGAAATTATTGAATAAATGAATTATGCTTTAGGTTTATTGTGAAATTGATTGGCCTTTGTTTGGACAAGAAGGTTTGTTATTGGATTTGAAGTAGTTTTTATTTCATCATTTAGTTTTATGGATCAGAATATACTTCTGCATGAAGGTTTATATGATTTGTTGTTTGTCCTGTAATTAATCAATGTTTCTTGTCTAGACATGTTGGATTTTCTTTGTGATAATGTTCATGTTGCCTTAAGATCTTGTTTTGCATGTCACAGGGAAAACTACATTTGTGAAAAGACATCTTACTGGTGAATTCGAGAAGAAATATGAACGTACGATTTCAGTATTGTGAGATTCCTTTAGATCTTTTAGTGAAATATATGTTTGCTTTTGTTCTTATGGTTTTCTCGATTGAATGTTATTGTCAACAGCAACAATTGGTGTGGAAGTTCATCCTCTGGATTTCTTTACAAACTGTGGAAAAATCAGATTTTATTGCTGGGACACAGCTGGTCAGGAGAAATTTGGTGGCCTTAGGGATGGATACTAGTGAGTACATTACCTTCTAACGTCAAATTAATCTCGTTTTTTTCGTAATTTTACTGATCCAATGTTGATTTGCTTAACTCTTAACTGATACTAACAAGCAGAGGTTTTCATATTTGAACACAGTTTCAAGTTCTTTTAGTTGTATATTCCATTGTAATTCTGTATGGTTTGATTATCTATACTGATTTTACTTGTCTTGTTTCAACTTCTTCAGCATCCATGGTCAATGCGCCATCATTATGTTTGACGTCACAGCTCGATTGACTTACAAGAATGTTCCAACGTGGCACCGTGATCTTTGCCGGTATGTACTGTGTCCCTCTATTCTTAAATCGCTCGCAGATTTAGAGACCAAGTTTCTCATATAACATGATTTTTCTTGTATCCGACAGAGTGTGTGAGAATATTCCGATCGTGCTCTGTGGGAACAAGGTTGATGTAAAGAACAGGCAGGTGAAGGCGAAGCAGGTCACCTTCCACAGGAAAAAGAACTTGCAGTACTACGAAATATCAGCCAAGAGTAATTACAACTTCGAGAAACCTTTCCTATATCTTGCCAGGAAACTCGCTGGGTACGTGGATTAGCTCATTAAAGTGTCCACTACGTATTGCAATTTGAGCGGATCTTTTATCTGTTTCGTTTGGTTGCAGCGATGCTAACTTGCATTTTGTCGAGTCCCCCGCTCTTCTTCCACCCGAAGTCCAAATCGACTTGGCTGCACAACAACTGTAAACCTCTCTCTCCCTCTTCTCTCTCTCTCTGACCCACAAAGAGAGAGGTGCTAAATTTGTGC
This sequence comes from Scutellaria baicalensis, assembly GCA_005771605.1. Classification (NCBI taxonomy): domain Eukaryota; kingdom Viridiplantae; phylum Streptophyta; class Magnoliopsida; order Lamiales; family Lamiaceae; genus Scutellaria; species Scutellaria baicalensis. The sequence continues at coordinate 1,573,044 of CM016721.1, read as the reverse complement.
TATGAATGTTTGCAGGCATGAAGCAGAGCTTGAGCAAGCTGCACAACAACCTCTTCCAGACGATGATGAGGCGTTCGAGTGATGATTGTCATGTCTCAATTTGTTTTAGTTGTTTTGGGATTTTAAGGATTTTGTTTCCAAGTCCTTGGTGATTGTGGTTAGTTGTTATTATACATGTTTAGGAATTGTGCTCCTTGATTCTCACCACATTTTCATTTTGAAGATGATTCTAATCTTGGAGAAATTATTTCTAAGTGCATATCTACAATTAGAAATTATTTACTATTAAAACTATTTGATTATCTTAATTTCTAATATTAAAACTAATTGATTATCATAAGAACTTTCGTGAGATGGTTTTACGGAGGATTGTTGTGAAACATATTTTGTTATGCACTAACTAATCCAACCAAGTTCCATAAATTTATATCTGAAGTGTGGGTTTTGGGTTGACTCGACTCATAAAAAATGTTTTGTGGTAGAGTCTCGTATAAAACTAATACTAACCTATTGTTATTGTAGTTGAAGAATACAATCAAATAATTAAGACAAACCAATCACTATGTGGAGCCGATGTAAATCATACAATTGTGAGCATAAACCTGACATTAATCACTACTGTACAATGGAGTAAAACCATTAATCATCTTAGTATTTGTATCTTCTGTTATTCTAAATAATCAACACACATATATATTCTGTTTAAATGACAACATTACTTGTATTGAAAATAATAAATATGAAATGAAAAAATGAAATATTTTAAATTATAAATGAAGATTGGAATTGGAATTGGAAGAAACCAACAAACATAAATTACTAGACATTTTGCTTCCTTGGCTAAAGCAAGGAGTCAAGGACAAATATTTAAAACAATTAAGTTTTTTCAATTTAATATTTTCCACTAGTTATAATTGATTAAGTCATTCTTGAATAACAGTTATCATATAACAAAATTTGCATTCCATAAATAAATAGGGTCCAACATGCCAATCCTTGTATCTTGTTTATTTTATGTTATTTTTTGAAAATTTCTTGAATTTTAGATTTTATTTAAAACATAAAGTACACTAAGATTACTGATAGGGGTAATTGTTGCAAAAATAAATACTTTTTCAAAATTGTGATATTAATGTGGTTTTGGTTAATAGCAAATTTAATATGGATTTCAAATGTTTGGTGAAGCCACACCTAATGGACAAAATTTCAGAAATTATGAAAAAAAAAATTGATGTTAATACATGTAATAAACATATTAATCGACCTAGAAAGACGAGTTTATAAAGTTAAAAGATTTCTGAAATTTGCATGTTGGTCAAAGATACACAAAAAATTGAATTTACGTGTTAAATTTACTGATAGTAAAAAAACACGACGTGTTAAATTTGTAATCTTGAAAAGGTGAAATTTAGTGATAGTAAAAAAAACACGACGTGTTAAATTATGTCTGAAATATGCATGTTAGTTAAAGATACACGATAAATTGAAAGTCGTGTTAAATTTACTTAAAGAAGATGCGTTAAAATTGTAATTGAAAAGGTTATCGCATTATACCCTATTATACTTCCTTGATTATGTCGTTAGCCATTGTAAAATCAGTAGGCTTTTTGCAGACAGTGAAGAACATAGTGAAGTGAACAATGACATCTCCTGTTTTTTTGGTGGCAAATTTTACATGTAATAATGCAACAAGAAAAGCTTGTCGAACTAAATGACAAGAAGGATACCATCGATGATACAGCTTATCGTGGGATTCAATTCGAAAACACCAACTTATATAATAATCCCAGCATGCAAACATGGCAGCATAGCCACCTGCACACAACCTGTTTGTTGTGTGTTCCCACTGAGCTTTCGTATACTGATTCATCACCATGACCAACGTCACTGCACTTCTTCCACCCAACTTGGTGACCGACGATGCCAATCCGCCATGGATGAACAAAGGCGACAACGCGTGGCAGCTCACTGCGGCCACCCTCGTCGGGCTGCAGAGTGTGCCGGGGCTGATCATCTTGTATGGGGGAGCTGTGAAGAAGAAATGGGCTGTGAACTCAGCTTTCATGGCTTTGTATGCTTTTGCTTGTGTATTGGTTTGTTGGGTGTGCTGGGGTTTCAGGCTTTCTTTTGGTGATGAGTTGATTCCTATCTGGGGGAAGATCAATGTGGCCCTGTCTCGGCATTATCTGCTCGAACAGGCTTTTTCTGGGAAGTTTCCGAATGCTACTATGGTGTATTTCCAGTTTGTTTTCGCGGCTATTACTTTGATTCTGATAGCTGGGGCGGTTTTGGGACGGATGAACTTCTACGCGTGGATGCTGTTCGTTCCGTTGTGGCTAACGTTTTCCTACACCGTTGGAGCGTACACCATTTGGTCTACGAAAGGCTGGCTTGCAGTGGCTGGGATGATAGATTACTCTGGTGGATATGTCATTCATTTGTCCTCTGGAGTTGCTGGTTTCACTGCTGCTTATTGGGTATTTCGTATATGGATCTCCCATTCGGACCCTTAATTGCAATTTGGTGTTTCATCTTGTTTTCTAACGAGGGGTCTTGTCTTTTTTTCAGGTGGGGCCTCGTTTAACGAAGGATAGGGAAAGGTTCCCTCCTAACAACATCCTGCTCATGTTGGCTGGTGCAGGGATGCTGTGGATGGGATGGACAGGGTTCAATGGTGGGGACCCTTATGCAGTTAATATTGATGCTTCATTAGCTATTATCAACACTCATGTATGCGCTGCTACGAGCTTGTTAACATGGCTTTTACTCGATGTTATATTCTTCGGGAAGGCTTCTGTTATTGGGGCAGTTCAAGGCATGATCACTGGCCTTGTTTGCATCACCCCTGCAGCAGGTAGTTCCACTTCCACAGCTCTCTGTTTGGATATTCGATTATTTTGCCAAATATACGATCTTTTTGGTTTACGTTTGTTGTTTACTCGTTTCTAGGAGTGGTGCATTGTTGGGCAGCTATCATAATGGGAATGTGCTCAGGCTCGATTCCCTGGTTCACCATGATGGTTGTGCACAAGAAATCTGAGCTTCTTCAGAAAGTAGACGACACGATGGCAGTGTTCCACACTCATGCTGTGGCCGGGACCCTCGGAGGTCTCCTCACCGGTCTCTTTGCTAACCCTAAGTTGTGCTTTTTGTTCTATACAAAGTATGGCAAATATGTTGGCCTATTCTATGGCTTCCAAAATGGGCAAGTCCACTATGGGTTCAGACAAATAGGGCTTCAAATCGTAGGTGTGCTCTTCATAGTAGCTTGTCAACATTGTCATAACAAGCTTGGTCTGCATCGTGGTGAAACTCATAGTGCCATTGAGGATGACTGAGGAAGACATGGAGATCGGAGACGAGGCAGCACACGGGGAGGAAGCATACGCCATTTGGGGCCAAGGCGAAAGGACCGACAACTCACGTTATTCGGTTTATAATGATAATGATGTGGAAGTTGGAACATCCAGGTCTAAGGGACATGTTGAGATGACATAACCATAACTTGAAGCTGGGATTTTTCATCTCTCTTTGTGTTCCTTTGATTTAGGATACAGAATTCATTGTCTGAAATCCAATGCAGCTTTGATGTGTCCAAAGTGCAGAATGGTTAACAGAAACTTGAGGACGTAATAATAATAGAATAAAATATATCTGTTTAATGTTTGTCAACTTGTGATTCAACAAAGACTACATATAACAACATAAGCACATTTCACTTTATTTCATATGAGGCTGCAATCTAGTGTTTTGTTTTGTCAATATAATGCACTTATGACAATATAAGTGGTCATGTTTGTTTCATATTCTCTATTAGGTTGAATTAGGTTTGAGTAAAAGCTAGGACTAAATTAATATTAATATTAATTCAGGTTGATTTGTGACAGCTAAGTTATTAATGTGGGGTTACACCTTAATCACCTGCTATGTTAATATTCACACAATTCAATGCTAAATGCATGCAAAATCAGTGTCATACCAATAAATAGAGTTAGGTAGCCTTTCTTTTTGATCAAATTTATTTTTTAAGGATAAAGCAACTATCTTCATTAATCAGAACAAACATTAAAAGATACAAGTTTTACAATCCAATCTGGGTAAATAAATTAACCCGAGTTCAAATTGAACTGAGATCTGGAGAAATTATAAGACATGTATCTGAAACTGTTGTACAGAACTTCCAAATTTCATTAGTAAATTCATCATATATAGTGAGAGTTTATATATTTTCATTCTTACAACTCAAGAAGCAAAATATACATCCCAACTACATTCGACCCGAACGAAGTATGCAAAGCCTCGAATTAGTCGGGTGAAGCTAAAAACGATTTAAAAAATTATGAATATATACACATACAGACTAACTTACAATCTTCACCAAATTGTATGATCTACTCCACCAAGAATGTTAGCTGCATACACAAAAAATTAATATACAAATGAAGTAAATTAATATACAAAACCATTAGTTACCTTGTAGTTGCATTCATCATCAGAGTTGAAAGGGACATCCCAACAAGGCAATTAATTGTGGAGGACAACATAAATATAATAATGACACAAAGACAAATACTTAGTAATATAATGAACCTGATACCTGGACTCTCTCACCTCCAATCATTCTTGATTCTAACAGAGATGTGTTCTCATAAGTTATCCGTTGATTTATCCCCTTCATAGATAGGATGTAATCTGGGAGCACTTATTCGAGAGGAAGATTGTCTCAAAAGAGGTAGCGGCAGGAACAAGAGAAGCAACTGCTCTACCACCTGAGCTTCTTGATCCATGGGTGTCTGTCAACCATTCACTGGATAATCGAGATTTGATATCCATAACGAATTCTTCATCAAATAGCATAATTTCATACAATGATTTAGCATAAGCAGCCAGTGATTTTCAATAGTTTAGAAACAGAATGAATGGTTAAACAGAGAATAAAAGAGGATCTCAAGGAATAGTAGCACTCATGGTTCGAACAAAACTATCATGAATGTCAACCGGAGTATGGTGAAAATCAATGAATTTGATAAATTTTAATCTAGATCGCATATAAAGTTTTGGTTTAACATGATTTAAATCCATGGAACAAGAATCTAAAAATGAATGTTTTGCACTGATTGGAACACAAATCTCGTACAACCAGGTTCTCTCAACGTTACATATACTTTCTTCCAGTATACAGCATGTTAACATATCCAGTAAATCCTGTAAAAAAAGAAAAATACTGTAGCATAAATTGTGTGATACCAGGGAGCGGCCATAAACTGTATAGCATCTCTTTGGGAGTAAATGACTGAATCGTCCAAAGTTCAATGCCAAGAGAAAGGCTACAAACCCTGGCATCATCTTTAAACCAATGGAAGCAAATGATGCATGCCTCCATCTGTAGTCCTGGAAAATACAGTACTGAAGTGTGATCAATAAAATCCTCAAAGAGAAAACCATGTGCTGCCATAGTCGAATCGAGGAAAACAAACTTGTGTAAGCCTTACACATCACACTCAGAAAATCACTTAAAACCAGCATTCACAAGCTCAATATGACTTATGAGTGAACAGTCATGACATGAGTTACTCTGAAAGCAGGATGCAAAAGAGAACTATAAATGGTGCGAATAAATAGTTTATTGCACCATCAATCACACACTTTTATGGATCTTTAACCTGTCAGAGACACCACATATTTAGTTTTTGCACCCAAATAGTAAGGCATGAAGAAGGCAGTGCTGCTTTACATTCCTCATATTATAAGAACTAGAAACAACAGAAGAAACAAATTAACAAAGAAAATGGAACAGTCAACTCCACGAAAGAATTGGACATGAACTAGTGAATTACAGATTAGACAAATTTCTCAACTACAAAACGTCAACTGTCTGCATAGATATAGAATGGAACAATAGAAACAATTTAAAGCATTCATATTTCCACTTACAATGTTGAAAATTCCATATAAAACAATAGACACATGATAAAAGAACATTTTTTACAATTATCTAACACTAGTAGCAGTTTTAGAGGAAATTAGGTGCTTCAGCTCCTTCAAATGTTCATCATTTGAAATGTGAAGCATAATACGAAGGTTTGTCAACAATGCTTCCTGTTCCCAACTTAAGGGACCAGAAGCAAACAAAGCTTCTAGAGTGCTGCGATAAGCATGCAACTCAAACCTACGTATGCTGACCTCTAACTCCTTTTTTGGAGGAAGGGAGAAACTTTCTCTCTCAGAGCGTGAACCATAAGATGACTCTGCATCACTACAAAGGGTGTCTGTCTCTTGACAATGCACAGGCATAAAATGACTATAACAGTTTTTTGGACTCTGGTTATTAACACTACAACTACCAACAGAACAAGCATCACTGTCAGAAGACTCAGAACTACTTATTTCAGAGCTTCTGACCCCAGAATAACCAAGAACATCATTTTGTTTAGGCCTCTCCATTTGATTATACCCATGTGATAAAATGTTATAGGAAGAATGCATGTATTTTTCACCCAAAATATCTTTTGGGTAAGCTACAGCATCTACCTTTTCAAACACCGGGTCAGCAACCACTTGTTGTCTCCGGCCTTCTTTCTCAGTTGCTCTTAGTTTTTGTACATGTCCATTGTGTGCTTCGATAATGGAGGAACCATTTGGGGAGATCCTCTTTAGAGATCTTGAAGAGATAACTGGAGATTCTTCTAATGCAGCATCATCTTGAATGTTAGCATGGTCTTTTTTGGGTCGGTTTTTGGCCTTTGCATTAAACTGCAGGAACCTGGATTTTAATCTTTTTACGACAATCTGAAGTTGATGGTTTGCTTGTTATAACATCATCTCCTGCTCGGCAACTCTGCAAACAGAGAAACCAGAAGATTAGAGAGAGCAAATTTAGAAACCAAAATGTGTCCATATATACCAGCATAACAGATGCTTCATTTTAGAAGAACATAGACATTGCAAACAATATTTACAATCAAGACTTCAGAAATTAAATTTAATGAAGAAACATATCCTGAGATTCTAAAGATACAATGAACATTCAAGTCAGGTTATGAGAGCGAACAGAATCAAGCAAAAGCACTCCTTGGAGAAGATTCAGATTTAGAAGAAAACATGCTGACATCTAAAAACAAAAAAGTGCAAACATTACATATAGTAAAAATTGCAGTGTTGAAGCCAAGAGAGGAAGGCAATCAAGAAATATCCATGTAGATTTAAGGTTAGAAAAGAATATGAAAACACTCTAATTGTTGCAAAAATTTAGAAATGATATGTACCTTTCCCATTAGAATCCATTCATTATCATTCCATGTCTGCCTCATCCTGATCATCGACCTATCAACAACTAATTCCTGTGAGCACCCAAGCAGCCTTACTAAATATTGATTCCGGGAAGTGGCAGCCTTGAGACGAGTCTTGTTAATTTCTTTTCTGCCTCGTAGAATATTCAAGACGACAGCAATCTTCCAGGAATATTGATGGAAGACCTCAACAATGTCACCAGTACTGAAACTCTCAGCACCTTGAAACAAAGGACGAGGTCTAACAAAGCTCCTTGGGACCATCTCCACCATTGGTTCCCTTTCCATACCAGGATTGTAATCATACTGAATGCTATAATTGTGGCCACTAGCACACAGTATCTCTGCAGTACGCCATGAAACTGGCACCTCTGCATTGTTCATAACCTCAACTTTATCCCCGGTTTTGAATCTCATTATTGCTTAAAACCTGTGATAATAAGGAAATGATATTTAGAGGACAGCACAAAATTTTGAGAACCGACCAATCACCTTGTATCAATGAACATTAAAAAACTGAATAAAATATAAATAAACCTGGATCTTATTGCTTAATAATCAAATATCCTTCTTTCCTTTTTTTTCTTTTCTGAAAAGCATTTTCAGTAAAGAAACTATTGAAACAATATGAAGTCTCATCAAATATATGAATCACATAAAAAATCTAGAACAGCACTGAATGCACAACCTACTTATAGTTTTAGATTACAGTATATACAGTTTCTCTCATCATCCACCTGTAACAGCAACAGATATCCCAGATTTACAAATTAAACTATATTGAAGAAACCCCCGATTTCTCATAACTGCTGGAGAATCATCAAATCATAAAGGACCAGTTCATATAATTTCTGAAAGTTATTCTCCCATAAAAAAAAAAATCAAAATATTACTACACTAAAAACAACAAAAGTATTTTCTCAAATTTGAAAAAACAAGGTATTACTCGATCGCAGAAATAGTTATTCCTATCCAAATTTCCAGACAACCATATTCTTAAAGTAAATTCAAAAGGAAAAATTAAACAATACAAAGAACATCAGAAACTAGTAAGTCTGCGTAGACCATCGAAATCGAACAAAATCTCATACAATCAACGAGGAATTAGAAAGAACAGTCACGAATAATGAAGATTTTGAAAAAATCCCCAAATTCAACTGCAAAACTAGGATCAATTTAGCGATTCAAAATATTTGAAATAAAACCTCTAACATCAAAAAATTACTGACCTTTTCGTCAAATTGAAGCAAAATTCAGGATCACCGTCTACTCAATTAAGTCTATTCAATCTCTGATGCTCTCTGGAAAACACACTTCGTTCAGATTTATGGTCTAGGGTTTGTTTCTTTAGCTTGGGGACAAATAAATTGGGGGCAGAAAATATATGTGTAAAAAAAAATAAGAATGAAAATATATATTACAGTTAAGGGTAATATCGACATTAAAAAATGTTGGTTCAAAACTAAATCAACACCAGAAAAAAAGTAGGGGCTGCGTATTGCACGCCGTACTTGAACTGCCTAATTTCTTTCTCACGCGCCCTGGGCTCTCGTGTGATTCACTTCCTATTTTTATTTTCTTTTATTATGTGTATATTAAAAAAATTACAAAAAACTTTTGCATAAATCGCCGTCTCACGAACGAGATGGATCAACCCACGATCACAACTTCATAATTCATATTTAAACTTGTGAAAATTAATTTGGTTAGTGGGTAAAAATGACTTGTTACACAAACGCTATCCATGAAAATCTCAAGCAAGTTTGTGTGAAAACTTTTCAACATTTATATCAATTATTAATATCGATCTGCTTCAATTATAATACTGTTATGGTTTAGTGTTGATTTTGGCCTTAATTTTTTGATAAAGTGTACAATGATATGATCAGTACATTGTTTGGTTGGTTTTGGTTACTTAACATTTAGATTTTTATTTTTTTCATATGTTTATTGCGAAATTAAGATGGTTAGGTTAATTTGTATGCTATTTGATCAAACTTATTTAAGGCATTAATTTTTATATTGGTGATGGTCTCATTTGGCTCAAAATACTCGATGTTGATTTGTTCTTCAATGATCTGGGTTGAATCAAGACCGGTACAATAAAGAAATATTGATCGTAGTAGATTGGAGGTATAAAAGTAATGTTGCAAATATATTGCAAGTGAGAATATATTTCGAGGTTTATGGACTAAAAAACTTGTTAAACCAACATAGAAAAGAAAAATTATTTTTTAGTCTCTCGGATGGATTTGCTAAGCTAAAAGTACTCATTAACAACTTCATTAAACTAATTGCATTTTTTTAGACTTTTTAAGATATCAATAAGATCAACTTGAGTTTGGTGTAATACACCACTTATTGAAATCGAAGATATGGAATGTTGTGCCATCGATTTAAGGTCAGCTTGACTGAACACGTGGCCAATTATTAGGGCCGACCAATCGAGCCAGTATGGCATGGCAGAGATCGACAAAAAAGAACTCAGTGAGTTGAGTTTCCTTGCTTGAATTTAATCCAAAACCCAATTTCCTAAGAAGTATAATCAAATGAGGACTCCACAAGGCCAAAAATATTAGGAAAGAGAAAATAAATCCATATATAAAATCAACAAGATTTAAGTATGTTCATGTTGAGTTTATTTATCTCCAAGTCTCCTAAAATCCATATACAGAAAGAGAAAATTATTGCAATCTAATTTTTTTCTCTCAAGCATATCAATATATTGTCTTGACCCGCCAAGATCACCCAAGCAACCCACATTATAATTCTTTTGGCGTCAACACACAAGTTGAACGAGTAAACATATAATTTCGTTTAATCTTGATTATATCCAACTTTTATAATTAACAATAACAGACATAATTTACGCTCAAATGAAATTATCATAGGTGTAAATTATTAATTTGATACGTGATTAATATTCTCTTATCACAAAAACTTATTGTCATTTTATTATACAACAATCCGTCAAACAATTTTAAAAGGTTCATGCTATTTTCTTATGAAATAGTTTCTCATTCCCTTTTGAACCACCTATGGTTTCTTACTTTGTAGTTAAACGTTCTCATCACAAGATGATCAGGTAGAACATGCCATTAGTGATTTTGATAGTTAATAATTGAATGGTGTTGGTTTGTTTGGTTGAGATTTATATTGGAAAAAATATGAATTAAATCTTTACTTTATTTTTTACCTTTTTTTGACGAGTAGCAAGTCTTATATATGTTGCAATTTGAATTTAATTTGAAACAAATATAATAATCTTTCATATTTTAATTAGTTGGATGCTTAGTCGGGCTTGTACCCGACCCATTATATGAGCAGTTTTTGAATGACTTTGATACTTAAAATTTCAAAATGTGAATCTAAAATAAAAAATTATTATATAACCTGAATTTAGTTATAAAATTTATCCAAATAATAAATAAAAAAAAATCGGCCATTTTATTACATTCTCTTCCATATTCAATGGATAATTCAAAACAATATGAATTAAAAATAGGACTCTGAAAACTATATATATATATATACATATATATATTATACACACAGGAAGGGACCTGGCAGAAAAATCATCCAAACATTAGGCCATACATGAATTTATGTGACAATTATGAATGAAATGAAATACTTGATTTTTCCAAAAAGGGCTACATTCCTTTTTTTTTTTTTTTGGATTAAAAGTTCTCCTTTTACAACAAGAATGTTTACATACCTGATATTCGTTCACTTTAAGTGAAATCAATTTTATAGTAGAAGCAATATACACCATATTGTATGGGGTAGAATCGAAGGAGTTTCCGGTGGCAACAAATCAGTGAAGCTGTGATCTGTGATCGTTCGTTAAATTTGCATCCCCAGTGGAATCTGATGAGTGTATTTGTTCATACCAATTTGTATGACCGAAGCAACATTATGATGATTGATGAGTAAAGAGATAGTGCAATAGTGGTGCCACGACTCCAACGCTCAAGCTGTTTCCCAGCAATGCATAACTGCAAAAGAGGAACACATATTATCGCCATAGATTACTACAATTCATTACCTCAAGAAGGGATTTAAGATCCACTCATTCTGAGTTTGAAGTCAAACGAGTTGAGTGGATTGGATGTGGTTTTCAAATTCATTGCTCAAACCAACAACTAAATCCGTCAAGCCAACGACAACCTAGTGCATCGGTGATTGAATAGCTGGCAAATATCTTGTTTTTTTTTTTACTCCGAAGCAATTAGAGTCTATATCTTGGTTCAATTACTTATTTACTATTGATAAAAATCTTAGTTTAAAATTGTCTGTTTTCTAATATCATGCAAAGTAGGAACTTGTAGAAAATAAAACACACCGTTGCCGAAGGCTGACATTTTGTGGAAATTGGAAGTTCTCTGGAAAAGAATGTAAGTTGGCGACCTAACAGTGATGTGGAAAAAAAAAAAAACACTTGTGAGAACAAACATCAAGGCAATAGTACCAAAGCTGAACTGACAGAAATAACAAAATTATGCACTACCTCTCTTGGTGTGAAGTATCTAAGACGAAGCTCCTGTAATGAAGACATTTCCTTCTTCATCTTTCCCTGCTTAATATGTTTGGCAATACAATTGCTTGAACACTTAATTAGATAATCTAAAATTTATAGTAACCACATAAATCATGAAGAATCTCAAAAAAACAATGCAGAACTTCAAGAAATCTGGATGAAGAATGCCTCAAGGTACTAACATGTTGTTTAATTTTTCAAGGAATGGTAAAGAACTTCATTGTTATGGATCTCTCTCAAGTTGTTTAACACATAATGATCTCTTAACACATTACGGAATGATAAAGTCTTCATTGTTAAGGAAGTTCAGAGTTATGGAAAGATAAAGAACTTCATCATTATGGATCTCTCAAGTTGTTAACATAAAGATAAGGGTGCTTCATGAATACAATCAGGACTCTCTTACACACACACAATTATTGCACATATATGTTGCATACATGTTAGTATTGGTAAATATCTAATGACATCATATTTAGAGTTAAAATATTCGAAAATTTGTTCTCAGTTCCACCTCCCAGGAATCTCTCATGATTAAAGGTAACAAATAGAGGCAGATAAACTCATATGGGATATCAAGAATATGTAAAGAATTAATGGGCTCTCTAGGCCCAAGATGGAAAACTATCGCAATAGTACTTGATGTAATTCATGTGAGACTTGAAGGCAAACTTAGAAATAATGTTCTTTAAATTCATGAAAAGAAAATTTTCAGGTTCTGTTGCAGACTTACAGGAACAGTTGCCAAAAGGGAACCCGTCCCCTTCACATATCGGAAATAACTTTTGGTAAAGCAGCAGCAGCGCCTTGATTCAGGGAAAACAATATCTAAAATCAATCAAGGAATTGTTCAATGGTGTATGAGTTGAAAATATAGAAATAAATAAGATGACATGGGAAAGGAAGTATCAAGCGAGACAAGAGATAAGGATACCCATAGCACTCCCCCATCGTTCTACCAGGCTGGATGGAACTAAATACTGATTGAAAGGATTATCAAGAAATTCATTTCCAACTTCCGTATCCTTTGAGATTTCAGAAATGCTATCAAGCAGAATACTAGATTCTGAAATAACTTCACCCAATTCCAGGAAATCTTGTATGGGTTGAGAAGTTTCAAGTAACTTATTCAAATATGATTGTGATCTGGCATCTTCACTGGTCACAACGCCTTCCTCATTCCCAAGTACAGGGCCTGGAGACCAAAGAAGCCCGTTGTTGAATTGTGCATTTTGAAAAGAAAGAGCTCTCCGCTTCGCCTGCAGTTTACAATGGATGAGAAATAAGACCTCTCAAAGACTCCATTGCTCCACCAACTACAGAACATTGACACTTCATTTTGTTTTCTCTCTTATTGTCGGATGTTTTAAACAATGTTGATCCAAGGTACAACAACTTCATGAAGACTGGTTGTATATAATGTAGAGCGTTTCGATTATTTTTTAAGATTATACCTAATTGCATGGTCTAAAATTCTTAGCCATGTTCCAAGTACCAACTTTACAAATAGCACAACCAATACCATACGTGAGTGGGAAACCGACATGTTGTTATCAACATGCCAAGTTCCAAAGAGTTTCACTTTGTGTGTGTGTGTGTGTGTGTGAGAGAGAGAGAGAGAGAGAGAGAGAGAGAGAGAGAGGGAGGGAGAGAGACCAGACAGAAATAGCGAGGCCGAGAGTATGGCACACCGAACTGCAAAGGGCTGAGAATAAATTCTTGTGTGTCAAAATGATTCTCTCTTAACATAGTAACCAATTTTTCATGTGTATCAGATGTCTGCAAAAAATTGAAAAGAACAGACACAAAGATAATTAGAGGAGAAGTATAACATTCACGACTTATTTAACAAAATATTGAAAATACAAAAAACTTCTATCATATATAACCTCAAACCAACAAATCAATATGAAAATATAATTGCATTCAAAAGCCCTTTTTGCTGAAAAGGCTTTCCAGAAAATTCAATGGTACACTCTTTTCCTCTCAATAAAAAACATATAAACAGACAACAAACCTCAAATCCAACAACATTCTCCACAAATAGCATGATCGGAGGACGTGAAATTTGTGGTATAAGTTCAAGAATCTTCAGAAATGAAGAAGCTCTAGCATCACTCGAACCCTTCTGGAGACCTTAATGTATAAATTTTAAGAAGCTATGGCCACTTGATCAGGAAAAAACACTAAACTCGAACATGTATACATATAAACGAACATAGAAATCACACGATCATAAAACATTAACCAGTTGGAAATCAACCACCTTGTCGTGTGTAAGGTTGGCAAGGAGGAGACAAAAGCCACGCATCTGCCTCATAGCTATCGAGATCAACAGGACTCAGGGTCTGAATGTTACCCTAAGCTCACCAACACAAATTTGCAACATCACATATGAGATTAGCATGAATCGGATTGGAATCATACACTAATCCAAATTATTTATACATAAACATATTATCACTCAACCTCACATAATAACCAGCTTGGTAGCTCTGAGTAGGACTCAACCTCAAAGATTTTCACCATTTTCAACTCCAAAACAGACATAAACCTAACTAACTACCTGAATTACTATAAACTTGCATAATATAGACAAAATTCGAAAACATTATACACACCTGATGAGGACGGTGGCCGAAATTGTGCTCGTAAACGTCATTAGCAACGTCGTTAATGTCGAATGCTTCCACAACCACAGCATCTACTCCTGCCTTCATCAGGGAATATCTCTTCCAGGATCGAAAGGGAAAAAAAAAATCAATGATGTTGCATCAAAACTCTTGCATTAATCACGAAAGACAAACCATATTCGATTAATTATCCCTAAAAAGGTGAAATAAAAAGAGGTGAAGTGTTCTACCAATCCTCCAATGCCGCTATAGAACTCCAGAACCCGCCATGGCTTCCCTTCTTCTTTGCTTAAACCCTCCATTTTGGTTGCAGCGGTTTATGGCGTTGAAGCTTCTTTTCCGGTTCATTTGGTGGAGTTTGAACCGAGCTTGTATAAGCGATTCAGGCCCAGTAATGGGCCGATTTGCTGGGCCCAGTAATGGACCGAAATTCTTGGCCCATTTCCTTTTTTCTTTGAATAGCGATTCAGGCCCAGTTAATTCGTGCATAATGTCAAAACAAAATGAAAAAGTAGAAAATAAATGTGACTTATAACAATTCCACTATAGTACGATCCATGTCTAAATCTATATTAAAGTAACAATCAAAAGAGACATATATCGGCCTCTACTAATTCTATTTTTCAGTCAAAAGTTTAATTTTAATTTCAATTAACTCACTTAATATTTTTATTTCATTATAATCAAATATCTAATAAGATAATAATAATTCAGAGAAAAAATAAACATAATTATCTGAGTTAAGAAATTCCTTTTTCCTTCAAGATAAATCAATCTTATCCATATAATGTCCATTGATTGATATGATGGCAAGTGGAAGCATCACTAACTTACAAGATTATTTAGAGAGTTTTTCAAGTTATATATTAGAATAATTTCTACGTAAAACACCTAATACTGGAGTGATGTGGTAATGACCGATGAAAGCAAGCTAAACGATGGTGATTTTTCATACAGGTTGGTCAGATATGTTGAATTCTAATGTTAAAAAAATATGAATAATGATATGGGCCTGTCTGTATACATTGTCTTGTCGACTGAAATATATTCTCTTTGGACTTGGTAATAGGTGCATCAATCGCGATGGCAGAGCAAGTAAGCGGAACGTCCAATAAATCCACGAAAGCGGAGAGAAGTAAGAAAATACACAGGGGGAATCGTAAAAGTTATTGCCTGCTAGTAGTAATCTAATTTTTAAAATGAATATTTCGTAATTATTTTGCTAAATTCTAACGGTGAGAATTATATTGCAATTATTGAAAAAATGATGATTGTCGCAACTACAACTATATTGTTTAACTAGCATAAGTCCTATACGGGTTTAAGCAAAATTTAGTTTAATAAAAATAAAAAACTTTGAATATTATCTATAATTTTGTGTGATATATGATCTAAATTAATATTAAATAATGATGTAATTTTGATTAATATATTATTAAACTATTGAAGTGATCAATTTCTAATATGTGTGAATAGATAATATTTTACACATATATTTTATAATTTAAATTTAATATGGTAACCCTAATAATAGTAGCTGTACATCTTATTGTTGATTTTTAAAGAAAAGTAATTTTAAAACTTTTTGTCATTTTCATCACATATTTAGTTTATATTTATATTTTTTCAAAATTTATCTAAGATTTTAAAAATATCTTATATTGAAAACCTACTAATTAATTATCTTTGCATTCATTGAAAAATGCTTGGAATGTGTTATTATAATACACTAGTATTATACCCGTGCGATGCATGATTTGTAATATATGATTGATTAGTTTTAAAATTTCTAATACTATAATTTAATAATATTATCTTAACTTAAATTATATATTAATAAAAATTTAATTCTTTATTTTTAATGTGTCACATTTTAAAAAATATTATAATTTTAAAGTGCAAACAATAATGTATAAATGTATATATATCTATATATATGTTTAACAATGAATTTTAAATTCTATATTTGAAATATGAAATTGTTAAATAAACACCAATTTTGTACTCATACCCATTATATTGTAAATTAAATCAAATTTAGTACCGAGAAGCATTTATTGTAAACAATAATTGATATTTAAAAAATATGTTACTTCATAAAGATATGTTGTGCATGTTACATATTAATATATATATATATATATAAGTATCATGATTAATATATTATTATATTTTTGATACATACTCATTAACAAATGTGTTAGTAAATAATTCATTTGCATTCACAATTATAGATTTCTTTAAAAAATTTGGTCTAACCAATGCAAACAACTTTTCAAGTTAAAGAAAAGATATAAATCTCATCAACTAAAAGATCTTGATATGTATTTAAATAATGTAGCTAGTTCAATATTCAACCCACTTGTATTAGCAAATATATCAAACAATTATATCAAAATATTTTTCATTGTTATTAATTTCTCAAAAAATCTAAGACTTTTTATTTGAAAAATTATTTTTTTAATTTCTAATCTATAGTTTATAGTCATTTATCTTTGTATTTGTAATCTTGTTAAATACAATTTTGAATCAAAATGTAAATAGAAAATTTATATTTTTCATAAACTAAAACAAAATGTAAAATAAAGAATAATTAATTTAAAGATTATAATTTATATGAAATAGAGAAAAAAAGATAAAATATACTTCAAAATCTACCTACCTATAGGTATAGCCCAACCTAGTGGACCCCACAACCCTTAAAAGTATAAATCTTGTTACTTTTGATTTATTTAATTTCTTATAACTACTTTCTTTCCATTTATAGTAAGTTAATTTGGGAGAGAAAATTAGTTATTGATATTTTTATTGAAGGTCTTCTTTATATATATATATATATATAGATGAGTGTGACATTTTATGTTATAGAAGTGTGATCGATATTCATAAAATAAATATCAAGGAAAATATTGGTCAAAATTGGTGAAATATATGTAATATCGATAAAAAATCGATGGAATATCAATAAATATCGAGAAAATATTGGAATATATTGGTAAATATAGGAAAATTAACAATAAATATATGTACTCATATTTCCATCGATATCAATATTTTCACGATATTTTCGTGAATTTAAGTTACCTATATTTCCACCGGAATCGAAATTTTCATTATTGGTTGCAATCTGATAAAAACACAAAGTTCAGGTTGCAATTAGGTAAAAAAAACAAAAACAACGTTTAGGTTGCAAAGTGAACAAATTAATCTCCATTTTGCCGGAAAATTTGCAATCGACAAAACCACAGAAAGACTGGGTGGCAATCTGAAAAAAAAAAAAGATTAAGTTGCAATTTGAAAAATAAATCGATAGGTGGAGTTGTTTTTTGTAATTTACCCTTTAAAATAAGTACTTAAAAATAAGATGAGAGATAATAAATATATAATCCCTTATTTCATCTTATTTATCTATTATTTATTTTATTTGAAATTTCTATACAATAAATACTAATTTGAGTATCGTAACTGATTTCTTAAATTAAATATATATTTATTTGTATTGAATTTCTTAAATACAATAAATAGGTTTATTTATTTTTATTTGTATTGAGTTTCTTAAAATACAATAAATAAGTTTATTTGTATTTATTTATTTGTATTGAGTTTCTTACAATAAATACAATATGAAAGCAATTAATAGGTTTCTTAAAATAGTAATTATTTAATAGGTAGATAATTTATTGCAATTATTTTTGGCAGAATATCCTGCTTATATATATATATAGATAGATATAGATTCATTTTCTATAAATGCCAATACATTTCATTTAATGCAATTAGATTGACATGATTTTTAAATGACAAAAAAATTATTCAGTTGGGAATAGAAAGGTAGTATTTGTCATAAAATTATTATTATAATATAATACATATTAACATATTTATTAATTTTATATTTCGAGTGTTGAAACGTGGTTGTTCTTTTTATATATAATATAAATACACACATATAGATAGATAAATACACACATATAGATAGATATAAATAAGATACTAAATAATTTTTTAAAAATTTAAGGGTAAAATAATTAAATTGAATATATAATCAAATGTGTACATAAAAAACCAAATATATATATATATATATATATGTGCATGACCAAATTTACATGAGATAATAAATCTTGTATGGAATTCTATTTACAAAACCAAGTTTAGACTTTTGGGTTCGGTGCAGGGGTAAAAAGGTAAATTAAGGCGTACACCTAGGTTTTTCTCTCTATGAGCAGACGTTCTCTCTCTTCACTCTCTCTCTCATCGTTCACGTTTATGTGGAGAGGAGCAGCTCCGTCAGCTGCACCGCTTCTGTAGTTCTCAAAACCCTAACATCCATTGATTTCCTTTTACCACTGTAAAACTATTCATTTATACTGTACCTGTTGATCGTCTGTTGTTTTGGCTCTGCCTTACCAATTGTCGCGGAATTTTGAGGTATAATTTAGTTTTTATCGCAATTGCGTTCCTCATAAATCTTTGTTGTTCTTGTTGTTTTTTGTGTTTGGAGCGATTTCGAAGTGTTATGTATTTTGTTTGGAAAGAGGAGGAAGTCCTTTTGTTTTAGGGTTTAGGGTTTCGGATTTGCAGTTGTTCGGTTGGTTTGTATGTATCTGCAATTTGATATTGATTTTTTTGTTGACTTGAAGTTTCTACTGCATTGGTCTTTGGGTACAGTATGTATATTGGAGTATTTTGATGGATATTTTATTTTTGGTGTTATATTTTGTTTTGTTATAATCTTTTTCTACCTTGTTTTGATGTATGATGATTCTTTTGTTTAGAAATCCGTATAATAAATCTGATGTTGAATCTTTAGCCTGGTTGCAGGAACTTTATTTCAGACCATTTTAAGATCTGATAGTATTGAAATTGATGTCGACAGAGTTCTTCTTATCTAGAGAGAACTTCTTTGATGTCAGTGCAGAAGTTCTTCAGATATTGGAAATTGCCTTTTGATTTGACATTTGCGTGTATTGTTGATTGTAGTGGTAGCTAGTGAAGCTGGAGCATGGACAAAATGAATAAGATGAAAGTGTTGGTATTCTTGGATGTTTCAATTGATGGAGATCCTTTTGAGAGAATGATTTTTGAGGTACTAGGTTTTTTTTTTCAAAACTGTATCAATCTGTTTCTTAGAACTCATAATTTCTCACAATTTTCAAATTATATTGAGAAATGTTTGTGTACCAATGTTGTGATCTCATTCTATGCTTTCTACTGAAATGCAGCTCTTTCCTGATGCTGCTCCCAAGACCTCTGAAAACTTTCGTGCACTTTGTACTGGTATATTCAATTTTTTCTATTTGCAATACATATATTACTCCTAAACTTGAATCTACATGATCTCATCACTGTTTCTCTGTTTATGTAGCATTCTATTTCTTTCCTTAATTCACTAACCCTTAGATGATTGATGAGTTTCTATTTTGTTAATCCTTAAAACTTTTGAGTTGGTTTCTACATGGCTGAGGCTGCTGTGAGCTGAAACATCCTGGTTTTCTTTTGTTTAAAATTATCTTAATAAGTTATCTCCAGAAGTCTGTACTTGATTCTTCAGCCTTGCTCAGTCATCCATGTTATAGTCTGCTTTATTTGTTTCGCTCCACCTTACTGTCGAGGTATCAATTTCTTCAGGAGAAAAAGGTGTCAGTGCTAAAACTGGGAAGCCACTACACTACAAAGGAACATTTTTCCATCGTATTATCAAGGGAAATGTGGCTCAGGTATGTTATTTACTCTTTTAATAGTTTTTCTGTTAAGTGCATGGAACATGAGCTCTATATGATCTATTTGCTGTGTCCAATGTATATGTTGAGCATAAATCAGAAGTGGCTTTTGTCTTTTAGTCAGCTATCCTTGTTTATCCTGTGACAGGGCTGATGGTCACGACTGCATTTCTTGTGATATAGTTTTAAGGTTGTACTTACCGAGTTGTCCATTTTTATGTTTCACTGATCCTTACTGTATACAGCACCAAGTGCATTATCTCTGTTGTTAATAATGATAAACGATCTTTTAACTCTTTTGCAGGGAGGGGACTTTCTTCGAAAAGATGGTATGTTGTGAGCCCTTTGGTGTTGCAATAAACTAGCATTCTCTTTTGGATGCTTAAGTTGATTTTTTTCCAATTTTGCAGGCAACTATGGTGAAAGTATATATGGAGAAAATTTTCCGGGTATGGATCTATTCTTTGTATTACATTTTATTGTTTTCTACTTTATCATCTGATGACCTGATGAATACTCAACAAAATTCATATATGCTTGAAACCTTTAAATCAGTGTTTGTTCTACAAGATTAAATTAACGCAAAACAACAGACACATTCATATTTTTTGTACTGTCAACTTTTGTCTTGAGAACAAGTGGGTTTCCTTTCTATTGCCTATGAAGGTTGAGGATGACTTTGATCTTATTCTCGCTGCGTTGGAGCTTCAATTCATATTGGAACAATTTGTTTCTCTAACTATGGTAGGGAATCTAAATGTTTAGTCTGCCTTGTTCAGACAACATTTTTGTATTTTCTCGAGCGTACCTTTTGGATTTTCAAGTGTCCATTTTCAAATATATGCTATTTGTGAAATTTCTAATGTCAGACGACATCTTTTTTTCAATTCGTCCTGCTTCATTCTGAAGTTCTTGAGTATACCATGTGTGACTAAAAAGTTTACCAATTAGCTAGTAGTACTGTTATCGTAGTAGTCTGTTTAACTGTGTAATTGGGTTATTCATTAAACTAGTTCGAATTGAACTTCAATGCTCAAATAAGGAAAGTTACTAGTAATTTTTATTTAAGAACCCCTGAGAACCTTGCCAATTGTTTGTATGAGAAACTGTGACAATTGATCGTTAGTGTTGTTTGATCTTGGTGATATCTTATGTTAGCATGCTATGCACCTTTGGTGAAGTCCTTGTGCTGCTGAATCTTATTTTATTTTAGCAGTCAATATAGAAATAGCCACATAGATGACTAGATTTGTAAATGAAGAAGTTCTGATGGATGTCCGCCTGAATATGCTTCTAAACAATCTGTGTTCATTTTGTTTCATGCTAGGATAGTCTCTCACTTACCCTAGCCAGTATGAGAAAAGGTGGGCTGTTTTGTTGACTTCTTACATCACTTATTTATGCTGTGCAGAATTTTATGTCCATTAGAATTGGTTGACTGTGGCATCTTCCTTGTTTCTTATTGTTTTTTACTTGTGTAAAATAATAAGTTATAAAACGTGGCTGAATGCAATGATGTGTACATTATATGCTATTTTCTGAGATCCAGTGGCATGAAACTATGCTATTTCATCTTGTGATGTCAACATTATATGTGTTTTTAATTTTTTGTTGGTTGATATTGCAGACAACTTGACGCCTTTTCCTGTATTGGTTGTTTTGCTTATTGTTGCAGACTGGTTTTCCAGTTCTTATGTGTTTTGCACTTATTGATGTAGGCTTGTGATTGGAATGCACCTTATTCATATGAATTGTTTGTTGATGATTTTTATTGTATCCCACCCAGTATTATCAAAGGAGTAGCTACTAAATGTTTTATGTTTTTCAGATGAGTCTCCAAAACTAAGACATGATGGCCCTGGTCTGTTATCTATGGCAATTGCTGACCGTGATGAGCGGGGATCTCTCTTCAGTGTCACCTTTAAGGCTGATCATCATCTTGATAGGTTTACTCTTCTATTCATTCAAATGTTGAGTTGATTTTCTGAGTCTTGTTGAAAATTTAAATCAAAAGCTATGGTTCTCTCTATGAGGGCATCAATGCAAGTAACCGATAAATATTTAAATGCACGAATATTATAAAAGCATCAAGGCAGTTGCTAATTATAAATATTATCTGTAGTTAAGACTTAAGATATGAGACGTCTTACTATCCCAACTGATTCTTCGCAAATATTGTTCCAGTACTGTTACTTGTGAACTATATGGTTCAGTTTATCTGTTCGGTTAGATGCTCTGCAATTGGCAGTCACTCCTTCCATCTCCTTCAGATCATCGTAGTCATACTTTTTTTCTGTTCCATTTGGATTTTTACCTTTGAAGTCCAATTCCAGGCATGACTCTTGTTGCAGAATTAGCTCGGCACCAGTCGGGTGTACGAGTGGAGCCTAGTGTCTTGGTGTTGAATAAGGGTCTACTGGTGACCTTGTAATATTCCGTCACTTTTAAGTGGCTATAAAACAATATTGTTTTGAGCAGATGAAAACAAAGGGGTGATGGTGCGACTAAGTGCCACAGGCCCACACAGGCCAGTTGGAGCACCTAACTCCAATTACTGCTGCATACTTTTTCTTTTTCCAGGCTGAATAGGCCATCTTTAGCACCGTTCAGGGGTGCCTAGAGCCTAGGCAGCCACCTAGACTATTTTTACAACACCGATAGCTTATCAAATGTGTTTTTCTTGTTAGTTGTGTGTTTCTGGATCAACTCCCCGTGTAACCCACACGTGAAAGTTGCAAATAACAGTCTGATTTACAAGATATTAGAAGTAGTAGGGGCAAATTTTTGTTAAATGATGCTGTCCTATCGTGCGTGATGTATATGGTGTTTCCATATGTGTTGCCCTTAATTGATATGTGTTATCTGATCAACAGGAAAAATGTTGTCTTTGGTAAACTTGTGGAGGGACATGACGTGTTGAAGAAGATTGAAAATGCTGGAGATGATGACGGAAGGCCTGCTGTGACTGTTAAAATTGTCAATTCTGGAGAACTTACTGATGGTAGGAAAACATACTGTTTTAGATTTGCAATTCATGTCAAATCAAATCTTTTCCTGTTTGGAGCAGTGGCTGGATGCTCTAGTTATTGTTTTATGTTTTAATGATGACCTTTTCTACTGTAATATATAAGGTGGGTTTATGTACTGTAATTTATTCGGGTCTCAATCCTGGTCTGTACAGATAAAAAAAAGGGGAAGAAGTTGAAAATGGGAAAGGATGCTACGGAAGAAAATAATCATGAGGTAAAACGCAAGGGGAAGCACAAGAAATCTTCAAAGAAGAGGAGGAAAAGAAGAAGATACTACACTTCTGAATCGGATAGTTCAACAGAATCTGATATGGACTCGTCTGAATCTGATAGTGATTCCGACACAGATGCTTCCTCATTAAGCGACACTAGCTCTTCAAGTGATGATAGGCGTAGGAAAAGAAAGAGATCCAAGAGGGACAAACATAGGCGCGGGAAAAGAAAGGATAGACGGCATGACAAACGACGCAAGAGGCGAGATAAGAAATCAAAACGTAAATCTAAAAGGTAATAGCATTATCACTTTTGATCCACCATTGTGATTATATTCTCTTACATGTTTATATGGTCCATTACATCCCTCTAAATGATGAAGGTTAGGCCTTGTATGTTTTCATCTCAGTGGGATTTCTCGTTTCCATCTTATTGAGATGAGTTTTCAACATTTTCTTGAAATTTGCGGCAGAAACAAGAACTTGTTTTGTTATAATAATTCTGCTAGAAAATCTTAGGGGTGTATTATGAGAATGTTTGATTTGGTATTTTTTCTAAAGTTATTGTAAAAATGTAATTAAGTGAAGTTATCAAGACATATAAGTGGTAGATCCCACTAAAATGGTGTTTTGTTAAAATAATAGTATATTACTTGGATGAAGATGATAGGCATGATCCACTTCTAATTTGAATATTTGAGGATTTGAATATGATGGGAACCATTACACTTCTAGATATATGTGATTTTGTTGAGTCCCATTACTGTAGTATAAGGTACATAATTGTAGAATATAAAGTTGAGATAAACTTTTGGAGGTAAAATGAAAAGATGAAATGAGATATTTCTTATAAAATTATGCCAAAATGAACACAATTTATGTATAAAATTTTTATAAAGTGGCTAATATCCCCTTGAGATAAAAAAAAATATAACTGTACTTATCCAAATTGAAGATGATTTTGCTATTTTATAAGTTGTTTTTGTGATTCTAGACTTTTGATTCCTGAATGATGTGTCCAAATGGTCTTATGTGGGCTTCTATGAATGGATCAAATCTAATTGACCTGCTGCATTGACTGCCTAGAATGCATAATTGACTGCCATAGTCGTTTCAAAAGGTGTTGGTTATCATCTTTCTGTGTATTATACATGTGAATCGTACTTTCAGGTAGGTTGAGTTGCATGTTTTTCTCTAAATAGTTGATGGCTGTTAGAAATGCACCCATCTTTAGTGATCATGAGCTTGCAAAAATGTGATGGTTTTTATATGATTTTGCTTTGCTCTTGTGAAAAATGTTGCAGGAGTAGTGTTTCAGACAGCGAGAGTGATAGTAAAACTGCAAGTAGCTCTCAAGATGATGCTGCAGTTGGTCCATCTGATGGGAATCATAAACCCTCAGGTAAGATAATTATCATATACTTTATTAGGTCTTTTTTCCTCTAAAATTAACTTCTCATTCTTACAATTTATGTGCTCTCTCCCTGAAGGAAATCCATCTCCTGCAGTTGAGCGAGAAAATGCGAAAGGTATTAATAAAAAAGGGGAGTCAGGTGACATGTCTGAAAGGGAAGAGGGTGAGTTCCCAAGGGAAAATGGAGACCATCAAATTAATGGTACTCGGAAGGGGATAGAATCTGACAGAACTGCTGGTAGACACCCTGATGTGATGGATGAACTTCCAAGCAAATCTAGGTCTACAGTCCCTGTCATGAATGCCTCTTTGTATGTATATGCTATTTTTCTCTACAAATTGGTGATTTATTCGATATCTGGTTGACAGGAGTCGAAGCCTAAGTCCTAGAAGATCCGTGAGCAAGAGCATGAGCCTTAGTCCCACAAGAAGTCCAGTTGTTGGGGCAAAACAAAGTAGGAGTATCAGTAGGAGTAGGAGCCCGACTGTTAGTAGAAGCCTACAGAGGATCTCAGGAAGAAGCAGGAGCAATACTCCAGTTAGAAGTGGTAGCAGCAGGAGTCCACTAAGGAGCAACAGGGGAAAGAGTGTCAGCATAAGCCCCCGAGCTAGGTCCCGTTCTCAACAAAGTCGTGGTAGGAGTAGAAGTCCAACGGTTTCTCCTCCAAGAGGAAGAGGTGCGCGTAGTCCACCAAGAACCTCATCCAAGAGGTCATCTTTGAGGTCACTTAGTCGCAGCCCTGTGAGATCTTCTCGGCGTAGCTTAAGCAGGAGCTCAGGTAAACCATCTCGAAGGAGCGTAAGCAGAAGCCCAATTAGAGTGTCTCGTAGAAGTGCCAGCAGAAGCTCTGGTAGGGTCCCTCGTAGGAAAAGCCGTAGTCCAAGTCCAGTCAGGGCACCAAGGAGGACTAATCGCCCCAGCTACTCAGGGAGTCCTGTGAGTACAGGCCATAGGGCAAGGTCTCCCGCCTCTGATCGTCGTAGAAGCTCATCTAGAAGTGCTTCAGTCGATGGTTCACCCAAACGTATTAGACGAGGAAGGGGATTTAGCGATCGTTATGCTTTCGTCAGACGTTATCGGAGTCGTTCTCCTGATCGGTCTCCAATAAGGTCATACCGTTATGGTGGTAGAAGTGACAGGTAAGTAACACTCTCCACTATTATTCTGATTCAGAAACTATTCCGTTCTTAATGTTCCTTTTTAATTCTGCTAGATACCCAAGTTACCGAAGATCCCCCAGGCGTTATAGGACCCCACCTCGAGGGAGAACACCCCCAAGGTTTGTGATTATCAAGCACCTTTTTGACTTTTTTTTTTTTTTTTAATCTAGGGGTGAGCAATTGGCCTGGTTGATTGAAAACAAGGATTTCTTTTTCTTTTTCAAAAACCAAACCCATATTGATTTGCACACAAAAATCGAGACGAATTGAATCCTTGGTTTGGTTTCTCTAATTTCTTGGGCAATTTTGATAATTGGTCCACAACCAAACCAAACAAACAAACGAAAACAAAACGCTCATATTCTAGTAAACCGAACCAATATCTACATAGAAACCTAGCCGAACCAAATTACTCTTTGGATGAGCTCACCCCTAATTTTATCTGTTTATTCTATTTGTGAGCATCATTTATAAACTTGTATTGCATTGAATTGGCTTATTTGTTGCAGATACAGGGGCAGGAGAAGCAGGAGCCGTAGTCCTAGTGCCTCACGTAGTCCAATACGCTACCGCACCCGTCGTTATAGTCGTAGCCGGTCCCCCATCCGGAGCCGCTCCCCTGTCGAGAGGTACCGAGGCTCACCACGTGTTGAAAGGCGAAGGTCACCTTCTCGGAGCAGGAGCCGATCTGCATCACAATCATCACTCGATTCAGAGTCTCCAAAACGTGCAGCAGCAGATAAAGGCCCTGCCAGGTCATCATCCGGTGGAAGTCCCCCTCGCAAGGCAGGTCTAGTTTTGTATGGAGACGGCTCATCCGATTCTAATTGTGATTAGTCTCATGTTTAGCCTGCTCAATTGCTACCTCATAATCTCAAGAGTACTTATAGAAGTAGTTTGTTGAATCATTCCAAACCCGTCTGCACTTATCTCTCCGGTTTAGACAGCGTCTTGTGAATCGAACGATTTGGTGTTTTAGGCGTTAAATATTTGAATGACAGTGTGGTCCGTGAATTTTGACATGAGTTGAAGATGATGTGTGCTTTTTCATTGGAGACACAGACACTGTTTTTATGTTCACAATGTTATGTCTGTACCTTTGCTAGAAGCCTAGAATATTTCTAAATACATTTGTATTGTGGGCTATTTCTTCATGTTCAGTGTTATGTGGGTTTATTGAGTAGTGTTTATTTGTTACTTTCTTTAGCATCATCATTAAGGATCAAAACTAAAAGATACAAATGCAATTTGGTGCACAATTTTCATAATATTTGTGATTTGGTGCATCTTATTTTCTGGTGAAATGTCAAATTATTCTATTCAGTGCATTGGAGTTTTTTTAATTATTGATACTCTAATTATTGGAAAGTAGAATTAGTACATACAAAGTATAAATTCATAATAAAATTATTATATATATATATATATGTTATTATAAAATATTTAAAATAGAGGAAAATAAAGAGGGGTGGTTGGGCCCAAGATTCTTACAAGGCTTTTATACATCTACAAAAAGGGCCCAATTAGTCGGGTTGCAGCCACGGAATATCCAAAGTCAGAGTGGCCCACTAACAAATTAAATTGACAATTTTGCTTTATTCTCTCTGAAAAGAAGTGATTAAAAGCAGTCTTTTTATAGCACTAACAAATTGGATTTATAAATAATCAAAAAACTTTCTCAATTTATTGTGTTTGGTATCATTGACTATTACAGTGAGTGATAAAAATCCACACATTTCTTTCACTAAATATCACACTTTTTGGGTGATAAGGCCCACTTTAAGACATGATTAAAGGTATTCATGTTTTTCCCTTTAAAAGAAAGAGATAAAAGCATGAAATTTAGAGCTTTGAATGGTAATAACATGTGAAAATTATATTATCATCAATTATCATATAGCCTTTTTCTAATAAGCATTTCTACTCCATAGGTTTGGATCTTCAGTTATATTTCATATTTCATATCATATTTTTATTATTTTCAATACACACATAAGAGTTATACGACGATAATTTGATTTATATATCTGATGTTGGTATATAGTGTCTACTTTCACTTTGACTCTTCTTTTTAAATCATATTTTCTTTTACAATTCCTAATGATATAGCAAATATGTATATATTTAAGTGTATAGACATCCATAGAACTTAAATTTCACGTGTATGAATAGAGCATGATAACTTAAGGCAATATGCTAGTATGTAATAAGATATTTCTTAATTTTGTGAAGACATATTTAGATTGCAATATTTGATGTTACTAAATGGACTAATAACTTGTAATACATTTATACTTTGACTTGTATGGAGAAAACACATGAAGAAAATGTAAAGCCTGCTTAAAGTGGGACAAGAATCTCCACAAAAGCTAAACAATGGAGTGTTGCAAATATTAATCAATAGTTTGGTTACTTTTGACCATCTCTCTCTCTCTCTCTCTCTCTCTCTCTCTCTCACAAAGAGAGGTCAATGAAAAGAACACTAAAAATTCATTTTATCACTTCAAAAGCTTTGGAATCCAATGTGAACTTGGCCTTCTTTGGCTAATGTATATCAAGTTTTCTTACAATCCATTTTGAAAAGGTGAATTTGAAATCATTAGTAGGAAATCTACTAGTTGTGTGTTGGACACATACGGATTTGAAATACGTCACTTT
This sequence comes from Scutellaria baicalensis, assembly GCA_005771605.1. Taxonomy (NCBI): domain Eukaryota; kingdom Viridiplantae; phylum Streptophyta; class Magnoliopsida; order Lamiales; family Lamiaceae; genus Scutellaria; species Scutellaria baicalensis. The sequence continues at coordinate 1,544,385 of CM016721.1, read as the reverse complement.
CATGTTGAACTAATTTTTCAGTCATTTGGGTGAATTTCAAACCGCTATAATCGATACATTGTACTCATTATAAGACATCCATATAGACCAGATACGATTAATACATCCTCATGTCATGTTGTATAAAAGCAAAACAACTCATTCTAACCTTTTATTGTGGTGTATCTCATATTGGATCCAAATGAAAAGAAATGCAAAGCTCTCAAAAGTGAAGTCCTAGGGCAAGATCAAGGGTAGCAATGTCTCTTTATACATAAATTTACTTGTGATGTTAATTGATCAATAAACTGATAAAGTAAGAGTAATAAAAATATAAAATGAGCTAAAAAAAGGCTGCAAATGCTTTCATTTTGAAAAGCAAAGTGGGGAAAAAATGTTTGAATGAGCTCTGTTCACCATATCTACATTGTGTTGCAAAAGTCTTAGCAATTTCTTTGGAATTTGTTCTTATAGTACGAAGAATATCTTTAATTATGTAATCATTATTCTCATGGACATGCAGATTGATTGAGTGAACCATTCTAATAAATATTTATTTAATACTAGTACTCATTTAGACCATAACTACATCCATTCCAAAATAATTGCCAGATTTAACAAGTAAAATTTATCCTAAAATAAATGTCATTTTTGAATTTTAAAATATATTTACAGTCAATTCTTATTTACTTTTATCAGATTAAATATTGTTAAAAAATGAGACAAAAAAAGAGCCCATTAATTAGACTTTAACTAGCTATAGATCGGACTTTTTATTATATGTCTTAATTTGTGTGTAAATGACTAAAATGATACTTATTTCAGGGACGGTGGTTGTACTATTTTGTTTTATGTAAACTAGTATATCGTGATTGTAACTTTGCATGAATGGTTTATATGACAAAATATTTATATGTGTATTATACATAGTTTAAACCAATTACAAGTTAAATTCTGTTTTATAAATTATAGATTGTGATTTGATTAATACCTTGTGAAATTAAATTTGTGAAACATTCACGTGAGATACAAATTCTTATAAAATGGTGAACATTTGATTGGAAAGTTGGACAATGATCGTTGCATGAGATTTTATGGCCAGTGCTATTTAATTTCTAAAAAAATTGATAATTAACAAGTTATAAACATGCACTAGCAATATTATAATGAAATTAAAACATCATTTAATATATTAATTTTCCCAATAATTATACGAACTTTAAAGTTTTGTAACCTCTTTTATTTTCTTTTTTAGCACAAAAGTTTGTAACTTATTGTGAAGAGGAAATTATAGAGACCTTAAGGAAAAACATAGATATTATAATGAAATTAAAACATCCCATAACTAGCAAAAACACTTGGACAAAATCAAATACGAAATCTACTAATATAAAATTGCAATAATAATTCACCTAATTATTCTAACCCCTAAAATGAAAAGAGAATAAAAAAGGCTAGATTGCTTGAGGATCCATCATCTTCTTTTCTTGTTGTGCTCCAATTTAGATTTCTTCTTAATTTTAGTCACCTGAAAAATAATATATCCCATCATAAATTAAAAAATCGACATCCAAATAATGGTAAAATTAAATAATTTAATTACCCAAAAATAGAGATTGATGGACCAATCAGAACAAAGATTTGCCACTGGGTTCCCTTGGTGCATTGCACCTGAAGCACTCCATCCTGCTCGCAAAATTGTGCTCGTTGCAACCCAACCTATATAAAATCAATAATATTTCATATTTGTAAGTTAAAACATAAAACCTTTACTATATCATAAACCCTAAAAACTTATACATATAGAAAATAAAATATGTGACAAAAGTCACTAATTTTCTGACGGAGTTATTACATACCTAAAAACTTATCGAACACGTTCGATCTTTTAAAAAATGAATGGTACGAAAGAACGATTTTGGTATCTATAACTTTCTCTATTTTTACCTTGTACAAATCCAGTCGCCGGATTTCCATCCGGAGCGGCTGGCGGCCGCACCGAATCCCGACACACGAGCACGTGAGAAGTCAGAGTCGAAAGCGCCGCCAATTTCATCCTTGAGAGCGCCGCACTTGAAGCAGGTCGAGCGGTTGGCGAAGTTGTGGCCTCCACAGTTGTGAAGAGAACAATACCAATCACCGGGCCGGACATCCGGGCCCGTGACAAAGCCGAATGCCGGCCCGTTTCTTCCGTACTCGCCAGGCCTCGGGTCGCCGCATCTCTGACATGAGTCCCTCCTTTGGAAATTGAGGTGTTGGCAAGCCCGACAATTCCAATCGCCCGGCCTGTTCATGCTTTCACCTGGCCCGAATAAGGATTGATCAATATTTTGTGATAATATATATGATAGTGGGAAGAGAAGCTAGGGTCGATCTTATATTAAAACTAGCCACGTAATAATATTATGTATTCACTATACGATCATCCGATTAATAGAATACAAGATGTAATATTACTAATCGAATAATGGTAACGCTCGTCTTTCTTTACTGCATGTTACTATAAAAAACAATTTAGAACACTTTTGTATTTTTCTATATGGAATTAAAATTATTGACCGTAATTCATACAGTCATTTAAATGCTACACAAATACTAGTGGAACATTGGAAATAAAATAAACTTTTATTTACGAACTCAAACACATCGCTTCGCAAATATGCAAGTGCATTGTAAACTGCCATATGATGTATTTACAAGAAAATGTAGCATTTCGAAAGATAGGATCTTTTGCATGACAAAATCAAAAATCAAGAACACCAATTGTATATATATCCACAAAGAATTGAAACCTTGCCTTGAGTAATTAGATTAATGCAGAGAGTTTTGGCAAACTTGGAGATTTATGAGCAATAGGGCTTACGATGGAGAGATATATATATATGTTGAAGAAGAAGAAGAGTGAGAAGGGTTATATATTGGGGAGATGGGCACGAAAATCGAGGTTCTTTTATCAACTCATAATATTCTTCAATGGAATCACATCAAAAGAACTGAAAATTCATTTAAAGAGATAAAGAGATTGATACTGCAGCCTTAATCCACTATTTTTTTTTTAATTGTATCTTTTGCATATACATATTTTAATCTTACTATTTATCGTATATATAGTACTAAATAGTATGTATAAGATCATCATATGCTCACATTATTCATTAGCAAAAAAGCACGAGTTATATATATAATTGAAAGTTCAAATAAATTTTGATGGTCATGCATGCAAGTGCAATAAACACCATATTCTATTTAAAATAGTGTTTTTTTCTCTCTATATTATCCAATAGAGTAAGTCTTGTGTGTGACCGTCTCACGAATCTTTTTTCGTGAGACGAGTCAACTCATAACCTACACTTAACAATTCATATGAAAGTTTGTGGATATAGATTCAATTCATGGGTAATAAGGATCCGTCTCAGGGAAACTATCCATGAGACCGTCTCACATGAGTTTTTGCGTATCCGATATATGTGTATAAAAATGAGATCGTTGTTAGAAATAATAAATAAATAATAATAATTTGCAACTCGAATAAATTGTAATAAAAATTGGATAAGAACAAAATTAGGAGATCTCTTAAATTCACCCCACTCTTTCTTGTTCTTATCTGAGAATATCCCCAATGAGTCAATGACCTACGAAAAATAATTTATGGTAAATGTTTTTTAAAAATAAAAAAAATAGAAATATTAATCACTGTTTAATTAAGAAATAATTTATTTTATGAATGTGGTTTTCCAATTGTGACAAACCTATCTTTAAAGTTTGCATGGTGGAAATTCCGAACACAAGGGCGTTTTTCATTCGCAGTTTAATGAAAATTAAGTGTATTTTTTTATTCACGACGAGTACATATTAACTTCATGCCCCTTTTATTTTCTTTGATCTCTCAATATAAGTAACACTTATTAATGAAATGAAAATAATATAATCACTCTACGTACATAATTGTATTTATTAAATGCTTATTTAGTGTTGTATAATAACCATATAGATACGTGTAAAAAAAAAGTGAGAAAATAGTATAGAGTTTCGATAAAGATAATCGAAAAATTGAAGTAGTCTTCGAGGTCCAATTTGACCAATATCTTTTCTTTTCCTTTTTTGCTGTCACGTTTTCTTTTTTCTCAACATCCTTTAGACATCCCTTTTATTGTTTATTATAATCACCTTTTTTTTCTTCCCATATTTATATGAGTTTTACTTTAAAATTACTTAAGGTGACAAAAAATTAGATTATTATTTTAACAAAATATATTTATTCATTTGAGTTATGACCATCTTTATCATGTAAAATTATTACCAACAATGTGGATGGTAAAAATAACTTATTGATCAGGGAACAAAAAACTTAAGGTCTCACGTGGTACATTAAGATGGAGTTCAAATAATAAGGTGATTTGACCTATTCAATATGAGTCTCACTTAAAAATATTAAAAACGTCATCATAAAACTTAATGTGAGACGAGCTCAGATGAGATTTTGTGATACACCAACATGTATGACTATTGTACAAGTGTTCCTAAAACATCATTCTTCTCTAAACTTTTTAATGGTACTAATAAGTTTTAAATTATGAAATTGGTAGTGAAATTTAAATAAAACATAAATCACCCACCATTTTCTTGGGAAATGGTAAAGAGAAGTTAGCAGTGGTAATTGGGAGAATAAAAGTAAAAAGAGTTTGTCTGATTTTATCCTCTTATGAAAATTCTAATCTTTATAAACTTAATTTTTGTACAATTTTATTTCATATATAGAATTGGGCTTTTGATTAAGGAAAATATGTGTTTCTTGGGCTAATTCGTTAAGCTTCTATGCTAAAAGTTTGCCTTATTTTAAAGCCCAATAAGAGCCCAGTAAAGGTTAAAATGTATTGGCCCATGAAAGAATTAATTGGCTTTACGTAGGCCCAACCCACATTTGAGCCCTAATAAAAATTCAGCATATTCCCGCCCATATAACCCTCAATTTAAAATATTGCAATTTCCCTCTTATATTTTTTTTTGGGAAATTTATTAAAATAGAAAAGAAAAACAAAGAACAGTATAATGATTTTCCTGAGAATTTCGGGAAATTTTTCTAGAGAGAGAGAGAAATGCAGAGGCTGAAAGTTAGGATTAAGATTAGGGTTTCTGAAAATGGACTCTCCTGAATCTACGAAATCTACAACCACCACTTGTGAAACTTCTATTGTTCAAGTACATGCACATACTTTTTTGAATTGTAACGCGTGTGTTGAATTTGCTGTTTTGTGCGTGATTAAGTCGTGTTTCCTTTTTTTAATTTGATGATCTGATGTTGTATTTTGTGTGAATTGTGTGGGGGGTTGCGGATTATGGTAGTTTAATTTTGAAGCGAATATGGAATGTAGAGACGATCGTGTTTTTTTCTTTTTTGAATTGAGAAATGCTTAAACTGAGATTGGTATCATGAGTTTAGGACTGGGGTTTCCTTTTTCTTTTTGGCGCATTAGCTTAAAATTAGTCTCTTGCATTCATTTTATTTGCGATTTATTTGATGGCATATGTTAAATAGGTGTGATCATGTAGGGCCTTAGGCATGAATTATTCTCTAGCATGGTTTTGTCTATGTTGGAACTTAACAAATATATGTTGGAGTGTGTCGTGTATGGTTTTTAGGCAATGCAATGTTGTGGGAGCAAGAGAATCTGATATTTGATGCCGGCATACGTACATTTTCAGCAGTAGCTGATGCTGTATTTGGGGTTTAGTGGATCATGCAGTTGGAAGTTTCTGAATCCTTAGGTACTCTTTGTCATTGTAGCATTTGGGGGGCAGGTTTAGCAAATTCTCTGGGCCCTAGAAATTCTGCAATATGTAATGCTTTAGATTTGTGAGGCTTTGGTATTTCCTAGGACCATGATTGATTATATGTGGGTCTATCTGGTGCTGGTGTTTGACTAACACAAGTTTAGAGAATGAGGTTTCATATTAACTTTGGTGCATGTTAATTAGGTGATTCTAGTTTTTGACCAGCTCAATACTCAATAGGCTTCCCTTCAATTTCTTTCTTGTCTTTCTTTTTTAAAACTTTTATACTGTCGTAGAAACTTCTTGCTAAGGATTTTATTATACAGATGCTTTGTCAGTTAAGGTGACGAGTTGCTTTGCCTGTAAACTGTTAAGATTAGTTTTAGGATGACCAAGAATAGTGAAAATGTTTTCTCAGCCAATGCGCAGGGATGGAATTGGGGCTTCAGATTATTTGGGTGAAGCTAATATCTTGATAGTCATGATTTTCATGAAAGCAAGAGGAATTGAGTTGGGTATATAAAATTCTTTTCACAAAAATGAGATATAAAGTTACACTTATAAGTTGGGTATGGATAGACATAACTGTTGTAGACTTGTAGCTGGGCCAAAGGTTATCTTCTGACGTATTATTTCTGGATCAGTTATCTTCCCTATATGTATATTCCTACTCTTGATACCCAAATACAAAGTAGAAAGTTTTATTTCATGTTCTCTTGACATGTTTGTAAAAGTGGCTTATTTCTGTGTAATTGACTAATTGTGTGGGGAAAGATTGTTGCAAGTGATGAGGAATTAAGGTATTTTGGTTTGTTATCTTAAAGATATGATTTCTTCAGGGTTTGTTCCTCACCCGTTGTTTCCTGGATCTCAGGACTCACCTGTCTTTAGTTATATCAGCAACCTTTCTCCCATCCAGCCAGTAAAGGCACCATCAGTTACACAGGGGTTCCCAGGTCTCAATTCTCCTCCCCTTGTATTCACATCTCCACGGCTGAATCCCCAGAGTCAGCCAACTTTTCTTAAAAGGTTTTATATTTTCTATTGAAGCAATTTTCCATTTTAATCATCGTCTTTTTTGAAGAACATAGTTTTTGATAACATAGTAGCAGTAATCAATGTGATGTAAATTTGAAGCAGGGCACAGTTCCCTAGACCCTCTTTTGCAAAATTATCTGGACAGTTAGAAGATGGCAAGAATTGTATTACTACAGTTGAGGGGAATGAAGATTTGGATGTTCAGCCAAGCACCAGTCTGGTTGGTTATGGTGAGAAGGGCTCAGGTAGCAACAACACTGTGAATGATCTAATACAAAGTCCATGTGAACAGTTCTTGACAGATATTGTGATTGTGGAATCTGTTGATCCGGATTTTTCATTTGATTCAACTATTAAAAAATCTGAATACAATGATCAACCACAAGAGGCTGTAACATGCTCAAAGGAGGTTATAGTGAAACTCGATCACGGAAATAACTCTAGAAAAAGTGAAGAAATAGCTATTGTACCTCCTGTTATTAGTAGTCAAACTGAAGAGGTATATAAAGAAAATACATTGATTAATGTTAGTGTGGCTGAAGAAAATGAAAAGCAGGGAGATGGAGTTTCCAATCACTGTCCAAAGGTTGGGCCTGAGTTGCCTGTGGTAAGTGATATGTCCAATCAGGAGGAAGCAGATTCCTTGACTGAGGTCAGTGATGATCAGTTCAATTTGGTTGATTGTTTCTTAGCAAAAAGTGCATTGTCTTACATGTTTTCAATGCCTAATAGTTTGCCAATACAGAATGTAGAAGCTGGGAAAAATGTTCCTTTCGATCAATTATCTCGTTTGCTCTTAGGATCAGATGATATTGGACAAGAGAGTAAAAATTCTGTTGAGGCTGCTCGAACAACCTCTGCACACTTTTTTCATAAAGTGCGCAATGATCTTCAGGTATGAATCTTTGGGATGTATACCCACAATTTGATTATATACTCTACAAAACTCTACCTTCTTCTGAGCTGCTTTTTTGCCTTGTGGCATTCTTGTTTTTTAATTGATCTTATAGAATCCAGTATCTATACATTTTATTAATTATTACCTGTAAAGATCTTCAGAATCATCATTCTTCAAGGTGACTAATTACACAGTGTTCTTATTTGATTAATTTGTATTGCTTAACATACAGCTATACTGTTGATGTAAAACACTCTGACCTATATGGATATTAGATGCAAATGTATCACAACTTAAGCCTTCATTTCCCTATAATCATCCTTCAAAATATAGCTTCAAGTATTTTGATGCATAATTGTTTTCATTAAATATGCTTTTTTAATTTTTAAAATTTTAGAATATAATTTTTTTTTTCTGTTTTTTGTTGTTGTTGCTAACAGAATGATTTTTGTCTAAGGAGCTTTATTCTATTTTTTAAATTCTTGGAATGTAAAGTTGCTTGTGTATCTTTAATTGCTGCTAACTTTGACTTATTTGGTCTCCAAGGCTTACTATCTGCTTCTGACTGTCTGGAGAAACTTACATCTTGATAATTGACTTTGAAATTGTTGTCACAAGTTTGAAACTGTTGTTGCAATTATTTCTTAAACATTTTTTGAATTGATTAGGCTTTTCAACACCGCTGGGCACGTAGACGTTGTCTCCAGTTTGAAGATGCTCAACACAAGGTGGTATCGGAACAGCCTGCTCAAGATCATTCAAATAGTGAGGGAGCGAAATCACCATCTTTAGAGACTCCATTATGCCCCACCAATAGAGAACATGATGAGGTGATCCAGCCAATGCTGTACCCTAGAAATAGTTTGAACTCTCTGATCAAGATTCCCAAGCCTACAGGTATAGGCTTGCATTTAAATAGTATTGTCAATACTGTCCAAGCTGGATCCAGTGCAATAATAAACGTGAAAGCAGCTCAGTGGGGTGAGTTTAGTGGTCTTGGGAAGAATCTCACATCTGTGGTCAACTCTCATCTTTCTAATTACTCTAACAGCTCTTCTACTTTGCCTTTGCCAGAGAGTGATTTAGCAAATACTGATGTGCATGAAAGTCATGCCTCAGTGACAGCTGATTCAACCATGGATTCGTCCAATCATGGTGTCAAACCTTCAAATAACTCGGTTGTCTTGAATTCAAAAGCAAACCAGTCAACTCCAGGTAATAAGAGGAAGGATACTGAAAGTAGTGTTGGATCACAGGAGTTCAACAATCTAAGCCCCGAAAAGAAAAGGCAAGCTAATAAGCTATTTATACCATATAGTCGTGTATAGCCTCATTTTTCCCAGAATCAATGTCTTTATATCTTTCCAGGATGAAGTCACCAGATTCCAGTGATGGTGATGGTTGTAAGCGATGCAATTGTAAGAGGTCTAAATGTTTAAAGCTGTAAGTAGATCCTGCATTTTATCAATTATGTTTTGCATATTTCATCCTACCTCGTTGTAATTTGTTCTTCTGCAGTTACTGTGATTGCTTTGCTGCTGGAATCTATTGTGCGGAACCTTGTGCTTGCCAGGACTGCTTCAACCGGCCTGAATATGAGGATACAGTTCTTGACACACGGCAAAGAATTGAATCTCGGGATCCATTTGCATTTGCTCCTAAAGTTGTGGGTGGCATTATTGAGCAACCTGCAAGCAGCTATGGGGTACTGTTCCCATCAGAACTTGTAATCAAAAGGCACATAAGCAAAATATTAATTGAATGTTGTATTTTGCAGGAAGATGGAACCCTTTTCACACCAGCCTCAGCAAGACATAAAAAAGGGTGCAAGTGCAAGAAGTCAATGTGTCTCAAAAAGTACTGTGAGTGCTATCAGGTATATAGTTCTATGGTTGTGCATGCATTTATTCTTGAATTTTCTTAACATCTTTCATTCCTACGAACTGTACTTTCTTCCAGATGTTTATTGCATGTTTCTTTTCCTTTGGGTAGTCAAATGTTGGATGTTCAGATGGATGCAGATGTGAAGGATGCAAAAATGTCTACGGCAAAAAGGGAGGTAATTTGCTCAAAATACATTTTGACTCTTATACATCAGGGACTGTTGTGTATATCATATTTAATCTTGTTAACTGTATCCTTCAAATTGATGCATAGCCATATAATCAAATCTTTATCTTAGTGGTGCCTTCTTTAAGGTATCTTTGATTACTAGGGGAGAGGTGAAGGGGAATCAGCAAGGTTGAGGGCCCAAATTCTTTATCAAAGGAGGTTATACAATCGTTTGGGTGGATTTGAACTACATTCATTTTAAATCTTGTATTTCGAATTATTCAATCATAATACAACCTTAGTGAATTTAGTGAAAATGTAGCCAGCCTTTGATAAAATAAGTAATTACTGCAAATTTAACATGTTGGTGAAATAAGTAACTTGGGTATAGTGGCCGTCCAAGTTAAAATGAAATAAAAGAAAAATCTAGTTGGAAATCTGTAGGAAGGTAAATATAGCCAAATTGATTGCCTTTAACTGGTGAATTTGAATAGTTGTATCAATATTGGTGAGGAAGGAAGGTTTAAAGCGAATAGTTTCATATTGTCTAGTAGCTTTGATCATATGTTTCAGTTTATGACTCGTATAATATGTTCACCGTAAACTATCACTTTCAAGTTCTAATCTAGATGCTGTCATTTTCTACCAGAATTTGGCATGACTAAGGTTGTATTGACTGGAGACAATACAAATGAAACAACAGATGACTCATTTTTTGACAAATGTCAACTGGTGGCATCTGAAAATGCAACATACAGTACTCAGTATGTCAATCCACAGGCTTTGACTCCTCTTACTCCAGCAGTCCAGTTCTCAAAGTAAGACTTAAGTCTTTCTTGGATATATGTAGGGATAACATTGGACTCGATTTGTGATCTTTAATAGATTTCTTGGTGCTGAGAGTGTTTTTTTCTTTCTTTCTTTTTTTCCCTTATTTTGCTTCTCTAATGACAGCCATGGAAAGGATGCATCAAAAGTGTGGTTCCCTTCGTATCCACAGTCACCTGAATCTGGTTCCACATATGTAGCACCATATGTAATTTCACCGGAGCCACCTAGAAATTCAGATAATAGCATGCCCAAGGAGTATCCTGATCTGGTTTCTCTTGATCAAGGATCTCATCATGGTAATGCAGATACAACGGATGAATTCTCTGCAGCACATCGAAAACCTGGGATGACGGCTCCTGGTTTTGGTATGCCAAATTTTCAAAAGTGGCCATATAATTCAAAAGCTCAATCTTTTTCTGCAAACATAAATGATTATTCAGGGGGCACCCTCATTTGGCGTGGGTCACCAGTCACCCCTACGGCTCAATTCAATGAGAGTAAAGTTCTTCAAGGGGTTGAATTTGATGTTGATTTATCTAACATGCTGCCAGATGGAACACCAGAGATATTAAGGGACACTACTGCCCCTCTCAATACCGTGAAAGTAAGCTCCCCAAATAAGAAAAGAGTAACTCCTCCTCATGGCCAACCGTGTGTGTTTGGTTCAAGCTCATCAGTAGGCATACGAACTGGGCGCAAGTTCATACTGAAAGCTGTTCCTTCATTTCCACCTCTCACCCCATGCGTTGATTCCAAAACTTCTGCTGCGCAACAGGAAAGCAATCCTGAGAATCACAGTGCCAACAAATAATTGAAACATTTAGAAGGTAACACTCAAATCAATGATGGTGACCAACTTGTTTCTTTATATTTTTGGGGCTTTGAATCTGTTAACTCTCTGTTGTTTACTTCTTTTGGCTGATAACACGTGATCAATTTTTTTCAACAATTTGTCTCCAGATATGCGTATATCTCTGGAAGTTGAAAGCAACCTTCAGCTTTCCATGTTCTGCCAGTCAAAATCTTGCAAAGTACATAAATGTTGATATGCAGGGATACGTTTACATGGAACACAAACATGTGGACGTATGACTCAGCTAAAGTTGCTGTGGCCGACGCATCATGCTTAAGATTCGAACAAAGACATCATCAGTAGAACTTTGAAGAAGTTTATCCAAATCCAGTTTCTCATTTTCATCAAATTCAATGTTTGAGACGACAATGTTGATAAAACTGTTGATGCAGGTTGGTGTAAGCTGGAGATTTTAAAGGTAGCTCCGGGGGGTTTGTCTTATGCTCCGATTCTTGGCAACACCTTCTCCTGTTGCGAGTTAGAAAAAACGGATTCGAATATGATAGAACTAGATAATTATGTCAACTAGCAGTAACAGCTATCCCTGTAGTTTCTTTTGCCATTGCTAAAGAATGCTGTTATTTTTTCTACATGTATGTTGGAGTTGCTTTTGCTTTCTTACTGTTTTGATGAACATTACCGTTTTGTTTGATTTTTAAAATTTATTCAATTCAGGTTTTGTGTTTCTGATCTCAACTATGAATAAGTTTGAATTAGATGTTATAGTTTTGTCTATTACATTATTGCATTAATTTTTATTTCGGTTGATTGTTTCTTTGCAAAAAGTGCATTAATTGTCCTAGTTATCCTCTCGTTTCCTCTTAGGATCAGATGAAAAAGTTTAAACATATAGTGATTTCGATACTTATTTCAATAAAAACTTAGATATTTAAACTTTAAATTGTGGGAAAACAAAGTATTTTGATCTTCTAAGTTTAGTCATTAGATTTTTTGTTATTTTAGCCCTCTATATTTAAAATTTGTCATGTTTTTAGTCTTGACTGTTCTAATTAGCAAGTAAATTACAATTTTTTAATTCAAAATTAATTTCAACATTTTTAAATTGAGAATACACTAGCATTTTTTAAATCAAACTTGCGTATTATTTATATAATATATGCCTAAACTAATATTAATAATTAAAAATAAGTTTTTAGTTATCTGAGTTCAAGATGTTCAAACTATTGATATAAGTAATTAATAAAAAATACTATAATTCATGTATCGAGATGAAAAATAAATTTTAATTACAATAATAATAAAAGCATGTTAGATATAAAAATTAAATTAAAACTTTTAATCATTTTTCCATTTAAAAATAGTGTTAACAATTAAATTTTAATTTGAAATAAAAAGTTATTTGCTATGGAAGGTTATAATACTAAAAAATGGCAATTCTTAAAGATAAAGGACTAAAAATTAAAAGGTGGGAATAAATGACCAAGAACCAAACTTAGAAAATCAATAAACTTTTTCCCCCTTAAATTTATGTCAACAAAATAAAATTGATATTATTAATAAAAGAACCAATAATTAAATTTTTTAGATTTTATAATTTTTTGTAATATATGCAATTGAAAATAACAAATTAAGAATTCTAAAAGTTACTGAAATTATTTAATCAAGTTTCTAATTGAAATTATAATCATGATTTTTGTTTCAAATTCTAATCCCATTAAGTATAATTTTTACTTAAATACATATTTTTCTCTCACTATATATAATCTAAGCTCCCATAAATGTTTTTTAAAGAAAAACTCCAAATATACCAAAATTTAAATATCATAGATATAATATTTTTCTTTTCAATATAGAATACAAATAACAATTTTTTTTTGAGCCACATAGAATACAAATAACAATTAAAGATCATAAACTTGATAACTTTTATACATTATACTCCCTCTTTCAAATTATATATGCTTGTATTTCTTTTTTGGAATGTCCCAAATATACAATCGATTTACTATGTATGGTAAAAGTTATTTAAGTCATATTTAGTAATATATCCCTAATAATTAGTCTTGAAAAGAGAAAAAAAAAAAAAAGCTACAATAACATAGACTCCGACTAGACATTCTTGATTTGGATTGACCCGACCCGACCCAATAACAAAAATTGACCCAATGAGTTGGGTTGGGCTAAGATAGTTGGGCCGGCCCAATTTGTAACTTCTATGGGAAACTCAATGTCGAAGAATATCACAAGTGGTGGGGGCCAGATTCTGTAGTCTTTTCCTCAAGCGCGCTTTAAAAGCGTTGTACATAGCGGGAAGGGTAGCTGAAAGTCAGAAATGTACAAGCATTTGATGCGCTCGACCGCGAAAGTATTTTGCTTACCGTACAAAATACGCGCAGTAAAAAGTCTTGTACTCGGTTAAGAATTTATCTTCTTCCTCTTTTCACAGAATTGTCTGTTGATTTTCCTCTCTCGAGTATTTTGATTTTCCTGGGTTTTTACCCTTTTCTGATTCTTGCATAAAGTGATACATTACCATTATTTTCGAGTTTATATTGTCTGGGACTGAGATTTTACTAGCCCACTTCGTCCAAGAATTGTTATACTAGTGAAGTTCTTTATTCCTCTCTCTCTCTCTCTCTCTCTCTCTCTCTCTCACGCACACACACGCAAAAGGGCACAAAGAATTCTTTTTTATATTTGATCGTACACCATTGTTGAGTTTATATAGAAGATTGTGAAAGCTTCTATAATATTTTTCTCTAGCCCACCTCTGACATGTTTCTTGTATGATCATCATAGAGATGGAGTCCATGGAGAAAACAGAGGCAAACCCATTAAAGCAAAGCTCTGAGGCTTTGGATTCTTCCCTGCTTGAGCCTGAGCACATGGATATAGACCCTGCATTCACTCCCAGAGAGTATACTCTCTCTCTCTCTCTCTGATCATTGGTGTATTGTATACTTCAATTCTTGAATTTTTACTTGGTAAAAAATGTTTCTTTGTAATTTCAAAATACTATTTTATCAAGTTGAAATCTTGGTGTGAAGTTTGTGTTTCTATTGTGGAAGTTTCTAGTAATGTGTTTGTGTACATGCATGATAGCTATCAATTGAGGGTCTATGAGGTGGCAATGAGGAGGAATACTATTGCAGTGTTGGAGACTGGGGCTGGAAAAACTATGATAGCAGTTATGATGATTAAAGAAATTGGGAAATCCTTGAAGAACAATGATGGTGGTAAAAAGCTGATCATTTTCTTGGCTCCCACTGTTCATCTTGTACATCAGGCATGTATCCATATTTCGATTCATGATGTTGTTATAGTGAATCTGTTTCGTTTTTCGTAACATTGGTGTTAAATTAACACCTGGTGAATTAGAGGGTTGCCCTTGATCATCTACTGAGCTTGGTTGTAGCATGTTTTAAGGGAATATGTCTTTCCTCATCTGTGTTAATATTGAATCAACATGAGGTTTCTTACATGTTGGCCACTAGTTTCATTGTTATCGTTTGCATGTGGCAGCAATTCAAGGACATAAAATATGAGACAGAGCTTGATGTGGAGGAGTACTATGGAGCTCGAGGGGTTGATGATTGGAATGAAAAGATTTGGGAGAAGGAAGTCAACGAGCATGATGTTAGTTGATTGGCAATTACATTTCATTTTATATAATTTTCCTTATAATCTGTGTTTTCTAGTGCTTCATTTAAACTTATATCCAGATGCATTTTGTGATGCACAACCACGTTAGTGTTAATGTTACCCTTAATTCATTAATTTGTCATTGCTCTCGGTTGTGCATTAGTTTTATGTTACGGATAGAGTTTATCATCAGAGGGGAACGGCCTGTGCGTAGCCGCGCCGGGTTCAAGTTTTCTGGCAGTTGGCTGCAACTTATTATTTATTAAATATTTATTATTTTATTTCAGTCCTTTATGTTTATGTTTTATTTAAGTCCACGGGCTTTGTGCATAGGCCTGGGGAAGTGAATTCCCTTCCAATGATAAACGCTATCCATAACGTAATACTCACTGCTTGGTTCAGCTAGCGAATTCTGAAGATAAATAGGTATTTATATTGGTATTGTCTGTCTATTATCTTGCTGTGGGGTAAAAATTAGCAAAAATAAGTGTGCAGTTTATGAGAAGCCGTTTCTTCTGCAATGTGAAATGCAATTAGTTTCTTGTTCTTTCAGGTGTTGGTAATGACTCCTCAAATTTTATTGGATGCTTTGAGGAAGGCATATTTAAGTTTTGAAGTATTTAGTTTCATTATCCTGGATGAATGCCATCGAGCTACTGGTAGCCATCCTTATGCCAGAATAATGAAGGTGAACTTTTTTTGTGTTACCTTTCCATATATCTCTAAGACTATAACAGATAGGTCCATCAATTTTCTAATTGTTTCATCGTTAATGACTTAATATTCAATTATATGTGGTTTTTTTTTTTTTTTGGTTTGTTGTTGTTTGTATTCTTTATTCTCTTTTCTCTGATGGCTTCTGACTGTGAAGGAATTTTATTACCGATCTCCAAGAAGGCCAAAGATTTTTGGGATGACTGCTTCTCAAGTTATCAGAAAAGGTAAATCCTAATCTACTCTTTTTTTTCCTTTTTTCTGCAAACTAATGTTTGTTTAATGAATGCTCAATGTACATAACAATAAGGAGAGGCCATCTGGAATACTCTAGAAAAATTTAGTGTGCTTCTCTGTGTGTTCAACTCCATTACGTGAAACTTTGTGTTCTGGATTTGTTTTCCTCTAAGAACCAAAACATCAATATATATTTATATTTTTTGGGCTTTTTCAATCTGTTGCATGAAATTGTTGTGAGCATAGCTTACATGCACTTGTTTATCAGGTGTCTCATCCATTAAAGACTCAAATGAGCAGATAGGGGAGCTTGAAAGTATGCTGGATTCCAAGGTAGTGTTTCTGAAAACTCCAGTCTCCATGGGCTAATTTTGCAAAAATCACCTTTTAAGGTCATTCACGTATTTTATTGATTCATTACTGGTTTCTTGTGGTTACACAGGTTTATACAGTGGAGGACAGGACTGAACTTGAGGAATATGTTCCCTCAGCCAAGGCAGTATGCAGATTTTATGATCCAATGCAACCTCTCACTTTGGAAATAAAAGATAAAGTAGAATCTACTTGGTCTAAGGTGAATTTTACATTGCAAAATATTAGCTATGTAGGTTATTATAATGGATCAAAGAAGCTGGAAAGAACAATTTGAAAAAGGCAGTGATTTAATTAATTTGGCCAAAAGCTTAAGATACCCTCTTCCAATTCCTTTTAGGATCCTCTTCTATCTATAAAGCATGAGATGCTTGTCCTTTGAAAATCATGATCATCGAGTCAGGAAGAAATGAGAATGATTAGTTGATTTTGTTCCTTTTCATTCATTTTCTAGGGGAGTAAGGTCTGAGGTTGTCCTTAAAAAGAAAAACTAGGTGAGATGAGGAGTTATGGATCCAGTGCTTAAAACCTCACTCATGTTTTCTTTAGTATCAAATTGTTTTGCAAAACTTTGTTCTAAATGGATGCGGCTATTTCCTTTCACAGAACTCTATATAAATGATGTGTATGCAATCTTGATTATGTGAAAAATGTCACCTGTGTACAAGTATAGCAGATGCTTACTTACTGCATTACCTTGACCTTTTCTCTGTGAACAGTTTGATGCTGTTTTGCTTGAGCTCCAAAAGTCACTGCCAAGTGAGAACACAGGCACAAACGATAATTATAAGGAGCTGCAGCATAGATTGGCTAAAGATCGTACTAAAATTTTGTTTTGCCTTGAAAATCTTGGTCTTCTATGTGCTTACGAGGTAGATACGCATTCTAACTAGTCAACTTTCATTCTACTTCTATCAGTTATACTGCTTTATTAGTTTGTTGAAATTAACAAGCATTGCATGCTTATGCATAAGTTTCTGCCAGTAGATAGTAGGATCTTGGTTATGTAACTCTGTTAACTTTGTAAGCACATGCTCCAATATTTCTAGTGGATGTGTCTTTTTGTTGCTCCCTCTCAAGTAACGAATGGTGTTGCTAAGATGGTTTTTATCAAACTTGATTTTTTGGTGCTGTTTTGACCTATATGCCATTTTATTTTTGTAGGCTGTTAAAGTCTGCATAGAGAATGCTCCCAAGTTTCAAGAAAAATGTGGGGTTTATAAGGAAAGTGTGGTGCAGTATGAAAAACTTCTTCAGGAGGTTCTGTCAATAATTGAAGGATCTCAGGGTAAGTCATGTTGTATTTGAATGATAACCTATGCTGCTTGATTTGCTTCTTTTGTTTACTTTCTTCCAAAGAAATCAATCACTAGAGTCCATTAGATGTAAACCCCTTTCAAGTTTGAAATGAACTGGATAATCTGTCACACGTTTTGATGTCTCACTTTTTGTCACATATGGAGGTGGAACAGATTGTGACACCTTGCTTGAGTCTGAGTGAATAGGTCAGGGAATGACTGCAATTTTCTTATCAGTGACTAACTAGATAGTAGATACACAATTCAGAACTGGAACTTCCTCTCATAGTTTATACCAAAAGCATTGCTCAGATATGAGCTGTGCCCTTCAGAACAAAGAGGTAAAATGTAAACCATTTCAGTTGTCCATTGTGCATCTCCTTGGAAATCTGTGGTGGTTTCTTTTAACAATAAAGAAGGTTAATTTTATGTAACGCGTGCTATTCTCTCTGAGTTAACTTCTTGGAATCCTATAGTTAGTTTTTATTGGATGTTTCCTCCCAAAAAAGTTATATTAAAATGATATTTATTGCTATTGCATTTGTTAATGTCTTTATTATTTAATAGAATGATAAATTGAGAAACACTTTGAATCTTACTTTTCTCACTTCATTTTGTCTTCGCAGAGAATAAGAAGCTCCTAGATGTCGTAAATAGCGGATCAGATGCACTGGCTGCAGGCCTAATATCTTCAAAACTACGAGAGCTACTTGAGATTTTTAGATCTTTTGGGTATGCCACAATTAGCTTGTTGTATATGTGGACGTGTCCTAATTATTATTTATTTTTTATTTCTTTGGTCACATGCTATATGCTTTTGAACATTGTCTCATGTGGCTGCAGGAAAGATACGGAGATCCTTTGTGTCATTTTTGTTGAAAGAATAATTGCTGCTAAAGTAATTGAAAGAGTTGTGAAGAAAATTTCTGATTTGTCCCATTTGAATATCTCCTATTTGACCGGAAGCAACTCTTCAGTTGGTGGACTTTCATCAAGGAAACAGTTGGAGATTATGGAATCATTTCGTGGTGGGAATGTAGGTGTATTTATGTACATGATACAAAAAGTACTTTATCTTGTTTTTTTCCTTGATTGATGGTAAGCTATTTTAGGTAAATCTTCTATTTTCAACTGACGTGCTTGAGGAGGGAACTCATGTGGCCAAATGTTCCTACGTAATTCGTTTTGATCTACCAAAAACCGTCCGTAGTTATGTTCAATCAAGGGGACGAGCTCGCCATAAGGATTCTCAATACATCATCATGCTTGAGAGGTGACAACACTTTATACATGTTTTTCTCTAGTGTTAGCCTTGTTGAGCATGTATTAAACATGTAGCCTGCATATGTTTGAATTTTGTTTAACGAGTGCCAATATCATGTTGAAAGTCTAACAATCTCTACATGTTTCAGAGGAAACACAAAGCAAATAGATCATATGTCGTATATTACTAGGAGTGAGAGTTCTATGATGCATACAGCCATGAACAAAGACCCTAATGATTCTCTATTAAAAGCCTGCATTACCAATGAAGTACTGCCATATGTTGTAGAGTCGACTGGGGCATCAGTTTCTGCAAATTCCAGCATCAGCCTGATAAATAGATATTGTGCAAAACTTCCTCGAGACAAGTAATGGTTTTTTCCTCTCATGGTTTTCATTGACTTGTTTCGGGTTCATTTCTAGGCTGGCTAAACATCATGTTTCCAATGCAGTAACTTCACTCCAAAGCCAAACTTTGAGCCCTTGATGGAGGGAAATCTGTATAGATGTAAATTGATCCTACCTCCCAGTGCAGCTTTTCAAACTACTGTTGGTCCTGTTGCTCGCAACTTTCATCTATCCAAACAGCTTGTTTGCTTGGATGCGTCTAAGAAGTTGCATCTGATGGGAGCGCTTAATGATCATCTGCATCCTTTTAATGAAGAATCATCTCAGAAGGATTCCACCTTAAATGCCAAAGCATTAAATTCAGGGGCAGGTAAATATATAAATTCCAGTCTTTTAAGCATGATATTTGTTACACCCTCATACAGTTGTTGGTCTATGTTCAATGCAATCTAATGGCCACTTTTTCGTTGTTGTATTTCTAATCAAGAATGCATCACTTAGTAAAGGTTTTGATAGTTCATGTAATTTTTACGTAAATAATTTGGCATATTTTGAGAAGGTTATAAGGTATTTTGTTTTGCATACTTGAAGAATTTAGCTTCATGTAACCGCTGTTTCGCATGTTTTCATGACTTTGGACTTTGTTGCAATTATCCTAGGAACCACAAAGAGAAAGGAATTGCATGGTTCTATTGGCATACACATCTTGTCTGGAAGTTGGGGAGATAAACTTGAAGATGCCATTTTTTATGCATACAAAATGGACTTTTGTTGTAATATTGCTGAACAAAAGTATTCCAGCTTTGTACTTTTGTTGGAGAGGAAGTTAGCTGATGATGTTGGGAACACCGAAGTAGATCTGTACTTGAGAAAAAAAACCGTTAGAGCTTCTGTTTCTTTTTGTGGTCAAATGCATCTTGATGCTCAACAGGTTTAATCATGTGCTAAAACCAACAGTCGTTTCATCTTACTATCCTCATTCTTCTGTAGCTTACCATTTTCTCTCCTAACAGGTCGCAAAAGCCAAATGCTTCCAAGAACTAATATTTAATGGTTTGTTTGGAAAAATGGTAGTTAAAACATCAGGAGTTAGACAGTTAGTATTTCAAACAGAGGAATCATTATGGGATCCGTTAAATATGTATTTGCTCTTACCCCTGGAGTCGGAGGATATAGCTACTGAGCCACCTTTGAAGATTAATTGGATGGGAATCAATTCTTGTGTTTCAACAGTGGAGTTTCTTAAGATGAATGCTTGGTTGAATTCTCCGCCTCCAGAAACGACAGAAGAAAATTCATCAGTTCGTGTCTGTGATCCAGATGGGAATGTATTTAATCATGATATAATTCACTTGGCAGACAGATCTACTTCTGTAGATAGCCTCAAGGAAATGGTTGTTGTAGCCATCCATACCGGTAGAGTTTATTCAATTCTGGATATTGTTGATAATACATCTGCTGAAAGCCCTTTTGAAGAGAATGCTGATGAGAGTTTTTCATCCTACGCTGATTATTTCTGCAAAAAGTGTGTCTTTGAGGACTCATTTCCACTTCTTTTACGTTTTCATTCTTATTTTCACATCACTTTTTGTTTATTTATTTCCAGGTATGGCATTGTTCTAAAGCATCCAGAACAACCTTTGTTGCTTCTGAAGCAAAGTCATAATCCACATAATCTTCTCGTGGACTTCCAAAATGAAGGTTAGTCGAGTTTTAAGTTAGAAAATTCAAAAAGTTGTTACCAAATGCTTAGAATTGTAGATGCATCAGGTTATGGTGTGCCTTTATGTTTCGCATGATCATATGCTTTACATAATATACTTTCTTATAATGACTTATTTTGGTGATACACTTATTATTATGTCTCTCTTTTTTTACTTTGTGAATTGGCTTATTTTCCACTTTTCCTCTTCATGTTTTACTTTAAATACCTCTTGACATTTCAATTTGGTGGTGATTACTTTATTTCTACTACTAAAGCTAATATTATATTTCTTAATAAATCACTCTGTTAGAATGAGGGGATAATAATCATTTTTCCATAAATTACTGAACCAAGGTATAATTCACGTAATTTCTAAATTTTCAGGTTTTTCATTAAAGAAAAAACGTGGTGGTAGAAAGACTCTGGTGGAAAAGCCACAATATCGTGCTCACATGCCACCGGAACTACTTGTTGGCACCGATATTACAACATATGTCTTGAAGTCATTCTACTTGCTACCTTCATTAATGCACCGACTTGAGTCTCTAATGTTGGCGAGCCAGCTAAGGGAAGAGATTTCTCGTCATGCAGGCCATTGCAATATCTCGAGCTCATTGGTATGCACTTTTGAACAATTTTGATTAACCTTTTCACGTTCCTGCTACTCAATTGGAATGAGTTTCGTATTAATAGATTCTGGAAGCTCTCACTACTCAAAGATGTAACGAGAGTTTCTCCATGGAGCGACTAGAGCTACTCGGAGATTCAGTTCTGAAGTATGTGGTGACCTGCAACCTCTTCCTTAAGAATACCACGATGCATGAAGGACAACTGTCTTCAAGTCGTTCTAGGATCATTTGCAATTCAACTCTCCATAAATTGGGAACAGACCGCAAGTTGCAGGTAAAATTTATTTCCTTTATCACAAGGTCCTTTGTAAGATTTTGAGCATCTTTTTTAAACGATTTGTTGGTATAAACATGGAAAAAGCTTCTTGAGGGTGTAATTTTCTTAAGCTTCTTATGGATGCGTAATATGCATTACCCTTTTGCATTTATTTGTGTGATTCACTGCAATGCTTAATGACCATGTGTCTTAGAAATCATCTACTGATGGAATTCACTTGTTTACTATTCTAAGGATTATATACGAGATTGTGCATTTGATCCACGCCGATGGACTGCTCCAGGACAACGTTCAATATGGCCTTCTCCATGTGGTCATGGGTTGGATACTGCTGAAGTTCCCTTAGATAGCAAATTTTCAAGTGAAAGCATTAAGTTAATGCTTGGAAAGACGTGTGATAGAGGGCATCGATGGATGGTTTCAAAAACCATATCGGACTGCGTTGAAGCTCTCATTGGGGCATACCATGTTGGTGGAGGGTTGATTGCTTCCATTAGCCTGATGAAGTGGCTTGGCATAGACTCAGAAGTTGACCATTCCTTGATCAACAATGCTATCAGTGTTGCTTCTTTACATTGTTATGCTCCAAAAGCTGAGGATATCGGTATACTAGAGTCAAAGATTGGATATAACTTCTCGACAAAAGGATTGTTACTTGAGGCAATAACACATGGGACAGGACCAGAAGAAGGTGTTGGTTATTGTTACCAGGTGTGAACCTTAATCTATAAAGCATTAATATCTCTATTCTCTCTCTAAACGTGTGTCTACTTTTTGAAAAAGTAAAATTTTCTTTTTCCTACTGAACCTGTCGTAAAATGCAACTAAATCTGACCGAGGATGTTGGATACTGCAATTTTTAGAGATTTAATGCTCAAGATTCATGACACTGATTATTGGTAACATTTACGGCTACTGAATCTATGCAGCGCCTCGAATTTCTGGGTGATGCTGTGCTGGATGTACTCATCACATGCCATCTTTATGAAAATCATCGAGATGTTGATCCTGGGGAGTTGACAGACTTGCGTTCTGCCTCTGTAAATAATGACAATTTCGCCCTTGCTGCTGTGAGACGAAACCTTCACCCACATCTCCAGCATGACTCGACATTTCTGGAAAATCAAATATCCGTTTTTGTTGAGTCTGTATCTGTTATGAGTACCATGGTCTTAACACCGGATACTAAAGGTCCAAAGGTGAGTTTTTATTCGTTTCATACTATTTTTCTAGTTTAATTATGTGTATTCGATTAATGGCATATCTAATACTACATTTTTCTTGGTTTTAGGTACTGGGTGACTTGGTGGAGAGCATAGCTGGTGCGGTTCTTATCGATTCAAAACTAAACCTGGATGAAGTTTGGAAAGTCTTCAAACCTTTATTATCTCCGATTGTTACTCCTGATAAGCTTGAACTTCCTCCTTCACGAGAACTGACCGAGTTGTGTGACTCTCTTGGTTACTTCATCAAAGAGCATTTTACGACAGAAGGAGATGTGGTGCATGCAGAATTGAAGTTACAGCTCAAAGATGTGCTCTTATACGGGCAAGGCTCCGGCCCTACCAGTAAAGCTGCAAAGGGAATGGCAGCTCTTCAGTTATTGGAGGAATTAAAGGTTTGTTTCTCTCTGTTTGTTTTTCAATTACGAATGCATGTCAATAGTATTGTCTTCATGGTCTTCTGATTGTTCAGAACTGAGCGGATATATCTACTACGATATGTAAGGTTAAACTAGGAAAATCGTTCCCAGTTAATGATATCAAAACTGATAATGCTAACGTCGTGATTACAGTCCAGAGGAATAAAATCTTCCAAGCGGCGAAAACTTGAGTCTGATGATGTTGATAACATGTGCTCCCAGCCACAGAGTGAAACTTCTGGATCAGTGCCTAAAAAACGCAAGTCCAGTAGGTTGCAGGGAACAGGGGATGGAGATCTATCAGAGGTGTCTAAGAACACTAACATTCCAGGTAATGTTGTCTTCTGAATGTTATGTCGATGTTGTAGAACTTGTTTCTGGTTATGACATTCGGTTCTTGGCAGTGCTTCCACCTATTGAGATGAAGAAAGGGGGACCTCGGACCTCTCTGTACGCGCTCTGCAAGAAACTACAATGGCCAATGCCTGCTTTCGAAACCAAGGAGCAGAAGTCTAGGTTAGTACATTTTGAGTTTCAAAGGAGCTTTTTGGTCCAAATGAAAGATATCTCCAATCAGTCGAATCTGAACTTTTTAATGGTTTTGCTCTAAATCTGATATCAGTTTTGTTGGCTAACGAATGTCGCTTGTGGACAGAACCCCGATTCAGTTTGGTGACACGACCGGGTTTTGCAGTTTTGAGTCGCAAATCAGCTTGACCATACCCGATTACGGAAGGCTTGAACTGAGTGGAGAGGCTAGAGCTGATAAAAAGAGCTCGTTCGATTCTGCTGCACTTATGGTGCTGTACGAACTCCAGAGACTGAATAAGATCATAATAGGCCACTGATTAACCGGTTTCCTGGGTGATCGAATTTTGGCCTGCATCGACTTGGTCGGAGCTGGCTGGTGAGACGAGCTATATATGGAACGAGCAATGGTTCTGCAGAAGTGTATTGCAAGGTTTACCTATTATGGTTAACTTATATCTATCTGTCTACATACGCATATACATAACATAAAGGTCCTGATTGTAAGTACAATTGAAGGGCTGTTGAATTTTGAAAGAAAAATCATCGGATTAGAGAGGGGAAAGAAGAAGAAAGGTAGTGGAAAATTAAGGGGGAAAAAAAGAAAAAAAAAAAAAAAGAATCCGGGTTGGGTTCGGGCCACCCAAGTCCTTATCTTGACTGAAATCTTTGAATGGTTATGCTCTAGTTCGTGCTTTATAGATTGAAAATACGACATACTTTAGATGACAAACTGTGACAAATCGTGTACTTTAAACATGAATATGATATAATTCTGGTGACAAAATCCCATGATTCATTTCTCTTTAGGACCTCTTCAATCAGATTGAAATGCAAATGCATCAGATTGTAAGAGATATTATCAGCTCATGTTACAGGATCAAGTCGATCGTCTTGTTCAGCTCCGTCTCCTTAGCCGTTTGCACAGCCATTTCCTCTCTCAGCTTCCCCATCTTCTCTCTCTTTCTTACCTGCAATCACACAATGTAAGGTAAGATCCCATTGTAATGGACTAATACGACATGTTTGGCTTCAAGAAAATGTTATACCTGATCAGTGACATCCATCCCCATGTAATTGACACCAATGGTCTCTCCTGCCTTGCTGAAAACAGGCTCAGCATAAATCAAGAATGTCTTCGATCCAAACAGCCCCGTTTTAATAATTATCTCACTAGACAATCAATTTGGACAAAATTTAAAGCATGTTTCAACAACCACAAAATGACATTTTGTACTTTGAATTTATACTATTACACAAAATAAATATTTTGGTATTTTAATTTGTCATCAGAAAAGAAAAGCCTACCACAAAAATTTGAGCGCCAACGTTAGATTTAATTAATCACTTGTCAAACTTCAGTGATGGGCAAAACTCATTTTGCACTAAAATATTATTATAAAATGGATGCAATTTTAAGATAGTTATGTATCATGAATCATGGTTGGCAAGCATGCATGTAAGATAAAATACTCTTGCACGTTTAAAACTGGATGTATTAAAGTTAGATTAGAAAAATGTGAAAAACTAATAACTAAATATCCTTGCATAAGCTGTTTTTCCTATTGCATTAGTTCTGTGCTGTAAAGAAGAAAAGGAAGCTAAAAGTAGAATTAATACCTGTGTGCGAATTAAGACCAAAAGTTGAGTTGCGGAATGTGAGCAATGATGTGCCAATCTTCACCCTTTTCTTTCTCACATCTCCGTTCCAGTTGTGGGCATCCCCCAATGGATAAAACCTCGAGTTATGACAAATCCTAAAGTGCCAACATCAACATACCATAGAGATGCTCAAAATATCAATAAGTTCATCATCATTATCCAACTCAACATTATCAGCAGAAGGTACCCTTGAAGAAGACTCAAAAGTAGCACATTAATGGGGGAGGTGTCTTTCCAATTGGCTACGAAGGGATGCTAGTTCGCTCTCCATAGCACTCAAACGAGGATATACCTATGGGTCTGTGGTGCTACATTGGGAAGCCTTGATGCTAGAGCTTGAAGACTTAAAAAATGCAATCTCTGATCCAAATCCATACAATAACCCTCTCTTGTTCTTCCCTCCATTAGCCTCGTAGAAGAGGGCTGCATATTCATCAAACTTCGTTTCACCTTGTACTTCTTTAGTACTCTTCAATTTCAGATAATTAGCATCCTACAAATTAAACGGAGGAAGACTGTTTATTAAGCTGAAATACAAATAAACTTGAGACATATAACAATTCTTTTTCATTATCCAACATGATTGTTCAAAAAAACAAACTTACATAGGCATTCTGGGCTCTAGATTTCAGCAACTTGTCAATGCTCTCATCATAATTAAGCTTTAGAAAAACCTCAGGAACGGTGACATCTCTACCCAAGCTCAGTTCAATTCCCTGAAAAAGCATGTAGTTAATTCTAATTAAATTAGATTAAGTGCAAGATTTAATAAAAAGTGGCTTACAATTCGCCTCATATGCTCTGAAATAGAAATGGCACCTCTTCGATTCAGACAACCATCAGTATTGGTGGCTATATTTTTCCTATTTTGCTCATATATTTTCTTGAAATGGGGGTCAATATCCCATTTTCTCCTAAGCTCTTGAAGTACTCTTTCAGACATCCATCTTTCTGTTGTTCTACCTCTACGAATGTCAGACATTTACAACTCCATATTCTCTCAATCTCTGAGTCATGCTCAGGTTCCCATCTAGTATAAAATCAGGTATTTCATCTATAAAAAATAAAAATAAAAGTCATATATCTTGAATTAAATAAGTGTGCACGTAAATAAAATTTTATTTGTAATTCCTTCATGGATTATTATTCTTAAGGGTTAATTACAAATAACCATCTAAACTATATTCATTTTTGCATTTAACTACCTAAACTTTTTTTTGTTGCAACTAACCATCTCACATTTGAAAGAGTAACAAATAACCATATAAAACTATTGAAACACCATTTTTCAGCCAAATCAAATCACGTATGAGGCACACCCTATACTTATGAGACTATTTCTATCATTTTAAGTTTAATTAGGGAAAAATAAAAAAATTAAGATAAATATTAAAATTTATTTGAATGTTATTTTAAATTTATTAAAATATTCAGTATTAAAATGGATGCAATTTTAAGATAAGTATGTGCAAATTAATTAAGTTGTCTAGAGAGTTATAAGCACAAATATTATTCTAAGCAATATTCCATGAATTTTAACAAGATAGATAAATCGTGATGAATCTCAAAACTCATACATTGTAATTTTTTTTTTGTTGATAATTTATTTCTGGAGGAGATTCTTGTGATGTGAATGTATCATAAAATACTCATGCACGTTTAAAATTGGAAGTATTAAAGTTAGATTAGAAAAATATGAAAAAGTAATAACTATATTATGTCATTGTATAAGTTGTTTTTCCTATTGCATTAGTTCTGTGCTGTAAAGAAGAAAAGGAAGCTAAAAGTAGAATTAATACCTGTGTGTGAATTAAGACCGAATGCGGAGTTGGAGAATGTGAGCAATGATGTGCCAATCTTCACCCTTTTCTTTCTCACATCTCCTTTTCACTTCTGGGCATCCCCAAATGTCTAAAACTTCGAGTTTTGTCATTTCTTTGATTGTTGATGGGAGTGATGGCACTTGTGGGCACTCTAATATTCCCAAGTGAGTGAGGGACGTAAGATTACCCAACCAATCCGGCAGTGAAGTGAGTCGAGAAAGATTCCATAGTGTTAGAGATTGGAGCGTGGGGATATGTTGGAGTCCTTGTGGAAGGGATACAATCTCATCAACACGATTAAGAGTGAGGTGTTTGAGGAGATGGAGGTATCGTATCTCCTCTCCCATCTCTACCAACTCCGAGCAGGATTCTATCGTTAGTTCCTCAAGAGCAGTGAGGTGGCGCAACCACCCCTCTGGAAAACTACTCCCTATCTTGCATTTATACAAATCCAATATTGTGAGAGACTTCAGGCCTTCAAACCATTTCTGAGGAAAAGCTTGGCACTGCATTGCCCAACAGATTCTCAATTGCTTGAGATTATAGATGCCTTCCAATGCGTCTTCTGGAATATCCCATCTTCTTGTTGTATCAATATTAATCTTCTGGAAGTCCAGACAAAGATATGACAGATTTTGAAGCTTACAATTTGAGAATGAAGACAGAGTCAACATGCTGCAATTCCAAACGGACAGGCTTCGAAGAGCAGAGAGTGAGAGTGGTGGCAATATCAACAACTCACAATTGTGAATTGACAGCCTCTCAAGATTTGGGAATGCTGAAACTCTAACTCCGATTTCATCCCCCCCATTCATATACTCCAACGCATGAAGATCAATTAAAATCAAGGACCGGAGACGAGGAAGGCCTCCGATCGGTGGAAGATGAGTACAATTTGGGCACTCTCTTATTTTTATCTCTGTTAAATTTTCCATCTTTGTCATCCAAAGAGGAAATTGTCCCCCTCTGTATCCCCGTATCAGCAGAGTCTTCAAATTCACATGAGGTTGAAGAGCTTCCAGTATCTGCTCATCTTCCTTCATACTTGCCGAATTCGAGGATGTACTCTCACTTCCCCAATGTAAGTCCAAATCTTCAAGCTTTGATTTCCCACCAAGATTTGCTTTCTTCGCATTCAAATGGTTTGAAACTCTCTCCATATGCCTAATTTCAAGTCTACCCCCAAGATTCAAGTGTTCCAATTCATCAAGTTGATTGCCTATTTTCTTACCTATTATGAACACACTCAATGTCTTTAGAGAGACTAATTCCCTAATTCCAGGGGGCATATCACTCAATTCCCGGCATCCTTCTAAAATAATATGACGCAGATTGGTCATGTATCTCATGTTCTTTGGCAAACTCTTAAGGAAACGACAACCATTCAAAATTAATGTTTGCAAATTCCAAAGATCACAAAATGTACGAGGAAGAGAATGAATTTTGGAATTTGACAAATCGAAGTACCGCAAATGTTTCAACTGGCCTATTGCACTAGGCAACTCTTTCATATATGAGTAAATTAATTTGAGAATTTTCAAACGATTGTAGTTCATAATGGTGTTTAACGTGGACACTTCAATACTTGAAGAACAAGTTTGATGACCGGAATATTTACTTCTCAAATGTACCTCACGTATTTTGTTGTTTGAAGTACTTGTGTTGCTGCCTTTTGTTTCTACTCCAGGAATTTTGTTCTCCATAATGGATTGAGCTAGATCGTGAACAAGATCATGCATCTTAAAGGTGGTACGTCTTCCATCTTTAACAACTTGTTGGAAAAATAATCTCAAAACCAACTCATTCCATACTTGATCACCAACATCCTCCACTTCCTGGTTTTCCTTAGAAGAAATGCATCCATGAGCCATCCAACGAAAGATCAAATCTTGTTTCTCAATTTTAAAATCCTTTGGAAAGACAGCACAATAAACAAAGCACCGTTTCAACACAACAGATAGATGA
Organism: Scutellaria baicalensis; assembly: GCA_005771605.1. NCBI lineage: Eukaryota > Viridiplantae > Streptophyta > Magnoliopsida > Lamiales > Lamiaceae > Scutellaria > Scutellaria baicalensis. The sequence continues at coordinate 1,514,896 of CM016721.1, read as the reverse complement.
CGATAGCTCAACTTCAAGACTGGTAAGATTGAATTATCTTCTTCTTCTGGAAGATTCCAAATTTCACTTTCTTTGATGCGAATCCATTCCTTTTCTTCTCTCTTAAATCGCAAAACCCCTCCAAGAGCCTTAGCAGCCAAAGGAACACCAGCACATTTCTTCACTATTTGCCTCCCAATTTTTTCAAGATTAGGATGATGATGCTGCTCATTTTCTTCTCCAAATGCTCTTAATTTAAACAACAACCAACAATGCTCTTCCAATAACTCTTTCAAGCAATAAGCTGGAAGTGTTCTCATTATATCGCCCACTGTTTGTAAACGTGTGGTCACAATAATTGAAGAGCCTTTTGATCCACAGGCCAACATGCTCTTTAGCTTAGCCCAAGCTTCTTGATTCTCATTCCAGACATCATCCAATACCAACAAGTATTTCTTTCCATTCAACACTTGTTGAAGTCGGCACTGTAAAGCATCCAAATGCTTCAAACTTGGAGCACTTCCCGTGGCCGATTCAATCATAGCCTCAACCAAAATTTTCAGATCAAAATTATCAGAAACACAAACCCATAATTTGGTGTCGAAATGACGACTAACCCTCTCATCATTATAGACTAATTGAGCAAGAGTGGTCTTTCCAAGGCCACCAACACCAATTATAGGCAGCACTGAGAGTTGGTGGTCAGAATTTGGAACTTGGTTCAGCAACACGTCCACAATCTTCTCTTTATCTTCTTCCCTTCCATAGATGTAATCTGGCTCATTCAGAATCGATCCCGTCTCTCGTCTCCAGTCAACCTGGCTTGACTGGACTATAACATGGCTTTCACACAAATGAAAGTTGTGACGATCTGCTGCAATAGCATCCAATTTCTCAACAACTTCTTTCATCCTTCTTCCGATCTTGTGTTTATACAGAATTTTCTTGACGAAGTTGAATCTGATGCCACCTTTGCGGATCTTGAGTTTGGAGACCTCAGTGACACACTCATCGAGTATGTCTTCAATCTCAAAGGCGATATCATTAAGCTTGCTCAGCCAATTCTGAATAGCTTTGTTTTTGAACTGCTTATCTTCAGCATCTTCCAACACCATTTGGATGGCTGTGAGAGTGTTGGAAAGCTTCTTCATTTCCTTATCCACTCCCAATATCATTCCAATATCTTGTTCAATTAGAGATGCTAACTTCTTTATCAGAACTTGAAGAAATGCCTCTGCCATGATAATGTCGAAATAGTTGGATCAAAGAGGAACTCTAGAAATTTTAGAGCACGTGCAAAATCGAAACTATACGAAGGAGATGTGTGGGATTGAAAGAAAAAAATTGTGCAGCCAGAAAGAAGCTACGTGATTCTAGCTCTCTCTCTCTCTTATCAATAATTGTGCAACTACATCGTTAATTGATGAACGACTCCCTCTACAATGTTTTGTTAAAGAATTGAAGGATTCACTAGAAAAGAAATACAAGATCGGAAAAGCTGCATAGGACTGGGATCCATGCTTGTATTTTTATTTTATTTATATGCTGATATTTATGTCGTATCAGTATGACTTTTATGTACAAATATCATAATTCGTAATGTTTCTTAGCAAAATGGTTGTTGATTATTCGCCTTTAATAATCGACATCCTTAACATTTATTATGTTTGCAGAAAATTCAAAATGGCGTGTGGGTCATATATACATTGATGAAGGAAAATTGGAGGAAGGTGATTGGATTGACTTCCTTTTCCAATAAAGTTCAGTCAATCGCAATTATGTCCTGCAATTGGGTTGCTATTATGAATAAGGAGACGCCCCATAAGAGACTTTATATAAGACAAAGTTCAAATGGATCAATAAATACAAGTATTGTCGCAAAAATCGGCCAAGTTGTCGTCTAGTCGCTAGTCACTAGTCGGCCACTAGCTGATCCGATTTTTTAAAAATCATCCCTAATAATCATTTTTTGATATTAGTCGGTACCTAGGCGGTCTAGGCGTCGACTAATCGACCTAGTCAGTCTAATCACTTAACATTTTTTTGTTTTTTATTACTTTATAAATTCCATAGCGGATCAATTCTAATGAGTAATATTTATAAATATAATAAAATTGAAGACTAAATTGAGTATTTGTTCATTTGGTACATGGTGGTTAATAATTTAATACATATCATTTGGTGCAATTATTTGTCCTTTTTAGTGGTATTATGAGCTGTGATTTGTTGTAACTTCAATAAATTCCTTCCTCTAGTTTGTATCCTTTCTAGTCCGAATTTTGTTATTACATTTGTTATTATATGTTTATATTTTATTGACTATTACATAACATTTAATGCATGTCTAGTGTTACTTTGTATTGTCATTTGATACATATTGTGTACGTATAACAATTATTTTGAAATGGAAAATATAAGAATGATCTCGTATAATTTTCTTATTTCCTAGGCAAAAGAATGAGTTGCCGATTGCTAAAATCGAAGGGTACCTCGTGTGTAAGAATTTCAATGAGTAGGTTACCATCGATTTAAAGGTACTCGAATACAAATCACGTAGAAATAACAATATCTATATCCCTCTCAAATTTTAGTAAATAAATTGCTCATATTACTATCTATAAATGAAAAATAAGAATAAAGGATCATGTAGGTGGTAGAGGTACAAAAATTGCAGTGAAACTCAAAAAAATAGTTCATAAAATGATATATACATTGAATTTATGAAAATCGACATAAACTCAATGTAATAAATAAGAGGTAGACAAAGGCGTTTGAAAAACTTTATAACGATGGCTAAGGTGTAGAACACTACATCGACATCTAAAAGAAAGCACGAGCAAATGGTAGTGAACGTACCTAAGACAAATGCATGATGCAGTAAAACAGCTCCAACCGAGAAGTAAAATAAGCGAGAGAACTACCTGTTGCAGAGTGAATTAAACGGAGCATCAGGTAGTTAGTTGACAAGAAGCCGAATGACAGTAAATTGTGAATAGATAGAAGCATCATAGTAGAAATGAGTAACTTCGCCATTATATACACCAATGCAACTGGTTGATATTCCTTCTCAGACATTGTATTTTCACTCGAGGATAGTGAAAAAGAAACAGGAAAGATTGGATTGCTTACGTTTACTGGGATAGTTTGCCCCAAAGGAATAGGAAAACTGATGCTGCTAACAGAAGCTTCGAAACAGCAGTAGCAGTGGTGTACCCAGTCACTGCAAGACTGAAGCAAATTGCAATGAAGATCAAAACTATAGTGACTGTTTGCTTGTTATTCCTCCGGGGTAGGCTGCCAGCAACTGAAAGTACCGATATTATTCAATGGAGATAGTCGATACATTTCAGTCAAACATTCATATCAGGCTGTTCATTAAATCAAAGATCTTCTTGAAATATTGAAAGCCTGACCTAAAGAACAAAGCTGATTCATCAGGTTAAAAAAAGAACCAAGTCCACCAAAGAAATGCGACTGTGACAGTGAATAACAAGTCCAACATAAAAGCAAAGCAAAAAGGAAAAAGCATGAATTTAGAGAAGAAATGGTTTTATATTGTGAGAGATGCACACAAATGCAGGCATAATATATACTGTCAAATTGCTGCTCCATAAGGATGGGTTTTGTATACGTTAAACCTCAAAAAATGTGTATATCAAAACTCTGTCGAGATAGATGATATTTTATTATAGAAAAGCAAAGATTAGTGTCTTTTCCACTGACAACTAGTAATTCACCTTTAGATTGTCCATCCGTTTTAGTTGGAACGTCGGCCCTCAAGTGTGGGTATGCTTCGATAGTTCTTCTAAGGCCCTCCTGCAAATAATTAATAACATCAATGTGGACATAGCATCAAGAGAGTAAGTCACATACGCTTAGAACAATTCCCACAAGTAAGCCTCCTGCTATAAAATTTCGATTATGTTGTTGATGCAAAGCTGATTCATCTATACTTGTATAAAAGTAAGACAGTTGAGAGAATTTACAAAAGTGTCAATTTCTCTCCCAAAGTTGTTTTGTCATAATAATGAGCTTTAGAAGGAATTCAATTGGACATTTGAGTTATAAATCTTATTATTTTTATTTTTTGGGCCATATTAATTGATCAGATTTTATCACAATAACAAAGAATAATTGATCAAATTTTAGAGAATAATAAATCTAATTAGTATGTTTGAAAACTTGAAATTATAAAATTCACCCATTTGGAAAGTAATATAAAATTCTAGGAAACATATGTTAAAAGAACACAAAAAATATTCAAAAATGAAAAGTTGAGAAATTTTATAAGAATCTCATATATATATATATATATATATATAAGATCACACGATTAAATCTAAGAATATAGAATTAAAATAAAATAAAATTCAAACTCATTAAGATATTATGTTAATTAGGAAAAATTATATATGAAAACTAACTAATCAACTAAATTCTGTAAATTATAAATTACAAACAATATAAAATTTTCAATGAATAATTTCAACATTTCTATTAATACAAATTCATTTTATTTTCATTTTTTAGATTAAAACATTTAATTAATTAATTGGAATTTATTATCATAGTTGTGATAGAAATTATTGAACTACGAAAAAAAATGAAATTTCAAAAGTGCAGTAAATTAATACAACAAAGCTTATTTTAAAGAGTTTGAAATATAAATATTGTGTACATATTTATTTCAACTCTTCAGTTTCCTAACTTATTATTGGACGGTATAAATTTAGTGAAAATTTTATAGTCATAATAAATAAGTTATTAATATTATTCTTTGTTTTTATTTATATATCAATATTATTTTTAATTATATTTATGTACTAATTAATGTTGTATGTAAAGAAGTACTTATAAGTTTTATTTTATGTATCAATTAATATTCAAATATATGTATATATAAAAAGAGTAAAGTTGGTACAATTTTGTCACTTTCACTCCTAAAAATGACATATCAATGTTTTCGTTGATGGAAGAATTTCAAAAAGTAATAGTTTTGTCAATAAAAATGATCGTGTTATTTAGACCGATCTTTTCAATGTTTATATTTATATTTAGAATTATTAAAAATATATTACTAAGACTACGAATTATTATTTGTTGTTGTTTAGAATGTTGTTCATTGTTGAACAATATTTAATTAATTTTTAAATTTTATTAACTTTTTAATGTCTACAATTTTACTCTCATATCAAATTTAAAGTTAAAGAAATTTTAATATGTTTTTTGTAATTATGAGATATGTTGTATGAAAATAAATATTTCAAAACTTATATTGTCATTTGGTCACTTTTAACCAATTCAAAAACTCATTAACTTATCAAATTATTTATCGAGCCATTAAAAAAATTCAACAAAAAATATATAGAAATAATTAGAATGTAAGTGTTCAAATTTTTTATCCTTTTTTAAACTTTAATTACTTAATGTTTAAGATTATTCTTATTACCAATTTTAAAATTAAGTGCAATTTTAATATATCTTTTGTAATTGTGAGATATATTGTATATAAATAAATATTTCAAAACTTTTGTTCTTATTTTTGCGTTAGAGTCTCATGGATGATTTCCGTGAGACGAATCCTTTTTAACCATTAAGAAATCTCATATCCATGAATTTATATACGAATTGTGAAATGTTGGTCATAGATTGACCAGTCTCACATGAAACGATCCCTGAGACAGTCTTACATGAGACTTACTAATGCAACAAAAACTTTTTTAGATGGCGCTTGATCAGTCTTAGTTTTACAGTTTCGTTCCCCTTGTTGTCCAAAAGACCCGATTTTTGATTTGAAATTATATCATTGATTCTCGAAAATTACTAAAGCCTATGTTAGCTATATTTTAAAACTTATTTCCTTATTTGGCCACATTTAACTAACTCAAAAATTGATTTAAGGTTAATTATATTATAATATTCTTGATTTAAATAATTCATCGTCCACATGCGACGCATGTGCTGATACTCGTATACATAAAATGCACTGAGATAGATAGTTATGATATAGGCAATTACATTTTCCCTTGTGGCCTTTCTCCAGCAAGAAGGCAACAAGTGGCCGAGTGTGTGTAAGACACTGAAGAACTACATTAGCAAAGCAGCTGCAAAGAATCAAAGAGGGTTTGGAAATGTTAGCACTTAGCATTGAAATATTGATTATCAAGAACAAAGTGCGGAATAAAATTAGCTTTACTTACCTATTTCCACAGATTAATAGCAACTATTATTTTCTATCATCAACTCACATACACCCAACAAACGAGCCGGAATCACTAAGATAGAGTCTTAAATCAAATCCATAGTATTTCTTAATTAAGATAGTGGTTCGATTAGTGGTGATTTACTAATTTACAATGTAATTTACTACATGTAATTTACAAATCGAACCACTATTACTAATTAATTATATGTAAATTACTAATTAGTGGTTCGAGTAACCATGTAAAAAACCAATTTTGTTTGGTTACTCGAACCATTATGTCAAATACATACATTAATTATATAAAGTAAATTAAAATATATACATTAATTGAACCACTATATATACATTAATCGAACCACTATTATATAAAGTAAATTAAAATACATACATTAATCGAACCACTATATAGTGTTTAATCGAACCACTATATAGTGGTAATTATTAGTGTTTAATCGAACTACTAATAATAGTGGTAATTTACAAAATGTGGTAATTACATGTAGTGGTTCAATTACCACTAATAATGTGGTAATTATTAGTAATAATAATTTAATTTTAATAAATGTATGTATATATAATACTATTTATATGTATGTGAAATGAATTTAATTTTAATAAATGTATATATATATATAATACTATTTATATGTAATGGTTCGATTACTAATTAATATATGTAATCGAACCACTATAATACTATATCCATTAATTAAACTATTACAAATACAAATTACACTATTACAAATTAATCAATAGTGGCTCGATTACTAATTTAAACAATTTGAATTCAATTGTTTAGTAATCAATAGTGGTTCGATTACACTATTAGAAATCCTCATTCAATTAAACGATCCTCATTTTTTTCTATTAATTGAGTCTTATTTATCAATTTAATTCTTTTATCAATTTATATGATTTGTTGGATAAATCAATTGTTAAATAATAGTATAAATAAATAGAATATATCATCACTCGATCATTACTCAATCATTTGTCCATGACCGAGTCAAAATAGTGTAGAAAAGGTCACTTTATTATCTTTTGTGGTAATTAAAAAAACACTTTTGTTAAATTGAATGGTAGAAAAGTCAATTACTTATATTTTTTCGTGTAAAATGGGTTGGGCTCTCTAATAGGGTTTGTTTAGTAAATGGGGTGTGTTTAGAAATATTGAAGGTGTGGATAGTCCCACCCCATAAAAAACTTTGTTGTTCTTCATAATAGAATGAAATACAAGACAACAAATAATAAATACATGTTAATGTTTATTAATGAGACCAAAGTTTTTGAGATATTTGATGATAGTTTCCCATCGTTTATGTATGACTTTCGTCCATTTTCTAAACTGTAGGTTGTTGAAGACTTGAACGAGACTGAAATGTTTGGTGATTTTTTTTTTAAATTTTAAGTTTATTAAGATAATTGTTGTACAATTACTTATGCTGAAACTTATAATAAGCCTAACATGTTACTTTTTAATTGTAGATGTCATAGGTCGGGTTGTTTGTGTTAATAATCCTATTACCAGAATTCATGACAATCGAGAGAACAAATGGATGGAGATAGTGTTGGAGGATTATGAGTAGGGAGATAAAATTTTCATTTACAATACATTCTTATGTTTTCTAATACAATTTTATTAATTAGCTAACTGTTTTTGCTGATTTTGTTGTTAGGAGGACTCAAATGAGTTGTACTCTATGGGATGAATTTGATGGTATCATGATGGAATGTGTTAAGGCTGGATCTTATTTAGTGGTGTGTGTATAATGTTATTTTTAAATGACTGTTATTATACAAACTGTTTTTATTTGGTTCTAAATATGTAATTTTAATCCTAATTGTAATCCTAATATAATTTTGCGGTTACTTTAGTAAATGTCCTACTATTATTTTACCTCTCTGTTTATCCTCTTCTCTCTCTGTTTTTATCCTCTTACCTCTCTGTTTATCCTCTTTCCTCTCTGTTTTTATTTAATTGTTATTAGTTTATTATTATAATAAACTGATAATTTTTATTCATTATGGTTTACATTTCATAAATATATAGTAAGTTGTTAATTTCTAAATATAATAAATTGTTAATATAATAACCTGTTAAATTTTTCCTTCTTTTTTGAGTATATAGCATTGTATTATTTAAATATAATAAACTGTTAGTTTTTTTCATTTGTTTTTGAATATATAACATCACTCAAAATATGCATTCCTATTTCATCATATCCGAAGTATCAACAAATCTAAAATTGTATATAACACCATTCGAATCCCAACAAATCCTAGAATGTGCCCAAAATATCAACACAATGCAATAAATCCTAGAAGCACCCAAAATATCATAGTACAACAAATTCTAAAAGGTGGCCAAGTTATGACAAATCCTAAAGTGCCAACATCAACATACCATAGAGATGCTCAAAATATCAATAAGTCAGAGTTCATCATCATTACCCAACTCAATATTATCAGCAGAAGGTACCCTTGAAAAAGACTCAAAAGTAGCACATTGGGGGAGGTGTCTTTCCAATTGGCTATAAAGGGATGCTAGTTCGCTCTCCATAGCACTCAAACGAGGATATACCTATGGGTCTGTGGTGCTACATTGGGAAGCCTTGATGCTAGAGCTTGAAGACTTAAAAAATGCAATCTCTGATCCAAATCCATACAATAACCCTCTCTTGTTCTTCCCTCCATTAGCCTCGTAGAAGAGGTCTGATTCATCAAACTTCGTTTCACCTTGTACTTCTTTAGTACTCTTCAATTTCAGATAATTAGCATCCTACAAATTAAATGGAGGAAGACTGTTTATTAAGCTGAAATACAAATAAACTTGAGACATATAACAATTCTTTTTCATTATCCAACATGATTGTTCAAAAAACAAACTTACATAGGCATTTTGGGCTCTAGATTTCAGCAACTTGTCAATGCTCTCATCATAATTAAGCTTTAGAAAAACCTCAGGAACGGTGACATCTCTACCCAAGCTCAGTTCAATTCCCTGAAAAAGCATGTAGTTAATTCTAATTAAATTAGATTAACTGCAAATAGATTTAATAAAAAGTGGCTTAATATTCACCTCATATGCTCTGAAATAGAAATGGCACCGCTTCGATTCAGACAACCATCAGTATTGGTGGCTATATTTTTCCTATTTTGCTCATATATTTTCTTGAAATGGGGGTCAATATCCCATTTTCTCCTAAGCTCTTGAAGTACTCTTTCAGACATCCATCTTTCTATTGTTCTACCTCTACGAATGTCAGACATTTACAACTCCATATTCTCTCAATCTCTGAGTCATGCTCAGGTTCCCATCTCGTATAAAATCAGGTATTTCATCTATAAAAAATAAAAATAAAAGTCATATATCTTGAATTAAATAAGTGTGCACGTAAATAAAATTTTATTTGTAATTCCTTCATGGTTTATTATTCTTAAGGGTTACTTATAAATAACCATCCAAAACTATATTCATTTTTGCATTTAACTACCTAAACTTTTTTTTGTTGCAACTAACCATCTCACATTTGAAAGAGTAACAAATAACCATCTAAAACTATTGAAACACCATTTTTCAGCCAAATCAAATCATATATGAGGCCCACCCTATACTTATGAGACTATTTCTATCATTTTAAGTTTAATTAGGGAAAATAAAAAAATTAAGATAAATATTAAAATTTATTTGAATGTACTATAAGTATACGTTAAAATGAGCAATGTTTTTTTTTTTCCAATAAAAAGAAAGAATAATAATTTATACAGCACAAGAAAACAAGTTGAAAATGAAAGATCAACCTCTTTAAAATCCTGACATAGCAAAACCCTGTACTTATGAGACTATTTCTATCATTTTAAGTTTAATTAGGGAAAATAAAAAAATTAAGATAAATATTAAAATTTATTTGAATGTACTATAAGTATACGTTAAAATGAGCAATGTTTTTTTTTCCCAATAAAAAGAAAGAATATCTCGCAAATGCAAACATTCATCAGTTCCATGCCCATATTCATTATGAAATCGACACAATTTACCGTTACCGAAGGTAGATGGTTTCTTCAGATTAGGACTCCAAGTCGATGGCCATTTCAGTTGGGGCAGGTTCCATATCTCCATCAGTACCTGTCCGGGCGGCATAGTCATGGGCGTGTATTGTTCATACCTCCGCCCTGTTCGATTCTCTCTCAAGGGGGGTGGAGCAAATCTTGCTCGCTGTTCCCCTCCGTCTCTCTTTCGAGCTCCCTCTTGCTCCTGTTGCGGCCGGCTCATTCGACTTGAACTCTCCCCTTTTTTCATTCGAACTGCTTCTTCCAAGTTGATGTATTTGGTGGACCTCTGTAACAAGTCATCAAAATTGCTGGGTGTTTTCTTAACCAGCGAAGTATGGAGATCACCTTCCTTCAATCCTTGGATGAAAGCACTAACGACCAAATCGTCCGAAGCTTCGGGAGCTTCCAAAGTAGCAGCTGTAAAACGTTTGACATAGTTCCTCAAGGTCTCATCCCCTTTCTGCTTTACGCCGAACAGGGTTTGAGTAGATAGCCTCTGCCTCCTCGAACTGGCGAACTGATGCAAAAACAACTCCGACAGCTGTTCGAAGTTGTGAATCATCCCGTCGCTCAACTGACTGAACCATGTCTGAGCGGACTTAGTGAGGGTAGTTGCGAACACCCTACATTTAATGCCATCCGAATACCGATGTAACAGAGCGGTATTCTCAAACCTACATAGATGTTCCCACGGATCAGTGATACCATCATAATCGAAATTCACCGGCCGAAAGGAGGCTGGCAGTTCGTCCTCCATGACCTCTTCAGAAAAAGGATTTCCCCTGGAACTTCGAGGAATACGCCGAACAGTCTTCTGCACCTCTCTCAACTCCTTTCTGAGATCATCCACCTTCTCAGACAATTCGGCATGTACCTGTTTCTGGCCACGGGGATGATCGGATTGACTTTCTTGCTCATCCATCCGAGACTTGTCACCTTCTTCCTCTTTTCGAGCATGAGTTTCAGTATTGCCTTGCTGTGATTCGGCCCTTTGTTTGCCTAGAGCCTTCTGGACAGCCGCCTCTATCAAGGTTGAAAGTTCCTCCGGTGTCAAAGTGACAGTGCCGGGAGGATTCGCCGGTGCAGAGTTCTGATCCTCATCTTGTCGCACGGATTGTGCTCCTTCGTCCACCCTCCTTCGAGATCCTCTGGTATTCACCATCTTCACAATTCCTCAGCGTCTTAGATACTCAAAGGTACAAAAAAAAAAGGATTCCCACAGACGGCGCCAATTGATTTGTCCTTTTTCGATCTTCTCTTTTTCCGAGCATCAATTGAAATTCTCCGATGCCGATTGGAATTCTCCGATACGAAAGACCTGCAAAAACGAAGAAACACCGGGGGTTTTTCCCGGTGAAGAGACTCCGACGCTCAAGTCAGTAATCTGGGAAAAACGTTGGTATTGCTTTTTGTGCTTAGTAATTGCTCTGTGTGATTGTGTGTGTGGAATAGAAAAATAAGGGTTTATAAATACTCCCTGGAAAAACGTGGTAGTTAGGATTTCTCCTACAAAAGTGGGAGGTGGCGAGATTCTCGCGATCGTGGCAATTGTTTCAAATTTGAATTAGTTCGTCTGGATCTAGTTCGACATTTCACCCTATACAGTTCGATATTCTAGCCTGTGAGTTTGATCAGTTCGCTCAACCTTCTTTGTTCGGCCAAAATGTTCTTCCTGCTTCTCTCTCCTGTTCGCATTAATTATCCCTGAAGTCGATCAGTTTTTCAGGATAGTTCGAATGTGGTCAGTTCGACCACATCAGACTCCCAAAATCATTCCAATCTCTCCTTCAATTAGAGATGCTAAGTTCTTAATCAGAACTTGAAGAAATGCTTTCTGCCATAATAGTTGCAAAAGTTAACCTATGCGATGGAGATATTGTGAAGACTTGGAAGCTATGTGATTGCAACTTTGGAAGAGTTTCAAAATGTTGTGGGTCATATATTAGTATGTAACATCTTAGTGAGGTGGATTGTGATGAATAGGCATGTTTGGGTGCAAGAAAATTTAGAAAAATACTAGGAAGTCTGTTAGTGTTGGATTTTCCAACATTAATTAATTTTCTTTTTTCATGTTTATCCTAAATTCAAATTAGATTTTAATTAGTTTTTATTAGATATATTTATTTGAAAAGATTTGGAATAGATTTGATATTCTCTCTCTTAAATTTGACTCATTAAATCTCACGTGTTTTATGAAATTTGAATATCAAGATTAACTAACAAATCTTCCTAAGTTTTAGGAAGTTGTTATGTGTTCTTTTGTTGATAGGTTTCAAGGTGTATCTAAGAGATCTATAAGTAGGATTTAAGAAGTCAATATGTGAGAGTGAGAACGTGATCTTTAGAACGTGGGATTGAGAAACAAGATTCAAAGAAGAACAAGTCAAGCTAGAGATCAAGAAGTGAGGATGAAGAAGTCAAGAAGAGAAACAAGAACAAGTCCACTCCACCTTGTCCATGATGCACGTGAGTTGTGGAGATCATGGAGCAATCCAAGATCATAGGAAGTGGAGTCTACACAGTGTACTTCGAGGTCTATAAATAGGTAAAGCTGCTGAAGATCAAAGATGTACAGAATCGAGAGCTTAAGCAGTCTAGTATACGGCAGTACACTGGTGTCATAGGTTGTGTTGTTCACACCGATAGGACGTATTGAGTCGTTTGTTCGAAATAATCTCTTTTAGAGATCTTTCTTTCTCCTTTGTATACATACACAAATCAATAAAGAAGTTTTCGCTCTGAAGGCATTCCACGAGTATTTAAATACTCGTGAATAAATCGTTTGTGTTCTGCTACTTTAAATTCGATTCATTTTTTCGCTGTGTGTTACGCTGATGTTGTCGACACCGCTGATAACATCGTGTACTTTGATTGGGATATTTTTTGTTTTTGTTTTTGCAGATCCACGTAGGACTTTCAAAGTCAAAGGTTCGACGCGTGATCATGACACAAATTTCCATAGTTTCAAATTCTGGCCTTTCAACATATCGGGTAGGATATATTCCTCGTTCCACGGGTCTAATTTTATATGATGAGTTAATTCACAATCTACAATGTAAATATGAGTTTGTGAAAATGAGTTTCGTATATAAGTAGTCGGGCTTCATCTTATGGATAATATCTATGGAACCGTCACATGAGTTTTTTGTGCAAAATAATTGCACTCAAGTTGCAAACTATCTCAGCAGACAATCAAGTTGGACAAAATTCAGGCCACATTACAATATTTCGCTTCTATTACACAAAGTAAATAATAATAGTCTAGTATATTAATTTGTCGTTACAAATCTTGCAAAAATATTAGAAAAGCCTACCACATATATTCTAGATTTCATGGCACAACTTCTTGCCAAATGCAACAATGAATCTTCTCTATCACACCTCCACAATCTTCTCTTTATCTTCATATCCTTCCATAGATGTGTTCTGGCTCGTTCACAACAAATCCCATCTCTCGTCTCCAATCAACATGGCTTGACTTTGGTACAACCTTGCTTTCACACAAATGAAAGGTGTGCTGATCTGCTGCAGTAGCATCCAATTTCTCAGCAACTTCTTTCATCCTTCTTCCGGTTTGTAACTATCTAAACTTTTCGTCATGTTGAATCTGCTGCGACTTTGTGCTTCAGCTTAGAGACCTCCTTAGCACACTTGCCAATATATCTTCAATCTCATAGCCAATATTACTAAGCTTGCTCAGCCAATTCTGAATAGTTTTTATTAGTTTCAAAACCATATCCAACTGCATTGAAGCTCTCATGATGTACTGAAGTCAACAATTCCTTGATAGACAATGCTATGAATCAATCGTCTTGTTCAGCTCCGTCTCCTTAGCCATTTCCTCTCTCAACTTTCCCACCTGCTCTCTCTCTTTCTTACCTGCAATCATACAATGTAAGGAAAGATTGCTCTAAGTCTCAAGCTATCTCACTAAACAATCAACTTGGACAAAATTAAAAGCATTTTTCGACAACCACAAAATGGTATTTTGTACTTTGAACTTATACTATTACACCAAATAAATATTTTGGTGTTTAGATTTGTCATCAGAAAAGAAATGCCTACCATAGAAATTTCAGCGCAGAGATTAGATTTAATTCATCGCTTGTAAAACTTCAGTAATGGGCGAAACTCATTTTGCACTGAAATAGTATTATAAAATACTAACTAATATACTCGTGCACATTTAAAATTGGACACTATTAGAAATCACTCAACGGAAAAAGTTTCGTTGGAATTCTTGATTCCAACGGAAATTGGACCGTCGGAAAAAGGGCGTGAGAATTTAAAATTTCGACGGAAATTCCAACAGATATAAAATTCCAACGGTACATTTCCATTGTAATTTACAACCACTAATAAAACTCCAACGATTATTCCAACAGCAAAAAATTCCATTGGAATTTCAAGTAAAGATTTCCTGCAGCTTTTCCAATGCAATTACCGTTGGAATTCTTTTGACATTCCAACAGAATTTCCAACGGTGTTGAATTCCGTTGGAATTTCAATTAAGGATATCCAAACACATTTCCAACAGAATTACCGTTGGAATTCTTTCCAAACGGAATTTCTAAGGTCATTGAATTTCGTTGGAATTTTAATTAAGGATATCCAACAACAATTCCAATGGAATTACCTTTGGAATTGTTTTGGTATTCCAATGGAATTTCAGATTGTTGGAATGATTTTTACATAATCCAATAGATTTTTTTTGTTTGAATTTTTCGTTGGAATTTCAAATTAATGTGGTCATTTGTAATTCCATTACCGATGTTATAAACAAAACCTATAAAATAACGAACCAAAACAATAAGAACACAATTAAGAGGGATCAAATAATCATATCCGAAGTATCAACAAATCTAAAATTGCATATAACACCATTCGAATCCCAACAAATCCTAGAATGTGCCCAAAATATCAACACAATGCAATAAATCCTAGAAGCACCCAAAATATCATAGTACAACGAATTCTAAAAGGTGGCCAAGTTATGACAAATCCTAAAGTGCCAACATCAACATACCATAGAGATGCTCAAAATATCAATAAGTCAGAGTTCTTCATCATTACCCAACTCAACATTATCAGCAGAAGGTACCCTTGAAGAAGACTCAAAAGTAGCACATTGGGGGAGGTGTCTTTCCAATTGGCTACGAAGGGATGCTAGTTCGCTCTCCA
Source organism: Scutellaria baicalensis (assembly GCA_005771605.1). Lineage (NCBI taxonomy): Eukaryota > Viridiplantae > Streptophyta > Magnoliopsida > Lamiales > Lamiaceae > Scutellaria > Scutellaria baicalensis. Next base: position 1,499,478 of record CM016721.1, on the reverse strand, counting down.
TAGCACTCAAACGAGGATATACCTATGGGTCTGTGGTGCTACATTGGGAAGCCTTGATGCTAGAGCTTGAAGACTTAAAAAATGCAATCTCTGATCCAAATCCATACAATAACCCTCTCTTGTTCTTCCCTCTATTAGCCTCGTAGAAGAGGTCTGATTCATCAAACTTCGTTTCACCTTGTACTTCTTTAGTACTCTTCAATTTCAAATGAGCATCCTACAAATTAAATACAAATAAACTTAAGACATATAACAATTCTTTTTCATTATCCAACATGATTGTACAAAAAACAAACTTACATAAGCATTCTGGGCTCTAGAATTTACCAACTTGTCAGTGCTCTCATCATATTTAAGGTTTAAAAAAACCTCAAGTGACATTTCTACCCAAGCTTAGTTCAACTCCCTGAAAAAGCATGTAGTTAATTCTAATTAAATTAGATTAAGTGCAAATAGATTTAATAAAAAGTGGCTTACAATTCGCTTCATGTGCTCTGAAATAGAAACGGAAAACTAAATATTCTTTGAAAAATGAACTATTGTTGACCAATTAATAACATAAAACGCAGTAAATAATTACATCATTTTATCAATTTATTTAGATCATTATTAAGTGGACACTTGAAAAAAAAAAAAAAGATAACACTATTGAATAACAATACTAATAAAAAAATATGATGAAAAAAATTACGTGTACCTGTGAAATTATAAACTTTTATAACCTAATTATTACCAAAGATTCCACATGGGATTGCCACTTAATTATTTCTCATCACTCAAAATAGGGTAAATAGTTAATGCCACGTGTCAGTATCTTGTCGGATAGCTGGGTCTATAAATTACCACGCACTCATACGTATATGAAAGACTAATAACTAAATTATGTCATTGTATAAGCATTAGTTCTAATTTGGTGTAAAGAAGAAAAGGAAGTGGATGAATACCTGTGTTTGAATTAAGACAAAATTTGGAGTCGGGGAATGTGAGCAATGATGTGCCAATCTTCACCCTTTTCTTTCTCACATCTCCTTTCCAGTTGTGGGCATTCACAAATGGTTAAAACCTCGAGTTTTGTCATTTCTTTGATTGTTGATGGGAGTGATGGCACTTGTCGGCAGTCGTGTATTCCCAAGTCAGTGAGGGACGTAAGATTACCCAACCAATCCGGCAGTGAAGTGAGTCGAGAAAGACCCCATAGTCTTAGAGATTGGAGTGTGCTGACATGCTGCAATCCTCGTGGAAGGGATACAATCTCATCAACACCTTCAAGATGGAGGCGTTTGAGGAGATGGAGGTATCGTATCTCCTCTCCCATCTCTACCAACTCCGAGCAGTATTCTATCCTTAGTTCCTCAAGAGCAGTGAGGTGGCGCAACCACCCCTCTGGAAAACTACTCCCTATCTTGCATTCCCACAAATTCAATATTGTGAGAGACTTTAGGCCTTCAAACCATTTCTGAGGAAAAGCTTGGCACTGCCCTGCATCATTCATTTTCAATTCCTTGAGATTATAGAGGCTTTCAGATGCGTCTTCTGGAATATCCCATCTTCTTCTTGTTGTATCATTATTAATGTTGCCGAAGGTCAGATGAAGATATGTCAGATTTTGAAGCTTACAATTTGAGAATGAAGACAGAGTCAACATGCTGCAATTCCAAACGTGCAGGTTTCGAAGAGCAGAGAGTGAGAGTGGTGGCAATCTCAACAACTCACAATTGTTAATTACCAGCGTCTCAAGATTTTCGAATACTCTAATTTCATTCCCCCCATTCATATTCTCCAACGCATGAAGACCACTTAAACTCAAGGACCGGAGACGAGGAAGGCGTCCGATTGGTGGAAGATGAGTACAATTTGGGCAGTTAAATTTTCCTATCTCGGTTAAATTTTCCATCTTTGTCATCCAAAGAGGAAATTGCCCCCCTCTGAATCCTGATATCAGCAGAGTCTTCAAATTCACATGAGGTTCAAGAGCTTCCAGTATCTGCTCATCTTCCTTCATATTTGCGGATTCCGAGGATGTACTCTCACTTCCCCAATCTAAGACCAAATCTTCAAGCTTTGGTTTCCCACCAAGATTTGCTTTCTTCGCATTCAAATGGTTTGAAACTCTCTCCATATGCTTAATTTGAAGTCTACCTCCAAGATTCAAGTGTTCCAATTCATCAAGTTGATTGCCTATTTTCTTACCTATTATGAACACACTCAATGTCTGTAGAGAGACTAATTCCCTAATTCTAGAGGGCATATCAATCAATTCCGGACACTCATCTAAAAAAATATGACGCAGATTGGTCATGTATCTCATGTTCTTCGGCAAACTCTTAAGATAAAGACACGAATCCAATATTAATGTTTGCAAATTCCAAAGATCACAAAATGTACGAGGAAGAGAATGAATTTTAGAATTTGACAAATCGAAGTACCGCAAATGTTTCAACTGGCCTATTGCACTAGGCAACTCTTCCATATCTGAGTCAATTAATTTTAGAATTTTCAGACGATTGTAGTTCATAATGGTGTTTGACGTGGACACTTGAAGTGTAATACTTGAAGAACAAGTTTGATGATTGGAATATTTACTTCTCAAATGTACCTCACGTATTTTGTTGTTTGAAGCACTTGTGTTGCTGCCTTTTGTTTCTACTCCAGGACTTTTGTTCTCCATAATGGATTGAGCTAGATCGTGAACAAGATCATGCATCTTAAAGGTGGTACGTCTTTCATCTCCAAAACGTGTATCAACTTCTTGGAAATATGATCTCAAAACCAACTCATTCCAATGTACCGCACGTATTTTGCTGTTTGAAGCACTTGTGTTGCTGCCTTTTGTTTCCACTCCAGGAATTTTGTTCTCCATAATAGACTGAGCTAGATCGTGAACAAGATCATGCATCTTAAAGGTGGTATGTCTTCCATGTGTAACAACTTCTTGGAAAAATGATCTCAAAACCAACTCATTCCATACTTGATCACCAACATCCTCCACTTCCTGGTTTTCCTTAGAAGAAATGCATCCATGAGCCATCCAACGAAATATCAAATCTTTTTTCTCCATTTCAAAATCCTTAGGAAAGACAGCACAATAAACAAAGCACCGTTTCAACTCGACAGATAGATGACGATAACTCAATCTCAAGACTGGTAAGATTGAATTATCTTCTTCTGGAAGATTCCAAAGTTCACTTTCTTTGATGCGAATCCATTCATTTTCTTGTCTCTTAAATCGCAAAACCCCTCCAAGAGCCTTAGCAGCCAAAGGAACTCCAGCACATTTCTTCACTATTTGTCTCCCAATACTTTCAAGATTAGGATGATGATGTTGCTCATTTTCTTCTCCAAATGCTCTTAATTTAAAGAGCAACCAACAATGCTCTTCCAATAACTCTTTCAAGAAATAAGCTGGAAGTGTTCTCATTATATCGCCCACTTTTTGTAAACGTGTGGTCACAATAATTGAAGAGCCCTTTGATCCACATGCCAACATGCTCTTTAGCTTAGCCCAAGCTTCTTGATTATCATTCCAGACATCATCCAACACCAACAAGTATTTATTTCCACTCAACACTTGTTGAAGTCGGCACTGTAAAGCATCCATATACTTCAAACTTGAAGCACTTCCGGTGGCCGATTCAATCATAGCCTCCACCAAAATTTTCAGATCAAAATTATCAGAAACACAAACCCATAATTTGGTGTCGAAATGGCGCCTAACCCTCACATCATTATAGACTATCTGAGCAAGAGTGGTCTTTCCAAGGCCACCAACACCAATTATAGGCAGCACAGAGAGTTGGTGGTCAGAATTTGGAAATTGGTTGAGCAACACGTCCACAATCTTCTCTTTATCTTCTTCCCTTCCATAGATGTGATCTGGCTCATTCACAACCGATCCCGTCTCGCGTCTCCAGTCAACCTGGCTTGACTTTACTATAGCTTGGCTTTCACACAAATGAAAGTTGTGACGATCTGCTGCAATAGCATCCAATTTCTCAGCAACTTTTTTCATCCTTCTTCCGATCTTGCGATTATACAGAATTTTCTTGACGAAGTTGAATTCGAGGACACCTTTGCGGATCTTGAGTTTGGAGACCTCAGTGACACACTCATCGAGTATATCTTCAATCTCAAAGGCGATATCATTAAGCTTGCTCAGCCAATTCTGAATAGCTTTGTTTTTGAACTGCTTATCTTCAGCATCTTCCAACACCATTTGGATGGCGGTGAAAGTGTTGGAAAGCTTCTTCATTTCCTTATCCACTCCCAATATCATTCCAATATCTTGTTCAATTAGAGATGCTAACTTCTTTATCAGAACTTGAAGAAATGCCTCTGCCATGATAATGTCGAAATAGTTGGATCAAAGAGGAACTCTAGAAATTTTAGAGCACGTGCAAAATCGAAACTATACGAAGGAGATGTGTGGGATTGAAAGAAAAAATTTGTGCAGCCAGAAAGAAGCTACGTGATTCTAGCTCTCTCTCTCTCTCTCTCTCTCTCTCTCTCTCTCTCTCTCTCTCTTCTTATCAATAATTGAAATCAAAGAAGAAGTTTATGAAAATTTTGTTTATGCAGAAAGAAGGATTGAGATTCTTAGCAAAAGGGTCAATAATTGATATCTTTATCATCCCTATAATTTATGCTGTGGTGGTGAAGGTAAATGGGAGGAAGGTGATTGGATTATTGACTTGCTTTTTAAATAAAACAAGTCTTGATTGGATTATTGACTTGCTTTTTAAATAATTGAAATATAGTGGACCCTTCCCCAATTACATCAAACTTGCATTAAGTAATATATTTTGAGTTAATAAAAAAAAGTTGGGTATATTAGGAAGAAACCACACATTTTCAACTTCGATAAATAGACCACATATCTAATAATTTCATTCACTCCACTACATTTGCATTCTTAATTTTCTTGCCGTTGTAATTCTCCTCTTCTTCTGAGACAATTCCTAATTTTCAATTTTTTTTGAATTCGATGTGCTACTATCCTTAACTTAAAAGTTGTTGCATTTTGAGATATTTGTCGTAAACCGTAAAATACTAGAATATAGGGCAATTTCAACTTATGGAGAAGGAGTTTAACTCCTGCCTCGACTTTTATCATTTATTATTTGAATTATTTTCAAGTACATCACACATTGTCCAAGAGCATAAGATGAAATTTTATGTGCATATGAAGATGACTATATCTGTTTTGCCAGCAACAATTTATACATGACCAACAAAGTTAAAGAGTATCTAAGTGGTTGCAACATACGAAATTGTTTCACTGACAAACCTGCATTTGGTTCATTTCTTGAAAAACGACGCAACAAATTTGGGGATGATGAAGCCGATGACCAGAAAATGAGTAGTTTACATTTTATATTCTACCCGTTATGAAAAATGAAGTCAATGACTAGAAAATGACTATTTCAGACGCATAAAATCGCAGTGATTTCCTATGTCGCAAGTTGCAACTACATCGTTAATTGATGAACGACTCCCTCCACAATGTTTTGTGAAAGAATTGAAGGATTCACTAGAAAAGAAATACAAGATCGGAAAAGCTGCATAGGACTGGGATCCATGCTTGTATTTTTATTTTATTTATATGCTGACATTTATGTTGTATCAGTATGACTTTTATGTACGAATATCATAACTGGTCGACATCCTTACCATTTATTTTGTTTGCAGAAAATTTAAAATGGCGTGTGGGTCATATATACATTGGTGAAGGAAAATTGGAGGAAGATGATTGGATTGACTTCCTTTTTTTTTCAGTAAAGTAAGTCGTTGCAATTATTTGTCCTTCTTTTCTTCTGTCCTATTCATGAATTTGGTCCCATTTTAGCCAATTCTGAATAGCTTTGTTTTTGAACTGCTTATCTTCAGCATCTTCCAACACCATTTGGATGGTGGTGAGAGTGTTGGAAAACTTCTTCATTTCCTTATCCACTCCCAAAATCATTCCAATCTCTCCTTCAATTAGAGATGCTAAGTTCTTAATCAGAACTTGAAGAAATGCTTCTGCCATAATAGTTGCAAAAGTTAACTATGCCAAGAAGATGTGAAGGCTTGGAAGAAAATTTGTGCAAGTGGAATGAATAAAGAGACGGGCCCATATGAGACTTTATATAAGACAAAGTTCAAATGGATCAATAAATACAAGCATTGTCGCAAAAATCGGCCTAGTTGCCGTCTAGTCGCTAGTCGGCCGCTAGCTTATCCGATTTTTTAAAAATCATCCCTAAAAATCGTTTTTGATATTAGTCGGTACCTAGGCGGTCTAGGCGCCAACTAGTCGACCTAGTCGGTCTAGTCACTTAACCTTTTTTTGTTTTTTTGTTTTTTTTTTAACTTTATAAATTCCGTAGCAGATCAATTCTAATGAGTAATATTTATAAATATAATAAGATTGAAGACTAAATTGAGTATTTGTTCATTTGTTACATGGTGGTTAATAATTTAATACGTATTATTTTGAATTTGATATGTATTTGAGTCTTTGGGTAAAATGTATTGTAATTAGAACGATATTCTCCATGTTTTTTTATTTTTATTTTTTTTGTAAAGAAAATTGTGTATATATATAGATCATGCCAGAAAAATAAAAATTAATAAAAAAATACAATGGCGCGAGTAGCTAGTCGCATTGAAAACGCCAGACTAGCGATTTCCGACTTCTACAACCATGAATACAGGTCATTTAACAGATTCACCACTGGTCTCACGTAAACTATATAAAGCTCCATCTCATTTTGTCATCCAAACTGTCGGTTTTTCCATACTTTAGTAGCCTATTTGGACCACTTTTGTTACTGGACTAAGATAACATGTCTTGCACGTGAATTTAAAAGGGCTTCAGATCCTTTTATATATCTACACAAATGAAAAAAAATCTCCAAAAAGTTGATGTGAAATCTTTGAATGGTTATGCTCTAGTTCTAGCTATATAGATTGAAAATACGACATACTTTAGATTACAAACTATGACAAATCGTGTATTTTAAACATGAATATGATATAATTCTGGTGACAAAATCCCATGATTCATTTCTCTTTAAGACCTCTTCAATCAGATTGAAATGCAAATGCATCAGATTGTAAGAGATATTATCAGCTCATGTTACAGGATCAAGTCGATCGTCTTGTTCAGCTCCGTCTCCTTAGCCGTTTGCACAGCCATTTCCTCTCTCAGCTTCCCCATCTTTTCGCTCTTTCTTACCTGCAATCACACAATGTAAGGTAAGATCCCATTGTAATGGACTAATACGACATGTTTGGCTGCAAGAAAATGTTATACCTGATCAGTCGAATTTTTTTATTACATTTGTTATTATATGTTTATATTTTATTGACTAGTACATAACATTTAATGCATGTCTAGTGTTACTTAGTATTGTCATTTGATGCATATTGTGTATAGCAATTATTTTGAAATGGAAAATATAAGAATCATCTCGTATAATTTTCTTATTTCCTAGGCAAAAGAATGAGTTGTCGATTGCTAAAATTGAAGGGTTCGTGTGTAAGAATTTCAATGAGTAGGTTACCATCGATTTAAAGGTACTCGAATACAAATCATGTAGAAATAACAATATCTATATCCCTCTCAAATTTAAGTAAATAAATTCTTCATATTACTATCTATAAATGAAAAATAAGAAGAAAGGATCATGTAGGTGGTAGAGGTACAAAAATTGCAGTGAAACTCAATAAACATAGTTCATAAAATGATATATACATAGAATTTATGAAAATCGACATAAACTCTCAAGAATCAATGTAATAAATAAGGAAGACAAAGGCGTTTGAAAGACTTTATAACGATGGCTAAGGTGTAGAACACTACATCGACGTCTAAAAGAAAGCACGAGCAAATGGTAGTGAACGTACCTAAGACAAATGCATGATGCAGTAAAACAGCTCCAACCGAGAAGTAAAATAAGCGAGAGAACTACCTGTTGCAGAGTGAATTAAATGGAGCATCAGGTAGTTAGTTGACAAGAAGCCGAATGACAGTAAATTGTGAATAGATAGAAGCATCATAGTAGAAATGAGTAACTTCGCCATTATATACACCAATGCAACTGGTTGATATTCCTTCTCAGACATTGTATTTTCACTCGAGGACAGTGAAAAAGAAACAGGAAAGATTGGATTGCTTACGTTTACTGGGATAGTTTGCCCCAAAGGAATAGGAAAACTGATGCTGCTAACAGAAGCTTCGAAACAGCAGTAGCAGTGGTGTACCCAGTACGCACTGCAAGACTGAAGCAAATTGCAATGAAGATCAAAACTATAGTGACTGTTTGCTTGTTATTCCTCCGGGGTAGGCTGCCAGCAACTGAAAGTACCGATATTATTCAATGGAGATAGTCGATACATTTCAGTCAAACATTCATATCAGGCTGTTCATTAAATCAAAGATCTTCTCGAAATATTGAAAGCTTGACCTCAAGAAGCAAAGCTGATTCATCAGGTTAAAAAAAGAACCAAGTCCACCAAAGAAATGCGACTGTGACAGTGAATAACAAGTCCAACATAAAAGCAAATCAAAAAGAAAAAAGCATGAATTTAGAGAAGAAATGGTTTTATATTGTGACAGATGCATACAAATGCAGGCATAATATATACTGTCAAATTGCTGCTCCATAAGGATGGGTTTTGTATACATTAAACCTCAAAAAATGTGTATATCAAAACTCTGTCGAGATAGATGATATTTTATTATAGAAAAGCAAAGATTAGTGTCTTTTCCACTGACAACTAGTAATTCACCTTTAGATTGTCCATCCGTTTTAGTTGGAACGTCGGCCCTCAAGTGTGGGTATGCTTCGATAGTTCTTCTAAGGCCCTCCTGCAAATAATTAATAACATCAATGCGGACATAGCATCAAGAGAGTAAGTCACATATGCTTAGAACAATTCCCACAAGTAAGCCTCCTGCTATAAAATTTCGATTATGTTGTTGATGCAGTATATTAGGTATTTAAAGAAGACAATATATAAAATCACAATCCATCTTCATTCACATCTATGTGGTTCTGGCGTCTCAGATTGTTTTTTTTTTTTAATCAAAAAACTATACAGATGAAGGCTTGCGCTTTCCTTCAGTTAATAATGAGCATATATGCAGTCGTATATGGCCTACACTGTAGCATGACATCTGCATACAGCATTAGCAATGTCATCAAATCTATATTTTCAAATCAGAAATGGTATTAAATAAATGACACATTACTTGATTAAAATAGTAGAACTACGTTTCAGGAAATCAGGAAATGACATTTCTAGAGAAGAGAGAAGAAGATGCATTATGGAGCATGTGTAGACCTGGAGAGGCACAATAGGCATATAGCCAAGAAGATCGTTTGCTTTTTTGCAATTAAACGTTCTGCTGCGAGATAGAAGTCTGATTCTTGAAGGTGTTAACTGTGGCACCTTCATTCCATAAGGAGCTAATATTTTATAAATTAACTCCACCAAATGTGCAATTGGCATCATGACAGAGGCAGGAATCTTGATTTTTGGCCTGCATAATAAAAAAAAAAATAGAGATAAAGATACATGAATTGTTCATCATAAATCCATAATAGCTATGATTCATCAAGAGAATTAGACCATTATAGAATCAAGTTGTAGAGCCAATTGAACATAATCAGATATTTAAGACAAAAAAGCATTTAGGGTTCGTACTTTAGAAACTAGAAAACGTGAAGGGTGTGAAAACGTGAAGGGTGTGTGGAACAAAGATGCACAAGAGTTTTGAAACAGAATACCTGTCATAATCCAAACTTTCAAGAATGAGAGACATGAACTCCCAAAATTTAATTTGTTCCATATTGGTAATGAAGTACGCCTACAACCAAGATTTTCAATGGAAACTCAGTTATTAGGCGCCCACTGAGACAGGTAATTTTGTCCAAGAAACGAAAGGGTCAGATAACTTCCTCTTGTGCTCACAAGCTCGCTAAATGCAAAATCACTATTAAAAACATAGAAAAATCTGATACTGATGAAGTACATGTTAAACCAGTTAGCTGCTAGTCTGAATAGCATATGTTTAGAGTTTCTGCCACAGTTCTGATCAGATCTTAATAATTTATATACAAATTATATAACAATGGAGCTAGATACATCTCTTGAAAAAGATATTCAATTTCCAATCATACAGCAAGAAGCATGGGAAAAAAGAATTTGATCGGGAGCTATATTAATGCTCGCATACTTGAATTTATTTTTTTTGCATATTACATGAGCACTTGGACTAGACTTATATGATTTTAAATAAACTCAGATCCTGAAGACATACAACCACACAAAACTTGCAATAATATGAAATGCTACCTGTCCAGCAGCTTTTTCTGCTACACTCTTTTCAGATGCCAAAGCTCGCTCAGCACATACGTGAGCATGTACCACATTCTCAACATAAGTAAAATCATAAATATTGTTGCCATCTCCGATGATGAACTGTCATCCAAAGTAGCAATCAGAGAAAATGACCAGAATCATAGAACAACAAATGTCTAAACAACATGGGGGAAAATATTAAATTAATATGAGCATGAACTAATTTTATCATGATCTCCACTTGGTCTAAGGAGAAGTAGAGTGGACATAAGTCATAAGAGTCACAAAAAATATTCCATGCAAAGCAACTTTGCAGGAAAATATACAAAAGTTGCACAAGTTACTCCTCTTGAATGACAGTTTCTATCCAGCAGCCGGACGAACACCTTCGACTTAAAAGAAAGTAAAATCAGGAATTATTAACAAGATCCAACAAGAGAATCAAACAATTCACCTTTGATTTTCCAGCCCTTGCAGCGGCAACTAAAGATGGAACAAGCAACTTATCGCCAGGGCCAAAAATGCTGCTAGGTCTAATGCAGCACGTTAGAAGTCCATCTGTACCATTTGACTTGATAACCAGAGTCTCTGCTTCAGCTTTTGTGGCAGAGTATGAATCATTGTGCTTAAAATATCAATAGCAACAAAATGAAAAGTTTTAGATTGAAGGCTTGATGGAATTGCTAAAAGTATGACCGAGAGCATAGGTGAGTAAATGTCAGACTTAATCAGACATCTTCTATGCTCAACCAAAACGAGCTTAGAACAAAGCCACCAGACATTTTATTAAGGTAAAAAGAGATAATAATGATAATAATAACATTGTAAAATCATATCAACCCATTCAATCTCCGATGTTAATCTCAGAATATCTAGAGACTCTAAGAAGACTTGATCAATTGTCTAAATGAGCAAATGTATGAGACGGAGTCAAACCCGCAAATACCTTAGGAGGATAAGGTAATGATTCATCTCCATTGATTATTTCATGAACTCCATCGAAAACTACGCTTGGGGAACTCGTATATATTAGTCGTTTCACTTTCAACTCGATACATGCATCGATAACATTCTTGGTTCCTGTAGGTCATAGTTACAATAAAGTGAATAGAAGCAAAAGGCTGTTTCTCATCAAACAAAGGTAGATGATTCATAAATGTGAAAAACGAGCACTCGCACGTGCTTGCATCTTGATCTCATCTACAAAGAATCTAACCTTGCACATTGACAGAATAATGCAGCTGATGGTTATTAATGGAGGAATCGAGGAATCAGGAGCAGCCATGTGAAAGACCACCTCAGCTCCACGGCAAGCTGAACCGACAGTAATTATCATCAATAAATGCAAATGGAGAATCATCAACATCAAATACCATGAAAGCAACAATAATCACGCAACATCAGTCAACACAGACATTTTAACAAACATCTTGAGCACAGTTCAGGTCAACTTCTTCAGAAAATCTACAGCATTTACAAATTGGAGAATGAAAAAAGAAAGCTAACAGAAACCAAACCTCAATTCAAAATCCTGAAAAACTAACCTTTGAGCACTTGCGATTTGTCACGTAGATCTGCTGACACGTACTGCGCGCGGCCGGAGCTCAATGCTTCGCCTAGGAGGCCATTTTCCTCGTCGGAATCGGGCATGATGGTGGGGCCCAAATCGGTAACACGCACAGAATAAATGCCGTGTTTGAGGAGCATAGCCACCAGATGCCTCGCCGCAAATCCTCTGCCGCCGGTTACCATGCACCACCTCTCTCCTCCGCCCATTATTCCGATTTTCAACTGAACTCTTCAGCAACCCGTTACTGAAAATCGAGATTCCGGCAACGTGGTGGTGGCTAGAGCTTGCAGGCAGAAATGGCGTGCTGTGATTTGGGGAAAAGAAGATCAAGAAACGGGGTTGATGATCTCTTGAACATGTGACTCAAGTGTAAGAAAGGTTGACTCTATTGTATACACTAATTACATAATTGGATGAAATTAATATGAAATCTAAAATGTATTTCCTTTTTGATTAGATGTTACGTCCTTACGTGAGACCGCTCATGAATCTTTTTTTTATAATACTGGTCTAACCAACAATCCACATTTTTCATATTTCTCACTTCACATATAAATTCGTGGAAATGAATTTGGATGATGGGTATATGGGATCCGTCTCATGAAAACTATTCATCAAATCGTCTCAGACAAGTTTTTAGTTAAAGAGGTGTATATATACTGCTTAAAAGTTACAATATTACAATGTTATTATCTTCATTGCAATGTAATACTTTACAAGGTAATATATATTAGTTTGAACTAATTATAATTTATCCTTGTGATGCGTGTTTTATTATTTGTGTTGATAACTCATATTATTTGAGATAACCCCTCAAAATACTACTTTTCTTATAACTTATACATAAAATACCACTCAACATAACTTAATATCAAAAACTACCACTTTTTGAAAAAATGACCAAAATGTCCTTATGTTATTAATTGATATATGCTTTTTCCAAAATCAAGTATGTTTATTCCAAATCAATTCGTTTAATTTTAATTCTCTATATCCATATGATTTTTGACCCGATCCGAACCCGAAGATGGTATATAGGCTGGAAACCTTGCTAGTCGTATGCTGGAACTTTCTACAGATACAAGACAGTCTTGATCTTGATCTGTTTATTTGTTCCAGACAGACTTGATAGGTGTAACAATGCCACGTATCGCCTCGGAAAAAGATCCGTGAAAATGGTATCAGAGCCTAGGTTTTATTAAGAACTAAGTTTATATTTATTATGTTTTATCTATAATTAACTTTGGCGAGGAAAATCATTCGAGAAAAGAATGGATCTGGACACATGTCCAAGATGTAGATCTTACAGGGTATATCGTCATATTTTGTCGATGAAAGAACAAGAGCATAGACAAAAGGTAATGTATTGGAACCACCAATACGCCCAAAGTCAAATGGCAGGAGACTCCGTAGCAGTGCTGAGTCATTGCACCAAACGAGCAGAGTATCATAGAGAACTCCTATGGATAAACCGGAGGTTACAGGAGGATCTAGACAACCACGAGACGAATAACCATCGATGGCACAATTTCTGATGGAAGACCAGAAGTGGAAGGAGATACTCCCTGATAACTCTAAGATTTCTTCAGATCTTAGAGAAATCCAGAAGACGGTGCAGAGTTATGGTGATCGCCATAAACATATACCGACACAAGTCCATCAGATCCAAGGCCAAATGGAGACGATGATGAAGATTCAACAAGAGACTCTTGAAATCATTCATGATATTCAAAAAAGTGTCAAGAATCTGGAGAATCGACCAAGTTCTTCCGGAGAAAGGAGACGTATAAATTTTGGGACAGCTCCCTATCTACACCTAGATGGGAAACCAACTGAAGTTGTACGACCAATGACCGATGATGAGAAGCTCATTGCAATCATCAAAGGAAAATCCATTACAAAGAAGTAATGGACTTTGAGAGGATCAATCTGCAGGATTTACATGACCTAACCGAATCCTTCAAAGGATTAGGGATTGTAGATCTAAAGATGAACGCAGGAGATGAATCTGCCTTGGTTACTCGTGATCAACAGCAGAGACCACCAGTCAATCCCAATGTAGCAGAAAGTTCCGGATCACATCATGTGGACGAACAAATGCCACACAGAGGGGATTTCACCACAGGAGGATATCCTATAAGAGTTATAGGAACCCGACCACGTTCCAAAAGGCCGGATTTTATCAACACGCCTTATGGAAAGTCACAGCTTGACCCAATACATCCGTATGGGTTGATGCTAAATCTGGATATTCCAGATTTCAAGAATCGTGAAATCCTTATCGATGATTGGGCATCGGCTATGAGGATTGCAGCAGGAACCCTCGATCTTATGAAAGAAGGATTCATCTTACTACTCGAGATGAGTCTGGAAGGATCTGTAAAGATTGCGTGGGATATGACGGCACCAGAGATGAAAAACACCGTCACTGCTGGTGAGTCATTAAAAGAGATTGTTAATAATATGGCCAAATTATTCAAAGTCCATTTTATCGGCATAGGCTACTTTGAGGGGATTGAGGAAGAAAAAAGAAAAAGATATAATCAAGCCCTCTACAGCCTCGAGTTGCATGATATTTGTCATATTGACGAATGCATCAAGTTGTTCACCGAGTATCGATGGAAGTCCAAGGTGGATGATAAAGAAGCTTCGCAATTGTTCTTTGCGAAGATACCAAGTCCCTGGAGAGAAATGTTGATCAGGGAATACAAGCAGGCAGATGACCTGGATACAGTAGCTAGAAGGATGTCTTTCCTGAAAGCCAAGTTATCCGAATGGTGTCATCAAGCGACCCTCTACAAGAACTACAAGAGATTAAGAGGAATCAATAAAATGGTTCCCTTATGTTGCGAAGAGAATGACATTCCAACAGTCGTTGGAGGTCAACCACGGAGGCACAAGAGGCAGAAACAACGAAGCCATCCATACCACCGTGGAAGCAACAACACAAGAGGCAACCGCCGGTCTTCATGGAGACCAAGAAGAGTTTGGTCAAAACAAAAGGCCCGAAGTTACAAATCTGGGCATAGACCAACGCCAAACAGAAGAAGGACTTTTACAAGTTCTGATCAAGGAAGTACCAGCAGAACTCCAGGAAGGAGAACTTTCAGACGAGCTCACACCAGAGCCAATGAAAGTTTCAAAGACTGTAATTGCTGGACATGCGGAGCAAGAGGGCATATTTCAACAGACTGCCCAGAAAACGAGAAACGTGGTATTAGACAGTTCGAGGCAACACCCGAAATTGAAGAAGCTGTCTACTATCAGGATCTCATACAGGTGTATCAATTTGAGGATCTACCCTCAGATGAAAGCATATACGAAGAAGAGATCTATTCTGAGGATGGAAGTGAATCCGGCTCAGAATCAGAGTGAAGAAGAAATTCTTCAAACAACGGTGAGAGAGGATATGTCAGGATACCTCTCCCACACTACGGTGTCTCATAACTCTAATGAGGATTATGAAGGAAGATTCAAAGCTCCATATATATGATGGTTTCACCATTGGAGCTATGGAAAAGGCTTTGGATAAGATTGGTTTTCGCAGCAGAAAACACCAAATTATCCACAGAGTGACTACTGGAGAGTTTGCCATTCCAATGGAACTCACTGGTAATCTGATCGAGATGCAATTGATCCCATATCAAGAGATACAGGAGATCAAAAGCCGAGTCAAAAGAGAAGTTGCAAATATACTCTCATGGATTCACATCGGAGCCATAAGAGTTGTTATTAAAGCAACCTTCAAAGAAGGAGTAGATTCGCCACTCAACCTGGCAATATGCGACAAGCGAATCTCAAATCTTAAGGACTCATACCTTGGGGCTATTACAGGAAATTTGTGTGCAGGAAAATTGGCATTTAATGTCTATCCAAGGATTGCATACAATCTGGGAGATCGAGATTTCAACCGAGTCTTAACCCTTCATCAAGATTTCAAAAGAAACGATTTGATGAAAGAAGGGAACAGACCCTACTCGATCACATACAAGATTTCCTACGCTCTTTCGAATACACATCACTCAGATGTATTCTTAAGAAAGGAATTCATCGAAGTTCCAAGAATCTTTGAGGACTTCGCCAGGGTGGTTCTACCAGAACTCATACAATCTCCAACCATAAAGGAGATCGACATGAGGATTCAAGATCAACCCGTCTTCAACAAGAGCCAGAGTCTCAGAATTGAGCCTAGGCGAATGTCTTTCCAACAAGACAGGCTAATGAGTAGCAGCCGTTGGGAAGAAAAGAGAACGAGTACAATTCAGCATGTTCCAAATGTTTTCAAAACATAAGGAGAGCTGAAGTGCCCGGAAGGATGGAGAGGAGTTGAAGTAATATTTGACATTACTCAAGGGGAAAATACACTCCCATGTAATGCCCTATATTACCTCCAACAACCCATAGTCGGAAGATTTCAAGGAACCCTAAAAATGGGTGAAATGGAATTGACTATCGGAGGAGTTCCAGGAAGAATCTCAGATCAGTTGATACTGGGAATTGAATTTCTCGAGGAACATAAACCTTGGGAGAGATTACAAGATGGAATGGAGTTCACAGTGGCCAACAAAAGATATAGAATCAGATGACCACTAGTCCATTCTCCATATACATTTCAATTGGAATGATATATGAGGAATACAAGGCCGAGTATTTCGCCGCCTATATCGATTCAGACGCCATGATATGTACTGCAAAGCAGGAGGTTTTCCCTAAGGAAATCGGAGAAGATCTACCAGCCATCGCAGGGAGAGATTTCTCTAAAAGGATTCTTATCCTTAACCGAGGAATCAAGCAAGCGGAAATCATGATCGGTGGAGCAGGAGGTACCCCATGGTACAAAGTCAAGATGCTACCAATCTATTTCCATGATACAGGCGCAGATGTATTGCTAGGTAACAACTTCCTACAAACATTCAAGCGCTTTACACAGGAAAATGAGACAAGAAGGCTTATTTTCACAACACTATGTGATCATAAGATTATTGTCCAAAGATTACGAGAGGCATTCTACAGAAAAATGCCTATCACGTTTCGCAGCAAGCGTGGTGATGAAGCCAAACTTTGACATCCAAAAATGGCGGATAGAAGGAGATTTGGCGATGCACTTTTATCCTACCGACAATTTGGTCATACCAGACCAGGGATCAAGGCGTGGGATAATCACTTGTATTCATTTAGGATACAAGATGAAGAAGAAGTTCCTCCAATTGTTATTGCAGAATTACTGAGCCAATTGGAGAATCAATCGAGTGAGATTTCTATAGATGAACAGATTTCACTCGAAGATATCAAGAAGAAGATCCAAAGGAATTACAATGAAGATCCTTTGGCATGGTGGAACAAGAACGAGCTCAAAGCATCTCTAAAGGTTAAAGCCGGAAAGGAACACGAGTTCGTAAGATTCAAGCTCATCCTTATGAACCAAGTGGATCGTGAGGATATGCAGAAGATACTTAAGGAACATCTGGACCGTAAGCTTATCTCACCAGGAGTTTCTCCATATAGCAGCCCGGGATTCCTTGTTAGGAATCATGGAGAAATCAAGCGAGGAAAGCCAAGACTTGTTATTAATTACAAAGGAATTAATGATATCTTGGAGTTTGATGGATACTACATCCCGAGCAGAGAACACCTAGTCAACAACATCAAATGAGCTAAGGTATTCTCTAAATTTGATTGTAAGTCTGGATTTTACCAGATTATGATGGAGGAAGGAAGCAAGAAGTTTACAGCTTTCTCCACACCACAAGGACATTATATCTGGAACGTGATGCCCATGGGATTGGCAAACGCACCTCAGATATATCAGAGAAAGATGGATAATCTTTTTAAAGATTATTTCAGCTTCATGTTCGTATATATCGATGATATACTCATCGCCTCCAAGAACATGAAAGAACATCTCAAGCATTTGGAAATCTTTTCAGATGTTTGTCACAAGGAAGGATTAGTGCTTTCTGAGAAAAAGGCAGTGATCGCTACAAGACAGATCGAATTCCTTGGAATTGAGATCGATGAATCTGGAATCATCCTACAAAATCATATTGTGGAAAAGATTCAGGGATTTCCAGATATCCTCAAAGACAAGAAACAACTTCAAAGTTTTCTTGGAGTTGTTAACTTTGCTGGAATGTTTATAAACAATCTAGCAAATTACAGGAAGGTGTTCAGCCCATTATTAAAGAAGGATGCAACATTCATATGGGAAGATAAACACCAAGAAGGGATTAAGCAACTTAAGGAGGTTTGTCAACGACTTCCAAAACTTGCTATACCCCAAGACGAGGATGAACTGGTTCTTTACACAGATGTCAGTGACTATTGGTGGGCAGGTGTTCTTATGAAGGCTACACCAGATGGAGAAATGCCATGCAGATATTGCAGTGGGTTATTCACAGACAGTGAATCCAAATGGCATATCAACGAGAAGGAGTTCTTCGCAGTCAGAAAGGCATTCAAGAAATGGCCTTTATTCTTACTTGCCAAGAAGTTCATCCTAAAGATTGATAATTCTAGTGTCAAAGCTTTTCTGAAAAATAAAATTGAATCTAAACCAGAAAAAGCTAGGATACAAAGATGGCAAGCTGAATGTCAATATTATGATTACGATATTGTCATTGTGAAATCTCATGAAAATGTTCTTGCAGATTTCCTAACACGAGATGGAAGGACACGTCGCTGACGAGGTCCTCAAACGAGTCAGGCATCTCAGGGAGAACCTGGAGAGCCTACAACGAGGTTTTGATACTTTATGTATCAAGGCAGAAGTCGCGGGACGACTTCAACAAGCTGATCAGAGATCCGTCTCTAATCAAATACGAGCATGCCAGTACGCACATGAACAATTGTTCACAGTGCTACAATTACCTATCCTTCAGGCTGCATCTCCCACGGTGCAAAAGAAGGAAACAAGAGAGCGGGCCTCTAACCTGATTGTTATGGATTCAAATACCATAACCGAGAGTTCTGCAGATGATGCATTCCTTGAGGATGCACCAACTGGAACAAAGGTTGAAGCTCCGGTGTCAAAACCCGAGTCTTCAAGTCAACCCAGCACCTCTAGGGTTAAAGAGGGAGAGTTGAATCTTAGGCCACAGACAGGCAAGACTAAGGTTCAAACTGACGAGAGTTTAGTTTCCCCTATGCAGGTTTATCAGAAGCAGTGGGAGAAGCTGATTACCAGGAGGGGTATCCATCCAGAGAAAACAATCATTGATATCTCTTGAAAGTACCCAAGAGTTTGGATGAAACCAGGAAGTCATCCAAACGATGTACAAGAATGGTATAACTTTGGAGCTCTTGCTTCAATCTATACCGTATCACCAGGGTTCCCAGAAATTTCGAAACTACCGAAATGGATAGGAGCGGCGGTGCACGAGACTTGGGCCAACAACCCACATTTGGCCAGAGGAGATATTCTGGAATTGTATTTCTTAAGTGCAGCTCCAGAACCAGCCAAGAAAGGTTTTCATGAAGCCTTTCATGTCATCAAGCTAAGGAAACCTGACGGAAACGCCTTGAAAAATATTAAGACGGCGGATCCAGAAGATACTCCAATTCTTGTAGGAGCATTTTCAGAGGATGAAGCTTCTACCCGACGAGCATGGGGATTATGGGTTTGTCTAACTGAAATGGACAAAGTCAAGTACCCATTCAAGTTCTTTCATAATTCAGCAAATGGATCTTTCTTGTTGAATTCCATGACAGGAACGACGACGAGCTTTGCAGAGGATATTTTTGAAACAAAAAGAAGGATCCTTTGGGAAAACAAGATTCCGGCAAGAAAAGAGACTTACCGGAAATTCTGCAACATGACACATATTGACCGATGGACAGATCATGTCTGCCAAGCGTGTCCGAAGCAGAAAGAACCCGAGTTTGGGAAAGGGTTTCGACCCAAACCCGACCGACGAGAAAGAGGGGCAGAAAAGGACAAAGGGCCTGCCCAAAAGAAGACTTATCCGCGGGGACTACGAAGGCCAAATTTCTAAGATTCCCCGACAGAGATAAGATGGGCTGAGTCACGCCCCACCAACATCACATGCGAGAAAGTCAAAGTCACGGGAGGAAAAAGCAGATTCCCCGACAATTTCACATGGGATGAGTCACGAGAAAACAAAAGCTGGCAATCACGCACTCAGTGGAGGATCCACTCAGAAAAAGGTGGACAACTGGCTTAAACAGGTTTGGAATCCGAATTTCAAGTCCGGATTTCCATCTATAAATAGATCGAGCAGAAGGAAGCTAAGGACATCAAGTATTCTCCATAGTTTTCTTCAAAACAATATCTTCCTTGTAATAGTTTAAATTTTTCTGAGTTTTAGTTTAGTTCATGTATAAACGAGTTACAGCCATCTCAATGAGAGGCTGATCCTATATTCTCCTCCCAAAAGGAGTTTATAGATAATGTAATAAATATATATTAGTTCATAATAAAAGAGAGGCTTTTGCTTCAACGTGTCTCCATTCGATTTATTTATCTGTTGGAAGGATCACCTTGTACACCTGGTGTAGGAAACGAACCAAGGTTGTGCTGGGCAGTTGCTGAAGGAGCTGGATAACTTGTAGACCAACTTCCCAGAGAGCGAAGTTGAACAGTGAGGAGCTGTTTGTAAAACGGTTTAGGGGCAGTGATTTTCCAGCTGGTGGTGTTGCGAGTCACCTCACCCGGTGCTGTTCTGGTCGAAGAGAGGTATGATTTCCAACGGATTAATTTATTTTACGGAAGCATGTTGGGCCTGATAAAAATATATTCTGTTTGGATCAAGATTTAATTATATGGATAGGAAAATCAAAATAAATGAAAAGGTTTGGAATTTTTGTTTTGGAAAGTCAACAAGGGTAATGAGGTAATTTTATTTGAAAAATATGGTAGAAAGTTATATTAAGTTATATTTAGTGGTATATTGTGATAATTTTTTATCTTCAATGGCAAAATTTTATGTTGTTATATCCAAAATGGTATTTTGAAGTACTAACTCATATTATTTTGCATACAATTCAATTGAAAAAAAAAAAAAACCCATCAAGATATGGTGAAAATAATAACAAATCCAAGATTTTTAACAAACATTAATTCAGAAAATTATTAGTGTGAAATTTTAATTTTTTGCTTTTTGAAATTTATTATACTTAGTCAAGTTACATTATATATTTAGTTGTGTGAATCAACTAAATCAAATGAATGCAATATAGATGAAACTTTTTCATTTGTTTTTAAGAAATTAAAAGGATCAATTCTAAGATAACATATTTATCTAATTTAATATTTAAATGGCTCAATTAAGACGCCAAATTGTTAAAACAAGAAAAATTATTGTAAAAAAATTGAGTGACATAATTACACCAAAAAAGTTAATTTTTTTAATGATGTGACATTATTATTTAGAGTAAATCTTGTGTGAGACCATCTCACGGATCTTTTTTCATGAGACGGGTCAACCCATAACCCACACTTAGAAATTCATATGAAAGTTTGTGGATATGGATTCAATTCATGGGTGATAAGGATCCGTCTCACGGAAACTATCCGTGAGACCGTCTTATATGAGTTTTTGCGTATTATTTAAGGGGAAATGAAAGAAATGAATATATTACCAACTTCTTTCATTTTATTATAACTACTCGTTGGTTTATTTTTTATTTTTATAAGATATATACAATTGTAGTTGTTATTGCATATCTCACATAACCCACTACTCAATAAATCATAACTAATAAGGCCAATATTTGTACTAAACCTAAAATAAACATGTAAGACCCCATTGTTTTGTGGATCAAGTATTTAAATAAATTACATCCCCATATTAAATCTATGTAATTTGTAAGGAATTGGAAAGAACAATTTGAAAGAGGCAGTGATTTAATTAATTTGGCCAAAAGCAATTCCTTTTAGGACCCTCTTTTATCTATAATGCATAAACTTTGGGGAGGACGGAAAATGAGTGTTTTCCAAAACTACGTGATGAATTATAAGTACCTGAAACGAGAGAATGAGTAAGCTCTGAAGAAAACTTGGGTCTTGTTTGGGTTTATGTTGGTTTCTACCCATCTTGCCCATGTTATCATTGCCTTATCAAAGGCTTCAACAACATCTAGTTGCTTGTGGACATGGTCACCTTCTTGATAGTACCCTTTCCTACAAAAACACAACACGAGATATTCTATTACATTTGATTATGTGTAAAATGTCACCTGTCTACAAGTATAGCAGATGCTTACTTACTGCATTACCTTCACCTTTTTTCTGTGAACAGTTTGATGCTGTTTTGCTTGAGCTCCAAAAGTCACTGCCAAGTGAGAAAACAGGCACAGACGATAATTATAAGGAGCTGCAGCATAGATTGGCTAAAGATCGTACTAAAATTTTGTTTTGCCTTGAAAATCTTGGTCTTCTATGTGCTTACGAGGTAGATACACATTCTAACTAGTCAACTTTCATTCTACTTCTATCAGTTATACTGCTTTATTAGTTTGTTAAAATTAACAAGCATTGCATGCTTATGCATAAGTTTCTGCCAGTAGATAATAGGATCTTGGTTATGTAACTCTGTTAACTTTGTAAACACATGCATGCTCTAATATTTCTAGCGGATGTGTCTTTTTTTTTTTGCTCCCTCTCAAGTAGCAAATGGTGTTGCTAAGATGGTTTTTATCAAACTTGATTTTTTGGTGCTGTTTTGACCTATATGCCATTTTATCTTTGTAGGCTGTTAAAGTCTGCATAGAGAATGCTCCCAAGTTTCAAGAAAAATGTGGGGTTTATAAGGAAAGTGTGGTGCAGTATGAAAAACTTCTTCAGGAGGTTCTGGAAATAATTGAAGGATCTCAGGGTAAGTCATGTTGTATTTGAATGTTGTTATCTTATTTTAAGAAAAATGCTGCTTGACTTGCTTCTTTTGTTTACTTTCTTCCAACGAAATTAATCACTAGAGTCCATTAGATGTAAACCCCTTTGAAGTTTGAAATGAACCGGATAATCTGTCACACATTTTGATGTCCAGATATTATACCAAAAGCATTGCCCAGATATGAGCTGTGCCCTTCAGAACAAAGAGGCAAAATGTAAACCATTTCAATAGTCCATTGTGCATCTCCTTGGAAATCTGTGGTGGTTTCTTTTAACAATAAAGAAGGTTAATTTTATGTAACGCGTGCTATTCTCTCTAAGTTAACTTCTTGGAATCCTATAGTTAGTTTTTATTGGATGTTTCCTCCCAAAAAAGTTATATTATAATGATATTTATTGCTATTGCATATGTTAATGTCTTTATTATTTAATAGAATGATAAATTGCGAAACGCTTTGAATCTTACTTTTCTCACTTCATTTTGTCTTCACAGAGAATAAGAAGCTCCTAGATGTCGTAAATAGCGGATCAGATGCACTGGCTGCAGGCCTAATATCTTCAAAACTACGAGAGCTACTTGAGATTTTTAGATCTTTTGGGTATATGTGGACGTGTCCTAATTTTATTTATTTTTATTTCTTTGGTCATATGCTATATGCTTTTGAACATTGTCTCATGTGGCTGCAGGAAAGATACGGAAATCCTTTGTGTCATTTTTGTTGAAAGAATAATTGCTGCTAAAGTAATTGAAAGAGTTGTGAAGAAAATTTCTGATTTGTCCGATTTGAATATCTCCTATTTGACCGGAAGCAACTTTTCGTGGTGGGAATGTAGGTGTATTTATGTACATGATACAAAAAGTACTTTATCTTGTTTTTTTTCCTTGATTGATGGTAAGCCATTTTAGGTAAATCTTCTATTTTCAACTGATGGTTTTTTCCTCTCATGGTTTTCATTGACTTGTTTCGGGTTCATTTCTAGGCTGGCTAAACATCATGTTACCAAATGCTTAGAATTGTAGATGCATCAGGTTATGGTGTGCCTTTATGTTTCGCATGATCATATGCTTTACATAATATACTTTCTTATAATGACTTATTTTGGTGATACACTTATTATTATGTCTCTCTTTTTTTACTTTGTGAATTGGCTTATTTTCCACTTTTCCTCTTCATGTTTTACTTTAAATACCTCTTGACATTTCAATTTGGTGGTGATTACTTTATTTCTACTACTAAAGCTAATATTATATTTCTTAATAAATCACTCTGTTAGAATGAGGGGATAATGATCATTTTTCCATAAATTACTGAACCAAGGTATAATTCACGTAATTTCTAAATTTTCAGGTTTTTCATTAAAGAAAAAACGTGGTGGTAGAAAGACTCTGGTGGAAAAGCCACAATATCGTGCTCACATGCCACCGGAACTACTTGTTGGCACCGATATTACAACTTATGTCTTGAAGTCATTCTACTTGCTACCTTCATTAATGCACCGACTTGAGTCTCTAATGTTGGCGAGCCAGCTAAGGGAAGAGATTTCTCGTCATGCAGGCCATTGCAATATCTCGAGCTCATTGGTATGCACTTTTGAACAATTTCGATTAACCTTTTTACGTTCCTGTTACTCAATTGGAATGAGTTTCGTATTAATAGATTCTGGAAGCTCTCACTACTCAAAGATGTAACGAGAGTTTCTCCATGGAGCGACTAGAACTACTCGGAGATTCAGTTCTGAAGTATGTGGTGACCTGCAACCTCTTTCTTAAGAATACCACGATGCATGAAGGACAACTGTCTTCAAGTCGTTCTAGGATCATTTGCAATTCAACTCTCCATAAATTGGGAACAGACCGCAAGTTGCAGGTAAAATTTATTTCCTTTATCACAAGGTCCTTTGTAAGATTTTGAGCATCTTTTTTAAACGATTTGTTGGTATAAACATGGAAAAAGCTTCTTGAGGGTGTAATTTTCTTAAGCTTCTTATGGATGCGTAATATGCATTACCCTTTTGCATTTATTTGTGTGATTCACTGCAATGCTTAATGACCATGTGTCTTAGTATTAGAAAGTGATGCACATTTCTAGAATTTTCTAGAATTTTATAGAATAATTTAGAATTGTATAGATGTATCTAGAGTAATCTAGGAAATGAAAGAATAATATAGAAAATAAGAATACTGTAGAATATTCTAGAGGTAGAATAAATAAAGAGAGAAGAAGAGTATTCCAGAGTAATCTAGAAATAGAAAATGAAAGAATACTCTGGAAACTTCTAAGACCTCCTATAAATATGGGAGGAGCTCATTTGTAAGGGAGAACTAGAAACCAAAGCAATAAAGTGAAAGTATAGCTTTCAAAATCCTTATCACCCTACCTCAAAACTTTCAACTATTTCCTACTAAATCTTTCCTAAAACCTCCCTCTTATCCTAAGTTCATATATACTAAAACACATCTCTCACCAATATCCAACCTTCAAATACCATCAGTGGTATCAGAGCCTGGTTAGATTTGAACTGGGCGTAAACTAGCTTCCGCAATATCACCAAACATACTAATAAAAATTTCCCATTACCATTACTATACCTACAAAAATGTCCTTATCAAATAACAATCAAATTCCAATCCCAATTTTCTCAGGAGAAAACTATAATTATTGGGGCATTAAAATGAAAACATATTTTATGTCCCAAGGTCTATGGGAGATCGTTGAGAAGGAATATACTATCCCGAAGACACAAAGACGCTACAGACAAAGAAAAATTAGACAAAAACGTGGAGAAGGATAGTCTAGCACTCTACATATTACAAATGGCTATGGTGGAGTCTCTATTTCCAAGAATCAGTGGAGCTAAAACGTCAAAAGAAGCTTGGGATACGCTAAAGGAGGAATATCAAGGAAGTGATAAGGTACGCAATCTCAAACTCCAAACTCTAAGAAGGGAGTTGGAAAATATGAAAATGAAAGAATCTGAGGCCGTAAAAGACTACTACACTCGATTAAGAGAAGTAGTTAATCAACTAAAAGGATATGGAGAAATTAATAGGCTCACTTGAAGCTTATGAGAAAAGATTGAGTATGCGTGAAAACGAATCAGTAGAAAACGCATTTCAATCTAAACTCAACATATGGTCTCAGAATTCTAGAAATGGTGGGAAGAAAAATAGAGAAAGAAATAAAAATCAAGGTGGCTGTGATAATTATAAAAGAAAAGATAAGTACCCACCATGCAACATTTGTAAGAAGACCAACCATCTTGAAAAAGATTGTTGGAACCGAGATAAACCACAATGTAAAAATTGTGGAAAATTTGGTCACCTGGAGAAAGATTGTCGCTTCAAACAAAAACACCAAGCTAATTACACTGAGGAGGAGCAAAGCAGAAACAACTTATTCTACACATGCCATGCTGCATCAGAATTAAAAAATGATACTTGGTTCATAGATAGTGGCTGCAGCAACCATATGACAGGAGATGACAAGATCTTCCAAAATATCGACAAATCAATTAAATCACAAGTGAAGCTCGGAAATGGAGACCTAGTGAGCGTCGAAGGAAAGGGGACTATTGCGGTCAACACGAAAAAAGGTACGCGATTCATCCACGATGTACTGCTGGTCCCTAAGCTTGACACAAATCTACTCAGCGTGGGTCAAATGATGGAGAAAGGATACTCACTACTATTCAAAGGAGACTCATGCACCATATACGACGACAAGAATAAAAATTCTGAAATTGCTGTAGTCAAAATGCAGCAACAAAGAAATTTTCCTATTCGCTGGCAGTACGTTGAGGCAGCATTAAAAGCCCACGAAGATTAATCCTGGCTATGGCACCGAAGGTTCGGGCACTTCAACTTCCAAGGACTCAAAGTTCTCCACCAGAAAAATATGATGAAAGATCTTCCAGCCATACAAATAAAAGATGACATATGCGGCACATGCATGGAAGGAAAACAACATCGAAAGTCATTTCCCTCCGGACAAACATGGCGAGCTAAGCAAAAATTGGAGCTAATCCATACAGATGTGTGCGGCCCAATGAGGACACCAACAGTCGAGAAAAACAGGTACTTCATTCTCTTTATTGATGACTATACAAGAATGACGTGGGTATACTTTATGAAAGAAAGAATAGAAGTCTTTAATATATTCAAGAAATTTAAGAATTTGGTCGAGAACCAAAGCGGTCACCGAATCAAAGTCTTACAAAGCGATAGAGGTACATAATACACCTCTAACGCATTCAATAAGTTCTGCGAGGAGGAAGGAGTCAATCATCAATTGACAGTTGGCTACGCTCCAGAGCAGAATGGCATGTCAGAGAGGAAAAATAGGACCGTGATGGAGATGGCCAGAACAATGCTAGCAGAAAAAAAACATACCAAAGGAGTTCTGGGCAGAAGCAGTATACACCGCTGTTTATCTACTAAATAGGTGTCCAACAAAGGCAATACAAAATAAAACACCAATAGAAGCATGGAGCGGACGAAAGCCGTCAGCACAACATCTCAAAATCTTTGGGAGTATCTGCTACGTGCACATCCCAAAAGAGAAGAGACACAAACTGGAGGAGAAGACAGAAAAAGGTATTTTTCTTGGCTACAGCTCTCAGTCTAAAGGCTATAGAATTTATAGTCTTAAAAGTAAGAAACTAATTATTAGTCGAGACGTCGAGTTCGATGAGAATGCTACATGGAATTGGGAAGAAGAAAAGGTAGAAAAACAAAATATAATGCTACCACCACTACGACATCCTACCGAAGACCATGGACCAGGTGCTCCAGAATCTTCTAGTGAAGCTCCTAGTGAAGCCCCAGAACCTTCTAGTCCGAGGACACCATCACCATCTTCTATCTCAATTGAAGAAGAATCTTCTCCAGATTCTGCTCCCAGAAAAGTAAGACTACTACAAGATATAAAAGAGAGTTGCAACTTTGTGACCTTAGAGCCCGAAAGCTTTGAATTTGCCGTCAAAGAAAAAGAATGGATAAAAGCCATGGAAGAAGAAATCAAAATGATCGAGAAAAACGAAACATGGGAGTTGGTGGATCTACCGAGCAACAAAGAAGCTATTGGAGTTAAGTGGGTGTATAAGACAAAGATTAACCCAGATGGCTCAATTAACAAACATAAGGCAAGACTAGTAGCAAAGGGTTACTCACAGGTACAAGGAATCGACTACAACGAGACTTTCGCTCCAGTAGCCCGACTCGACACTATTCGAGCACTTGTTGTGCTAGCTGCACAAAGGAGATGGAAGATTTACCAACTTGATGTGAAGTCAGCCTTTTTAAATGGATATCTTGAAAAGGAAATCTACGTAGAACAACCTCAAGGGTTCGTGATACGAGGGCAAGAAGATAAAGTTCTCAGATTAAAGAAGGCACTCTATGGTTTAAAACAAGCCCCACGAGCCTGGTACAGCAGAATCGACAATTATTTCACAAAACTTGGATTCAGGAGGAGCCCGAGCGAGCATACACTATACATCAAGACCCAAGGTACGAAAAATAAACTTATTCTCTTTATACGTGGATGATCTAATAGTCACGGGAAACAATGAGACAATGATTAAGGAGTTCAAAGAAGACATGATGAAGACATTCGAGATGACCGATTTGGGCTTGATGCATTATTTTCTCGGGATCGAGATAAACCAAAGAGAAGATGGTATATTTATCTCACAAAAGAAATATACCGAAAGCTTATTAAAAAAGTTCAAGATGGAAGGGTGCAAGACCGTTGCCACCCCACTTGACAGCTCTAAAGCACTACAAAAAGATGATGGCTCACCAAAGGCAGACATCTCAAAATTTCGAAGCTTGATCGGAAGTCTACTCTATCTAACAGCGACTCGACCTGACATCATGTACGCAACGAGCTTCTTATCAAGGTTTATGCAGGATCCAAGTCAGATTCACTATGGAGCGGCAAAGCGAGTACTCCGATATCTTCAAGGAACTAAAAACTTCGGCATCTGGTATGAATCAACATCTGACTCAAAGTTATTTGGCTATACTGACAGTGATTGGGCAGGCTCTGTTGACGACATGAAGAGCACATCAGGGTATGCCTTTACAATGGGTTCAGGAATATTTTCTTGGGCATCTAAGAAACAACCAATAGTTGCACAATCATCAGCCGAAGCAGAATACATAGCAGCAGCAATGACTACAAGTCAAGCTATTTGGCTTAAATACATACTTGAAGACATGGGAGAGCCGCAGGATGATGCTACCAAAATCTATTGCGACAGTAAATCAGTAATAGCTATCGCAAAAAACCCAGTGTTCCATAGCAGAACTAAACACATAAAGATCAAGTACCACTTCATTCAAGAAGCAGAAGCAAACAAAGAAATCGAGTTGGAGCACTGCAGGACTGAAGACCAACTAGCAGATATTTTTACAAAAGCACTACCTCGAGAAAAGTTCGAGACACTACGAAGAAAAATTGGAGTCACAGAAATATGTATCAAGGAGGAGTATTAGAAAATGATGCACATTTCTAGAATTTTCTGGGTGATGCTGTGCTGGATGTACTCATCACATGCCATCTTTATGAAAATCATCGAGATGTTGATCCTGGGGAGTTGACAGACTTGCGTTCTGCCTCTGTAAATAATGACAATTTCGCCCTTGCTGCTGTGAGACGAAACCTTCAACCGCATCTCCAGCATGACTCGACGTTTCTGGAAAATCAAATATCCGTTTTTTGTTGAGTCTGTATCTGGTATGAGTACCATGGTCTTAACACCGGATACTAAAGGTCCAAAGGTGAGTTTTTATTCGTTTCATACTATTTTTCTAGTTTAATTATGTGTATTCGATTAATGATATATCTAATACTACATTTTTCTGGGTTTTAGGTACTGGGTGACTTGGTGGAGAGCATAGCTGGTGCGGCGCTTATCGATTCAAAACTAAACCTGGATGAAGTTTGGAAAGTCTTCAAACCTTTATTATCTCCGATTGTTACTCCTGATAAGCTTGAACTTACTCCGATTGAGCTCCCAGCCACAGAGTGAAACTTCTGGATCAGTGCCTAAAAAACGCAAGTCCAGTAGGTTGCAGGGAACAGGGGATGGAGATCTATCAGAGGTGTCTAAGAACACTAACATTCCAGGCAATGTTGTCTTCTGAATGTTATGTCGATGTTGTATTGTTAGGAAATTACACCAAATTCACCTAACCTTGAAGAACAACACAAGCACAACCAAGAAACTCAATTAAAGAATCAAAATATAAACTGAAATCTAAAAGCACACCAAGGGTTAAGTGGTTCGGCTTTCACTGCCTACATCCACGGGATAAACGGGGAGGGATAATCTCATTAACCAAAGAAGAACAAGAACAAAGTTCTGCAAAACTTGCAGTTTACAAAACGCTCAAAACTGATCAACTAGCTCTCTTCCTCGCACAATATCTAACTGTAAGCTTAATGTCAATTGGAATTACAAACAGCCCTTTAAAGCCCTATATATAGACTACACATAGCAACTGAAAGTAAGTAAAACGGATATAAAATGAATTCTGGAGAAGATCTGCAAAACGGCTAGTCGAGCCCCTGTTTCTTGATCTTCTGCAATTCATAACTGAATTACCCGACTTTCACGCCACATGTCAAGCTCCAATTCGCCGCCTGAAATTGCATTTGTAGACTTAAGTGAGAGTGCGATTCTGTAAATATAAGAGCGACTCTTCCAGGTGAGAGAAAATCCGCCTTTAGTTCATCCGAAAAACGCGCTTTTATAAGTAAGAAGTGCGCCTTTTATAATACACAACAGCGGGCCTTTAACAACGCTTTAGAAAAGCGTTGTTGTTTCTCTTTATCAAAAACTTAAACTTTTCAGCATGCATTTCTACTGCATGCTTGTTTGCATGGATCCCAGCCACAACTCACAATCTCCACCTTGACTGGACATCCATGCACCTTCCAACTTGTCTGCTAAGGGAGCTTAGTTCCCCCTTTCCTCCTCAAACCAATTAAATCAACACAAAGATCAAACTTGGTTGTGGGAAGTGCCTTGGTGAACATATCTGCTGGATTTTCTTCTGAGGCTATCTTGCAGACCCTCACCTCTCCTTGCTCCACCTTATCCCTGATGAAGTAGAGCTTCACATCAATGTGCTTGGTCCTCTCATGGTAGCTTTGATGCTTGGTGAGATGGATTGCACTATTGTTGTCACAATGCACTGTGACACTCTTCTGAAAAATACCAAACTCTTTCATGATTCCCTTCAACCAAATTGCCTCCTTGATTGCTTCAGTGATTGCCACAAATTCTGACTCAGTAGTAGACAGTGCCACCAATGATTGGTGCATTGATTTCCAAGAAATGGCAGTCCCAAACAAAGTGAATACATATCCTGAAAGTGACTTCCTTGTGTCCAAATTTGCAGCAAAGTCAGCATCTACATATCCTATGATTGGTGATGCCATCTGTGATCCTCTTCTGAAGCTAAGTCCATAATCAATAGATCCATTTAAGTACTTCATGATTCCTTTCACTGCTTCCCAATGCTCAACACCAGGATTTGCCATGTATCTACTTACCATACTCATTGAGTGAGCCAAATCTGGTCTGCAGCAGACCATAGCATACATAAGACTGCCTACTGCACTTGAGTAGGGGATCTTAATCATCCTATCCACTTCCTCCTGGTTCTTTGGCTCTTGATCCTTGGAAAGCTTCACACTTGTACTCAATGGAACAGTAGCTGATCTGGATTGATTCATTTGATACTTGATGAGCACCTTCTTCAAGTAATCTGCCAAGTCAAGAGACACTTCACCAGTAGCTTCAGTCCTCATGATGTCCATTCCTAGCATCCTTTTGGCCTTTCCCAAATCCTTCATTTCAAACTCCCTTTTCAGCAAAACCTTTACTTCATTAAGAGCTGAATCTGTGTTACTTGCAATCAACATGTCATCAACATATAATAATAAAAAGATATGAGAATCATGAGCATGCTTAAAATATACACAATGATCAAACTTACTCCTTTTAAAACCTGATTTAAGCATGAAATAATCAAACCTTAGGTACCATTGTCTAGGAGATTGCTTGAGTCCATAAAGTGATTTCTTAAGTA
Organism: Scutellaria baicalensis; assembly: GCA_005771605.1. Taxonomy (NCBI): domain Eukaryota; kingdom Viridiplantae; phylum Streptophyta; class Magnoliopsida; order Lamiales; family Lamiaceae; genus Scutellaria; species Scutellaria baicalensis. The sequence continues at coordinate 1,467,609 of CM016721.1, read as the reverse complement.
AGCATGCCTTAGTGTCTCTGTCCTTCACATGTAAACCCTCAGGAACAGTCATATAGATTCTCTCCTTAAGCTGTCCATGTAGAAATGCAGTAGTTACATCCATTTGATGAAGATGAAGATCAAACTGAGCCACCAATGCAAGTAGTATTCTGATTGAGCAATGCTTCACCACTGGACTGAAAATTTCTGAGTAATCTATGCCCTCCTTTTGAGTGAAGCCTTTTGCTACCAACCTTGCCTTGAACCTTATCTTATTGCCTTTGGTCACTTCTGTTTTCCTTCTAAAAATCCATTTGCATCCAACTAACTTTTGGTGTGTTGGCTTATCTACTATCTCCCATGTCTGATTCTTCTCAAGAGAATTGAGTTCCTTTTGATCACCTGAAATTGCTTCTTTGTAGCTAGCTGGATCTGCACTTTCCACTTCAAGAGCTGTGAACAATGCAAATGACACTGTATCTGCATGTCCAAATCTAGTAGGTGGTTTGATTTGTCTCCTTGATCTATCCCTTACCAATTGATAATTATCTAGCTGATCAGTAGCTTCTTCTTGATCTGACTCCTCTTCATTTCCTGAGCTGCCATCATTATCTTCTGGAGGTTGAATCAAAGAAACAGGCTCCACCTCAATCTGTGCACTATCCACTTCTCTTGAATTGCTTGAGCTCTCTTGATCATTCTTCTTCAGAGGCATGTTGTTCTCATCAAACACCACATCTCTACATATCATGCACTTCTGAAAATCCTTCTCAAAGCACCACAGCTTGTACCCTTTAACACCCTTTGGATATCCTAAGAACACACACCTTACTGCCCTAGGCTGCAGCTTGTCCTGAGTGATATGAGCATATGCCATGCATCCAAAGACCTTCAATCCACTGTAATTTGCTGGTTGACCACACCATCTTTCCTCTAGAGTTTTAAAGTCAATTGCAGATGAAGGGCTCCTGTTGATTAGGTGGACAGCAGTGGCAGCAGCTTCTCCCCAAAAATTGCTTGGAAGTCCTGAACTGATGAGCATGCATCTCACCTTATTGAGTATTGTTTGGTTCATCCTCTCTGCTACCCCATTCTGCTGAGGTGTTCCAGGTACAGTCCTGTGCCTTCCTATGCCTTTAGCTTTACAAAACTCATTAAACTCATTGGAAGTAAATTCTAAACCATTATCAGTCCTAAGATACTTTAACTTCTTACCAGAGACATTCTCAATTTCAGATAACCATGCTTTAAAAGTATCAAAGGCTTCATCTTTAGATTTAAGAATGTAAATCCATACCTTCCTAGTATAATCATCAATCAAGGACATGAAATACTTACCTCCACTCCTTGTCTGAGTCTTTGCAGGCCCCCACAAATCTGAGTGAACATACTCCAGTGGCTCCTTTGATAGATGAACTCCAGCCTTGAAGGGTTGCCTCTTGTTCTTGCCTAGTACACAGCAATCACAGAACTCTAGCTTACTGATTTTATCCCTTCCAAAAACCTTTTGTTTAGCTAACTCAATCAGGCCCTTTTCACTCATGTGGCCAAGCCTTTTGTGCCACAGTTGAGTCCTATCCATTTCTTGAGCAGAGTTCACATCACCTTGACATGTTTCACCTTCTAGGAAGTATAGCTCCCTCCTCTTGATTCCCTGCATGACTGATCTTCCACCCTTTGAGACTGAGAGCACTCCACCTTCTGAGGTAAATCTATAGCCTTGTGAATCTAGCATTCCAAGAGAGATAAGATTTCTCTTCAAATCAGGAACAAATCTGACTTGAGTCAATATTCTTATCACCCCATCAAACATCCTTAATGCTACTGAGCCTGTACCTTCCACCTTACAGCTGTGATCATTGCCAAGCATCACAACTCCACCATCTTCTTGCTTAAGATCTTGAAACCACTCTTTGATAGGTGTCATATGGAAAGAACAACCTGAGTCTAGTATCCATTCAGTGGTTATCTTTGCAGTGGTGATGGCCAAGACCTCAGCAGGTTCAAAACCATTGGTGTTGTTGTTTGGTTCAGCAGTTTGATTCACTTGATTTCCTTGTGGATTTGCCTTTGATCTGAGGAATTGCTTGTATTTGATGCAATCTTTCTTATGGTGCCCTGGCTTGTGACAGTGGAAGCACCTGTTTTGTTCCACATCTTCATTAGATAACTGATTGGATTCTGCCTTCTTGTCACCAGCTTGCTTGGGGCCTTTCTTCTGGAATTTCTTCTTGTTTCCTCCTTGCTTTATAGCTAGCCCCTCAGCCATTGCCTTAGGGTTAGCATTTGAAGCCTTAGATAGTTCCTTAGTCTTGAGAGCAGAGACCACATCTTCTAAAGTCAAGTCACTTTGTCTTCCATATAGCAAAGTATCTGAAAAGTGTTCATATTGCTTAGGGAGAATACTTAGCAGCAGTAGGGCTTTGTCCTCCTCCATTAACTTGACTTCAACATCTTCCAAATCATCAAGAAACTTATGGAACTCCTCTAGTTGATCAAGAATAGGTTTGTCCTCCATCATCTTGTAATTGTACATCCTTTTCTTCATGTACAGCCTATTGGCAATTGTCTTCACCATGTAAAGACTCTCCAGCTTGTTCCAAACTGCCATTGCAGTAGGTTCCTTTGAAACTTCCCTTAGAACTTTGTCCCCTAGACTCAAGATGATGGTGCTATGTGCCTTTGCAAGAATCTGCTTCTTTTCCTCAGCCTTCATTCCCTCTGGAAATGCTCCAGGTCCAAGAATTGCCATATCCAATCCTTGCTGCACCAGTAATGCATTCATCTTGATTCTCCACAGACCAAAGTCACCCTTGCCATTGAATTTCTCAATATCAAACCGAGTAGTAGTCATTCTTCACCCTCTTCTTCCCACAGACGGCGCCAAATTCTTAGGAAATTACACCAAATTCACCTAACCTTGAAGAACAACACAAGCACAACCAAGAAACTCAATTAAAGAATCAAAATATAAACTGAAATCTAAAAGCACACCAAGGGTTACGTGGTTCGGCTTTCACTGCCTACATCCACGGGATAAACGGGGAGGGATAATCTCATTAACCAAAGAAGAACAAGAACAAAGTTCTGCAAAACTTGCAGTTTACAAAACGCTCAAAACTGATCAACTAGCTCTCTTCCTCGCACAATATCTAACTGTAAGCTTAATTTCAATTGGAATTACAAACAGCCCTTTAAAGCCCTATATATAGACTACACATAGCAACTGAAAGTAAGTAAAACGGATCTAAAATGAATTCTGGAGAAGATCTGCAAAACGGCTAGTCGAGCCCCTGTTTCTTGATCTTCTGCAATTCATAACTGAATTACCCGACTTCCACGCCACATGTCAAGCTCCAATTCGCCGCCTGAAATTGCATTTGTAGACTTAAGTGAAAGTGCGATTCTGTAAGTATAAGAGCGACTCTTCCAGGTGAGAGAAAATCCGCCTTTAGTTCATCCCACAAACGCGCTTTTATAAGTAAGAAGTGCTCCTTTTATAATACACAACAGCGGGCCTTTAACAACGCTTTAGAAAAGCGTTGTTGTTTCTCTTTATCAAAAACTTAAACTTTTCAGCATGCATTTCTACTGCATGCTTGTTTGCATGGATCCCAGCCACAACTCACAGTTGTAGAACTTGTTTCTGGTTATGACATTCGGTTCTTGGCAGTGCTTCCACCTATTGAGATGAAGAAAGGGGGACCTCGGACCTCTCTGTACGCGCTCTGCAAGAAACTACAATGGCCAATGCCTGCTTTCGAAACCAAGGAGCAGAAGTCTAGGTTAGTACATTTTGAGTTTCAAAGGAGCTTTTTGGTCCAAATGAAAGATATCTCCAATCAGTCGAATCTGAACTTTTTAATGGTTTTGCTCTAAATCTGATATCAGTTTTGTTGGCTAACGAATGTCGCTTGTGGACAGAACCCCGATTCAGTTTGGTGACACGACCGGGTTTTGCAGTTTTGAGTCGCAAATCAGCTTGACCATACCCGATTACGGAAGGCTTGAACTGAGTGGAGAGGCTAGAGCTGATAAAAAGAGCTCGTTCGATTCTGCTGCGCTTATGGTGCTGTACGAACTCCAGAGACTGAATAAGATCATTATAGGCCACTGATTAACCGGTTTCCTGGGTGATCGAATTTTGGCCTGCATCGACTTGGTCGGAGCTGGCTGGTGAGACGAGCTATATATGGAACGAGCAATGGTTCTGCAGAAGTGTATCGCAAGGTTTACCTATTATGGTTAACTTATATCTATCTGTCTACATACGCATATACATAACATAAAGGTCCTGATTGTAAGTACAATTGAAGGGCTGTTGAATTTTGAAAGAAAAATCATCGGATTAGAGAGGGGAAAGAAGAAGAAAGGTAGTGGAAAATTAAGGGGGAAAAAAAGAAAATAAATAAATATAGAATCCGGGTTGGGTTCGGGGCACCCAAGTCCTTCTCTTATACTGGACGAAGGTGATTGGATTGACTTCCTTTTTCAATAGAGTCCGTTGCAATTGTGTCCTTCTGCAAGGGTTGCTAATATGAATAAAGAGAATGGTCTCACATGAAACCTTAATACAAGACGAAGTTCAAATAGATCAATGAAAATGGGTCAGCTCCAACTCATTTAACAGTCAATATTGGTCTTACATAAGGTATATAAAGCTCCATTTCACTCAAGGTATAATGAGAAACGGTCTCATATGAGTTTTACAACGACATAAATTGCTCATTCCATATACAAAATCCATTTATTTTATAAATACTCTATATGTATGGCTTAATATCATTTTGTCATCCAAACCGTCAGTTTTTCCATACTTTAGTAGCCTATTTGGACCACTTTTGTTATTGGACTAAGATAACATGTCTTGCACATGAATTTAAAAGGGTTCAGATCCTTTTATATATCTACACAAATGCAAGAAAATCTCCAAAAAGTTGATCTGAAATCTTTGAATGGTTATGCTCTAGTTCGTGCTATATAGATTGAAAACACGACATACTTTAGATTACAAACTGTGACAAATCGTGTACTTTAAACATGAATATGATATAATTCTGGTGAAAAAATCCCATGATTCATTTCTCTTTAAGACCTCTTCAATCAGATTGAAATGCAAATGCATCAGATTGTAAGAGAAATTATCAGCTCATGTTACAGGATCAAGTCGATCGTCTTGTTCAGCTCCGTCTCCTTAGCCGTTTGGACAGCCATTTCCTCTCTCAGCTTCCCCATCTTCTCTCTCTTTCTTACCTGCAATCACACAATGTAAGGTAAGATCCCATTGTAATGGACTAATACGACATGTTTGGCTGCAAGAAAATGTTATTCCTGATCAGTGACATCCATCCCCATGTAATTGACACCAATGGTCTCTCCTGCCTTGCTGAAAACAGGCTCAGCATAAATCAAGAATGTCTTCGATCCAAACAGCCCCGTTTTAAATTAGAGTACAACTCTAATTTACTATACTTTTTTTTGAATTAAATTTAATTTAACATAGATTATATATTCTTTTACAAAATTATTATTTAAGATTAATAGTAATATAATATTTTGATTTAAAAAATTCATCATCCACGTGCGACTGATACTCGTTATTATAAAATGGATGCAATTATAAGATAGCTATGTATCATGAATCATGGTTGGCAAGCATGCATGTAATGTAAGATAAAATTCCAGTGCACATTTAAAATTGGAAGTATTAAAGTTAGAAAAATATGAAAAAGTAATAACTATATTATGTCATTGTATAAGTTGTTTTTCCTATTGCATTAGTTCTCTGCTGTAAAGAAGAAAAGGAAGCTAAAAGTAGAATTAATACCTGTGTGTGAATACAGACTATATGTAGAGTTGTAATATAATAGTTTTTGTTATATATATATTGTTGTAAAATATGATCTTTATAACTTTATTTATTTATTGTCTTATTAATGAAGAATTAATATTGTGATTGCTAATATTAATATACGTGTACTATTGTGATTCTCAGAATACTAAATTTAATTCAAACCAAACATCATAATATATAGTATGACTGAATACCATGTATTTAAATTTCTTTAATGAAATTAGGTAGTTTAATTTAATTACTGATCTAATTAATAGTTAGACTACTAGTTAAGCACGGAAAACTAAATATTCTTAGAAAAATGAACTATTGTTGACCAATTAATAACATAAAACGCAGTAAATAATTACATCATTTTATCAATTTATTTAGATCATTATTAAGTGGACACTTGAAAAAAAAAAAAAAGATAACACTATTGAATAACAATACTAATAAAAAAAAATGAGGAAAAAAATTACGTATACCTGTGAAATTATAAACTTTTATAACCTAATTATTACCAAATGGGATTGCCACTTAATTATTTCTCATCACTCAAAATAGGGTAAATAGTTAATGCCACGTGTCAGTATCTTGTCGGATAGCTGGGTCTATAAATTACCACGCACTCATACGTATATGAAAGACTAATAACTAAATTATGTCATTGTATAAGCATTAGTTCTAATTTGGTGTAAAGAAGAAAAGGAAGTGGATGAATACCTGTGTTTGAATTAAGGCCCAATGTGGAGTTGGGGAATGTGAGCAATGATGTGCCAATCTTCACCCTTTTCTTTCTCACATCTCCTTTTCAGTTCTGGGCATCCCCAACCAATGGTTAAAACCTCGAGTTTTGTCATTTCTTTGATTGTTGATGGGAGTGATGGCACTTGTGGGCAGTTGGATATTCCCAAGTGAGTGAGGGACGTAAGATTACCCAACCAATCCGGCAGTGAAGTGAGTCGAGAAAGAGAACATAGTGTTAGAGATTGGAGCGTGGGGATATGTTGGAGTCCTTGTGGAAGGGATACAATCTCATCAACACCTTCAAGAGTGAGGCGTTTGAGGAGATGGAGGTATCGTATCTCCTCTCCCATCTCTACCAACTCCGAGCAGGATTCTATCCTTAGTTCCTCAAGAGCAGTGAGGTGGCGCAACCACCCCTCTGGAAAACTACTCCCTATCTTGCACTTATACAAATACAATATTGTGAGAGACTTTAGGCCTTCAAACCATTTCTGAGGAAAAGCTTGGCATTGCCCTGCACCACGGATTCTCAATTCCTTGAGATTATAGAGGCTTTCAGATGCGTCTTCTGGAATATCCCATCTTCTTCTTCTTGTATCATTATAAATCTTTCTAAAGTTGAGATGAAGATATGTCAGATTTTGAAGCTTACAATTTGAGAATGAAGACAGAGTCAACATGCTGCAATTCCAAACGTCCAGGCTTCGAAGAGCAGAGAGTGAGAGTGGTGGCAATCTCAACAACTCACAATTGTTAATTGATAGCCACTCAAGATTTGCGAATACTCCAATTTCATCCCCCCCATTCATATTCTCCAACGCATGAAGACCACTTAAACTCAAGGACCGGAGACGAGGAAGGCCTCCGATCGGTGGAAGATGAGTACAATTTGGGCAGTTTTCTATTTTTATCTGTGTTAAGTTTTCCATCTTTGTCATCCAAAGAGGAAAATGTCCCCCTCTGAATCCCGATATCAGCAGAGTCTTCAAATTCACATGAGGTTGAAGAGCTTCCAGTATCTGCTCATCTTCCTTCATACTTGCCGATTTCGAGGATGTACTCTCACTTCCCCAATCTAAGACCAAACGTTCAAGCTTTGGTTTCCCACCAAGATTTGCTTTCTTCGCATTCAAATGGTTTGAAACTCTCTCCATATGCTTAATTTCAAGTCTACCTCCAAGATTCAAGTGTTCCAATTCATCAAGTTGATTGCCTATTTTCTTACCTATTATGAACACACTCAATGTCTGTAGAGAGACTAATTCCCTCATTCTAGAGGGCATATCACTCAATTTGGGACACCATTCTAAAAAAATATGACGCAGATTGGTCATGTATCTCATGTTCTTCGGCAAACTCTTAAGAAGACGACAACCATTCAAAATTAATGTTTGCAAATTCCAAAGATCACAAAATGTACGAGGAAGAGAATGAATTTTAGAACTAGACAAATCGAAGTACCGCAAATGTTTCAACTGGCCTATTGCACTAGGCAACTCTACCATATCTGAGTCAATTAATTTTAGAATTTTCAGATGATTGTAGTTCATAATGGTGTTTGACGTGGACACGTGAAGTGTAATACTTGAAGAACAAGTTTGATGATTGGAATATTTACTTCTCAAATGTACCTCACGTATTTTGTTGTTTGAAGCACTTGTGTTGCTGCCTTTTGTTTCGACTCCAGGAATTTTGTTCTCCATAATGGACTGAGCTAGATCGTGAACAAGATCATGCATCTTAAAAGTGGTATGTCTTCCATCTCCAAATCGTGTAACAACTTCTTGTAAAAATGATCTCAAAACCAACTCATTCCATACTTGATCACCAACATCCTCCACTTCCTGGTTTTCCTTAGAAGAAATGCATCCATGAGCCATCCAACGAAAGATCAAATCTTCTTTCTCAATTTTAAAATCCTTTGGAAAGACAGCACAATAAACAAAGCACCGTTTCAACACAACAGATAGATGACGATAACTCAACTTCAAGACTGGTAAGATTGAATTCTCTTCTTCTTCTGGAAGATTCCAAATTTCACTTTCTTTAATGCGAGTCCATTCCCTTTCTTCTCTCTTAAATCGCAAAACCCCTCCAAGAGCCTTAGCAGCCAAAGGAACACCAGCACATTTCTTCACTATTTGCCTCCCAATTTTTTCAAGATTAGGATGATGATGCTGCTCTTTTTCTTCTCCAAATGCTCTTAATTTAAACAACAACCAACAATGCTCTTCCTTTAACTCTTTCAAGCAATAAGCTGGAAGTGTTCTCATTATATCGCCCACTTTTTGTAAACGTGTGGTCACAATAATTGAAGAGCCTTTTGATCCACTGGCCAACATGCTCTTTAGCTTAGCCCAAGCTTCTTGATTCTCATTCCACACATCATCCAATACCAACAAGTATTTCTTTCCATTCAACACTTGTTGAAGTCGGCACTGCAAAGCATCCAAATGCTTCAAACTTGGAGCACTTCCCGTGGCCGATTCAATCATAGCCTCAACCAAAATTTTCAGATGAAAATTATCAGAAACACAAACCCATAATTTGGTGTCGAAATGACGACTAACCCTCTCATCATTATAGACTAATTGAGCAAGAGTGGTCTTTCCAAGGCCTCCAACACCAATTATAGGCAAAACAGAGAGTTGGTGGTCAGAATTTGGAACTTGGTTCAGCAACACGTCCACAATCTTCTCTTTATCTTCTTCCCTTCCATAGATGTGATCCGGCTCATTCACAATGGATCCCGTCTCGCGCCTCCAGTCAACCTGGCTTGACTTTATTATAACACGGCTTTCACACAAATGGAAGTTGTGACGATCTGCTGCAATAGCGTCCAATTTCTCAGCAACTTCTTTCATCCTTCTTCCGATCTTGTGATTGTACAGAATTTTCTTGACGAAGTTGAATCTGATGCCACCTTTGCGCATCTTGAGTTTGGAGACCTCAGTGACACACTCATCGAGTATGTCTTCAATCTCAAAGGCGATCTCATTAAGTTTGCTCAGCCAATTCTGAATAGCTTTGTTTTTGAACTGCTTATCTTCTGCATCTTCCAACACCATTTGGATGGCGGTGAGAGTGTTGGAAAGCTTCTTCATTTCTTTATCGACTCCCAAAATCAATCCAATCTCTTCTTGAATCAGAGAAGTTAAATTCTCTATCAGAACTTGAAGAAATGCCTCTGCCATGATAATGTCGAAATAGTTCAATCAAAGAGGAACCCTAGAAATTTAAGAGTACCTGCAAAATCGATACTATACAAAGGAGATGTGTAGGATTGAAAGAAAATTTGTGCAGGCAGAAAGAAGATATGTGATTCTAGCTCTCTCTCTCTCTCTCTCCTTATCAATAATCGAAATCAAAGTGAAGCTATGTGTCTAATTATGAAATTCACTATTACAAATGGAATGATACAATTTCCATATTATAATAGTGATTCTCAATCAATCCAATCTCTCCTTCAATCAGAGATGCTAAATTCTCAATCAGAACTTGAAGAAGTGCCTCTGCCATGATTGTTGCAAAAGTCAACTATGCGATGAAGATATTGTGAAGACTTGGAAGCTATGTGATTGCAACTTTGGAAGAGTTTCAAAATGTTGTGGGTCATATATTAGTATGTAACATCTTAGTGAGGTGGATTGTGATGAATAGGCATGTTTGGGTGCAAGAAAATTCAGAAAAATACTAGGAAGTCAAAGGTTCGATGCGTGATCATGACACAAATTTCCATAGTTTCAAGTTCTGGTCTTTCAACATAACGGGTAGTCGAGTTGATGAGTCAATTCACAATTTACAATATAAATATGAGTTTGTGAAAATGAGTTTCTTATATAAGTAGTCGGGCTTCATCTTATGGATGATATCTATGGAACCGTCACATGAGTTTTTTGTGCAAAATAATTGTACTCAAGTTTCAAACTATCTCACCAGACAATCAAGTTGGACAAAATTCAGGCTACATTACAATATTTCGCTTCTATTACACAAAGTAAATAATAATAGTCTAGTATATTAATTTGTCGTTACAAATCTTGCAAAAATATTAGAAAAGGCTACCACATATATTCTAGATTTCATGGCACAACTTCTTGCCAAATGCAACAATGAATCTTGTCTTTATCTTCATATCCTTCCATAGATGTGTTCTGGCTCGTTCACAACAAATCCCATCTCTCGTCTCCAATCAACATGGCTTGACTTTGGTACAACCTTGCTTTCACACAAATGAAAGGTGTGCTGATCTGCTGCAGTAGCATCCAATTTCTCAGCAACTTCTTTCATCCTTCTTCCGGTTTTGTAACTATCTAAACTTTTCCAACGGTGTTGAATTCCGTTGGAATTTCAATTAAGGATATCCAAAAACATTTCCAACAGAATTACCGTTGGAATTCTTTCCAAGCGGAATTTCCAACGACGTTGAATTTCGTTGAAATTTTAATTAAGGATATCCAACAACAATTCCAACGGAATTACCTTTGGAATTGTTTTGGTATTCAGATGGAATTTCAGATTGTTGGAATGATTTTTACAAAATCCAATAGATTTTGTTTGTTTGAATTTTTCGTTGGAATTTCAAATTAATATGGTCATTTGTAATTCCATTATACCGATGTTATAAACAAAACCTAACGAACCAAAACAATAAGAACACAATTAAGAGGGATCAAATCATCATATAATAAATTTAGCATAAATATGATATATAAATAAAATTGAATAAAAATATTTAAATACACTAAATTTTGATGGACTTTTATATTATCAGTTTAAGTTAAATTATAGTTTTATTTAAATAAATAAAAAAGTGATTATTGTATATGAGTTAAATTATAGTTTTATTTAAATAAATAAACAAGAAATTCAAATCTAATACGATTAGAATTCTAAATCTCCATTGAAACCTAATACAATTAATATTTGTAACTCAAACCTAATACAATTAGGAAGACTAAAGCTCTATAAGTAAGGCTCAACATTAAAGTAGAAAATATATACAAACAAAAAGAGAAAGAGAAAGAGAAAGAGAAAGATAATAGGTATTATTATCATATTTATATGTACTATTAATTTTTGATGGATTTTTATGTTCGAGTTTTCAGCTTATGATTATATTCTAATTTTGATGGATTTTTATATTAGAGGTTAGAGTTTCTAGATTTCGATAATGATTATATCGGTGCTCTACTTTTGGAGTTAAACAGAGTACTACACGCAAGAGGTTACCTCATGTGGTCAACAACTCCAGTGTATAGAAAACTTGAGGAAGACGTACAATTAAATATTGAAAGGTACATTTATTCTTAATTGTTGTTTATGAACTGAACTAACCCTTTCTTTTTATACTTTTGTTGATATATATTTTGCACAATATTGTACAAATATATATAGAAAAAATTAAATGAATTTTTATTTGAACAACCGATGACTGATATAAATGGCGTCAAAGGAAACTTGCTGGACAAAAGAGGAAATATGCAAATCTTAATGATGCTCAGAAAAAAAAAAACTTTGTAGAACATGTTCTGCAAAATCGTGAAAAGAGACCGGCGACGTGTAATTTACAAGTTCAAGCAAATTTAAGTAACTCTGAAGATATATATTTTTAATATTTTTTCTTACATTTAAAATTAAAAATCCGTATTTTAATATATGTATCTAATTATGAATTTTAATGTCAAAAGAACATAAACTAAAAAAAATGCCAAGTTGCATTCACTGTGGAGCAACAAGATTGGAGCATGAACCTCCCACTTTTTGTTGTGATAATGGAAAAGTTAAACTTCCACATTCAGATATTCCAGAGAAATTGTATGAACTATATACATCTCAGTCAGAAGAGTCTATTGATTTTCGGAAAAATATACATTCGTACAATTCCATATTCTCATTCACTTCATTCGGAGTGAAACTGGATAAAGAGCTTGCTTCAGCACGACGAGGAGTTTTCACTTTTCGTGTACAAGGAATGATTTATCACAATCTTCCAAGTTTAAGTGTTAATGGAAAGAAACCAACTAATTTTCAATTATATATTTTTGATACTGAAAATAGAATGTGTTTTAATTCACATGTATCAGAAGAAATTGTTCGGAAGCTCACTGAAATACTAGAGGAGAATCCATATGTCAAAATCTTTAGAAGACTAACGGAGTATTGTTCTCTAGATGATGTAAAACTTTGCATCACAAAAGATGTGAGATTAGATCAGCGAGTTTATAATGCTCCGACAGCAGATCAAGTTGCAGCTGTTTGGATTGAGGGAAATAATGATAATGTAAGGTTTGAAAGAGATATTATTGTTTGTGCTCATTCCGGGGATCAATATAGAATAATGCACTATTTTGGATGTTATGACCCTTTACAGTACCCTCTTTTATTTCCAATGAGTGAAACATGATGTCACCAAAATATTCATAAGGTTGACATACAAGAACATGCAAATGAAAAAGAGCAAGATACCTTTTTATGTTCTAATATATTTGAAGAACATATATCTTATAAAAGATAATTAACTTTTTTTTAAAATTTAACTTTTTCATTTTTTCAATATACAACAAATATACCAAATGTGATGAATGTTTTTTTTTTTTTCAAAATTTAACTTTTTCATTTTTTTAATACACATCAAATATGTCATACCATGTGATGAATGCTTCAAGACCTACATCAAGATCTACTCCAAAGGAAATTATCTCACAGGAACTAGAAGGTATGTATTGCGTCATTAAAGTAAAAATTATATTGAAGTTGACTTTGTAAAAATCTCTCCAACAAAATAATCTACCAAAATTCTTTTATGTGCATGGTCAATTTAGAAAGGACAATTTTTTCTAGGTGCATTTTTTTTTTTCTTTTATGTTAACTTTTGTCTTTTATTTTTTTAAAAAATAATATTTCTTTGATGTTTTGATTTGAGCGCACTTATATTATTTTCTTGCAGGTATACAATATAAAATTCAGTTCATTCTAATCATTCTAACCATTTTTTTTTATCTAAACAGTCGTTGTAAAAGGAGATGCAAAAAGAGTTTCTTGCAGAGAGTACAATTGTTATAAGTTGCAAATTAGAGATCCAAGACACTCTACTCTATTATTTGCTGGTAAATTGTTGCAACAATACGCAGTCGATAGTTATATAAAATTGGAGACAACAAGATTACATTTTTTCAAATTGAACCAAGCAAATTTTAGAACCGAATTCTACCAGGGGATCATGGATAGTGTTTTTAAAGGTGAATTACGTGGAAGTGAAGTTGGGTCGAGAATTTTTCTTCCTGCATCATTTATTGGTGGCCCAAGGGATATGCGACGGAGATACCTTGATGCGTTAGAGTTAGTCCAAATATATGGAAAACCAGATCTATTTATCACCATGACTTGCAATCCTGATTGGATAGAAATACAAGAAAATCTATATGAAGGTCAAAAAGCTCAAGATCGTCCCGATTTAGCTATAAGAGTTTTCCGAGCAAAATTGCATGACTTGAAAGATCAATTATTTAAGAAACAAATATTTGGAAAAGTTGCTGCACATGTTCATGTGGTCAAATTTCAGAAAAGGGGACTACACATGCTCATCTACTGATTATTCTAAAGGGCGAACACAAAATTAATACAACCGATCAGTTTGATAAATTTGTGTGCTGAAATCCCTAATGAAGAAAATAATCCTCGAATGTATGGATTGGTGAAGAAACACATGTTACATGGACCATATGGTGAAAAAAAATACGAAAAATTAGTGTATGGTGAATGGTAAGCATAAATATCATTCTCCAAAAATATAAAATTAGAAACACATTAAAATATAACTTTAACTTTCCATTTTTAGATCATTTTTTATCTTTATTTTCTTTATCACAAATACTCATATGCAACCGTCTCACATGCGACGACACTCGCACACGGTCGACCGTGTCCCAGGATATGACCGTGCGTGACTGTAGTGTATAAGTATGTCTTTTTCTATAATAAGTATGTGATTTTTCACTATAAGTATGTGACTTTTTTTCTCGCCCACGACCGTGCCCTGGAACAGACCGTGCCTCGCGTGAGCAATCTGTGGCGCACGATCAGGTTTCAGGACACGGTCGAGATAAGTATGTGATTTTTGTCTATAAGTATGTCTTTAAATGTTATTATCCAAGACCTTTTTGTGAAAGCACCATACAAGGTAAATATGGTTATCCAATCTACAGACAAAATGGAGTGGTTGTTCATGTTCGCAATGCTGAATTAAATAATCAATGGGTGGTTCCTTACAATCCATATTTGTTGTCAAGATATAACTGTCACATAAATGTTGAGAAATGCTCAGGAGTGATGGCTGTGAAGTACCTTTACAAATATATTTACAAAGGTCATGATAGAGTGGCATTTAATCTATCCCAAAATGATGATGATGATAATGTGATCGATGAAATCAAACAATTTCAAGATGCAAGATGAGTGTCTTCTCATGAGGCGTTATATTTTAGATTAGTTTTATGAACGCTTTTCTTTTAAATTACTATTTTTATAACTGTTATTAAATTGCAAAACCAATAACTTAAAAAATTTAAATGTTAACTACATTCTAATAAAATATTAAACAAAAAGTGAATGGAAAAAATACCCTACAAAAATCAACCAAAATATAGATTTTAAAAGTTTAACTCCTCACATTCCATATAAATATTAAGGATTCAAGATTAATCACGCATGCCACATGCACCAACCATATAAAGCCACACAAAGCAGTTCTACCAACGTACAATCATCAAAGTACAAAGCACTCCTCTCTTTCCAATCGATCAAAAACGTACACCATTGCATGCACAAACAATCAATAAACTCAACACACACTACGGTTTAACGAAGCATACCAATACATAACCAATTTGCAACCGCTGCAGTGTTTCGTCGTGAGGAGGCCGCACACTGCGCAGGAATCAGAAACCCCGGCGGCTCCACCGTCCGCCGCCGCCACCATATTGTCAGGAGAAAATTCAGAGCCGGCGGAGCCGAAATAGGAGTCTAGGTACAGAAACAGAAAACCTAGGCGCGGCGGCGTCGCGAATTAAACACCGCAACATCCATTCAAAGATAATGATGATTTCCTCCTAATAAAGAATAGGAGAAATCAATACAAAAACGGGTTCAAGAATTTTGTGAATCAAGAATCAAGACAAAGGTGTCTTGTGATAGCGACCAACTCAACAAAAAGTTCGATTTTATAAAATAAAATAAAATAAAATCTAGTATTTCATGATTTCATCTATAAAAAATAAAAGTCATATATCTTGAATTAAATAAGTGTGCACGTAAATAAAATTTTATTCTTAAGCTCTCCATTTTGTTTGATTTCTTCACATGATTAATGGCCCCTAGCTGATTGTGATAATTTTTTAATCACAACGACGTGTGAGGTGTTGAGACGGTGTCACGAATAATTTTTATAAGAGGAATGTCTATTATTTACTACTAATATCAAATTTTAAAGACATCTCAAAATTGGTGAGACGATCTCCATAAGAAAAGATGATGATATGCAAACATTTATCAAACTTCCCTAGTCTTCAATTCTTGCCTTTTGATATAATGAGAATGATTCTTTGTCTCACAAATCTAATTTCATGAGATAAGTCAAATTACAATCCGCAAAACACATATGGGTGTATGAAGATGAGTTTTGCTTATGAATATCAGGCTCCATATATTTGTGAGACTATCACATGAGTTTCTGTGCATAATAATTTGTTTTACTAATTATGTTTATAATAAAAATTACAAACAATACAGAGCATAAACAGAAAAACATGTTTCAACAACCACAAAATGGGATTTTGTACTTTGAACTTATACTATAATTTTTCATCAGAAAAGAAAAGCCTACCACAAAAATTTCAGTGGAGAGATTAGATTTAATTCATCACTTTCAGAAATGGGCAAAACTCATTTTGCACTAAAATATTCAGTATTAAAATGGATGCAATTTTAAGATAAGTATGTGCAAATTAATAAAGTTGTCTAGAGAGTGAATAAGCACAAATATTATTCTAAGCAATATTCCATGAATTTTAACAAGATAGATAAATCATGATGAATCTCAAAACTCATACATTGTATTTTTTTAATGATAATTTATTTCTGGAGGAGATTCTTGTGATGTAAATGTATCATAAAATACTCATGCACGTTTAAAATTGGAAGTATTAAAGTTAGAAGAGAAAAATATGAAAAAGTAATAACTAAATGTCATTGTATAAGCATTAGTTCTTTGGTGTAAAGAATAAAAGGAAGTGGATGAATACCTGTGTGTGAATTAAGGCCCAATGTAGAGTCGGGGAATGTGAGCAATGATGTGCCAATCTTCACCCTTTTCTCTCTCACATCTCCTTTTCAGTTCTGGGCATCCAGAAATGGATAAAAACTCGAGTTTTGTCATTTCTTTGATTGTTGATGGGAGTGATGGCACTTGTGGGCAGTTGTATATTCGCAAGTGAGTGAGGGACGTAAAATTACCCAGCCAATCCAGCAGTGAAGTGAGTCGAGAAAGATTCCATAGTGTTAGAGATACAATCTCATCAACATCATCAAGAGTGAGGCGTTTGAGGAGATGGAGGTATCGTATCTCCTCTCCCATCTCTACCAACTCCGAGCAGTAATGTATCGTTAGTTCCTCAAGAGCAGTGAGGTGGCGCAACCACCCCTCTGGAAAACTACTCCCTATCTTGCATTCATACAAATTCAATTTTGTGAGAGACTTTAGACCTTCAAACAGTTTCTGAGGAAAAGGTTGGCATGGTCCTGCACCATGGATTCTCAATACCTTGAGATTATAGAGGCCTTCAAATGCATCTTCTGGAATATCCCATCTTCTTCTTCTTGTATCATTATTAATCTTGCCAAAGTCCAGACAAAGATATGACAGATTTTGAAGCTTACAATTTGAGAATGAAGACAGAGTCAACATGCTGCATATCGGACTGCGTTGAAGCTCTCATTGGGGCATACCATGTTTGTGGAGGGTTGATTGCTTCCATTAGCCTGATGAAGTGGCTTGGCATAGACTCAGAAGTTGACCATTCCTTGATCGACAATGCTATCAGTGTTGCTTCTTTACATTGTTATGCTCCAAAAGCTGAGGATATCGGTATACTAGAGTCAAAGATTGGATATAACTTCTCGACAAAAGGATTGTTACTTGAGGCAATAACACATGGGACAGGACCAGAAGAAGGTGTTGGTTATTGTTACCAGGTGTGAACCTTACTCTGTAAACGTGTGTCTACTTTTTGAAAAAGTAAAATTTTCTTTTTCCTACTGAACCTGTCGTAAAATGCAACTAAATCTGACCGAGGATGTTGGATACTGCAAATTTTAGAGATTTAATGCTCAAGATTCATTACACTGATTATTGGTTACATTTACGGCTACTGAATCTATGCAGCGCCTCGAATTTCTGGGTGATGCTGTGCTGGATGTACCCATCACATGCCATCTTTATGAAAATCATCGAGATGTTGATCCTGGGGAGTTGACAGACTTGCGCTCTGCCTCTGTAAATAATGACAATTTCGCCCTTGCTGCTGTGAGACGAAACCTTCACCCACATCTCCAGCATGACTCGACATTTCTGGAAAATCAAATATCCGTTTTTGTTGAGTCTGTATCTGGTATGAGTACCATGGTCTTAACACCGGATACTAAAGGTCCAAAGGTGTGTTTTTATTCGTTTCATACTATTTTTCTAGTTTAAGTATGTGTATTCGATTAATGGCATATCTAATACTACATTTTTCTGGGTTTTAGGTACTGGGTGACTTGGTGGAGAGCATAGCTGGTGCGGTGCTTATCGATTCAAAACTAAACCTGGATGAAGTTTGGAAAGTCTTCAAACCTTTATTATCTCCGATTGTTACTCCTGATAAGCTTGAACTTACTCCGATTGAGCTCCCAGCCACAGAGTGAAACTTCTGGATCAGTGCCTAAAAAACGCAAGTCCAGTAGGTTGCAGGGAACAGAGGATGGAGATCTATCAGAGGTGTCTAAGAACACAAACATTCCAGGTAATGTTGTCTTCTGAATGTTATGTCGATGTTGTATTGTTAGGAAATTACACCAAATTCACCTAACCTTGAAGAACAACACAAGCACAACCAAGAAACTCAATTAAAGAATCAAAATATAAACTGAAATCTAAAGAGCAGTGGTATATCCATAGTTCCTCAAGAGCAGTGAGGTGGCGCAACCACCCCTCTGGAAAACTACTCCCTATCTTGCATTCCCACAAATTCAATATTGTGAGAGACTTTAGGCCTTCAAACCATTTCTGAGGAAAAGCTTGGCACTGCCCTGCACCACAGATCGTCAATTCCTTGAGATTATAGAGGCTTTCCAATGCGTCTTCTGGAATATCCCATCTTCTTCTTCTTGTATCATTATTAATCTCGCCGAAGCTCAGAAAAAGATATGTCAGATTTTGAAGCTTACAATTTGAGAATGAAGGCAGAGTCAACATGCTGCAATTCCAAATGGACAGCCTTCGAAGAGCAGAGAGTGAGAGTGGTGGCAATATCAACAACTCACAATTGTGAATTGACAGCCTCTCAAGATTTGGGAATCCTGAAACTCTAACTCCAATTTCATCCCCCCCATTCATATACTCCAACGCATGAAGATCACTTAAACTCAAGGACCAGAGACGAGGAAGGCCTCCGATCGGTGGAAGATGAGTACAATTTGGGCACTCTCTTATTTCTATCATAGTTAGATTTTCCATCTTTGTCATCCAAAGAGGAAAATGTCCCCCTCTGAATCCCGATATCAGCAGAGTCTTCAAATTCACATGAGGTTCAAGAGCTTCTAGTATCTGCTCATCTTCCTTCATACTTGCCGATTCCGAGGATGTACTCTCCCTTCCCCAATCTAAGACCAAATCTTTAAGCTTTGATTTCCCACCAAGATTTGCTTTCTTCGCATTCAAATGGTTTGAAACTCTCTCCATATGCTTAATTTCAAGTCTACCTCCAAGATTCAAGTGTTCCAATTCATCAAGTTGATTGCCTATTTTCTTACCTATTATGAACACACTCAATGTCTTTAGAGAGACTAATTCCCTAATTCTAGAGGGCATATCACTCAATTGCCAACACACTTCTAAAAAAATATGACGCAGATTGGTCATGTATCTCATGTTCCTCGGCAAACTCTTAAGAAGACCACAACCATTCAAAATTAATGTTTGCAAATTCCAAAGATCACAAAATGTACGAGGAAGAGAACGAATTTTAGAATTTGACAAATCGAAGTACCGCAAATGTTTCAACTGGCCTATTGCACTAGGCAACTCTACCATATCTGAGCCAATTAATTTTAGAATTTTCAGACGATTGTAGTTCATAATGGTGTTTGAAGTGGACACTTGAAGTGTAATACTTGAAGAACAAGTTTGATGATTGAAATATATATTTCTCAAATGTACCTCACGTATTTTGTTGTTTGAAGCACTTGTGTTTCTGCCTTTTGTTTCTACTCCAGGACTTTTGTTCTCCATAATGGATTGAGCTAGATCGTGAACAAGATCATGCATCTTAAAGGTGATAGATCCAAAACGTGTATCAACTTCTTGGAAAAATGATCTCAAAACCAACTCATTCCATACTTGATCACCAACATCCTCCACTTCCTGGTTTTCCTTAGAAGAAATGCATCCATGAGCCATCCAGCGAAAGATCAAATCTTCTTTCTCCATTTTAAAATCCTTAGGAAAGACAGCACAATAAACAAAGCACCGTTTCAACACGACAGATAGATGACGATAACTCAATCTCAAGACTGGTAAGATTGAATTATCTTCTTCTTCTGGAAGATTCCAAATTTCACTTTCTTTGATGCGAGTCCATTCCTTTTCTTCTCTCTTAAATCGCAAAACCCCTCCAAGAGCCTTAGCAGCCAAAGGAACACCAGCACATTTCTTCACTATTTGTCTCCCAATTTTTTCAAGATTAGGATGATGATGCTGCTCATTTTCTTCTCCAAATGCTCTTAATTTAAAGAGCAACCAACAATGCTCTTCCAATAACTCTTTCAAGCAATAAGCTGGAAGTGTTCTCATTATATCGCCCACTTTTTGTAAACGTGTGGTGACAATAATTGAGGACCCTTTTGATCCACATGCCAACGTACTCTTTAGCTTAGCCCAAGCTTCTTGATTCTCATTCCAGACATCATCCAATACCAACAAATATTTCTTTCCATTCAACACTTGTTGAAGTTGGCACTGTAAAGCATCGAAATGCTTCAAACTTGGAGCACTTCCGGTGGCTGATTCAATCATAGCCTCAACCAAAATTTTCAGATCAAAATTATCAGAAACACAGACCCATAATTTGGTGTCGAAATGACGACTAACCCTCTCATCATTAAAGAGTAATTGAGCAAGAGTGGTCTTTCCAAGGCCACCAACACCAATTATAGGCAGCACAGAGAGTTGGTGGTCAAAATTTGGAACTTGGTTGAGCAACACGTCCACAATCTTCTCTTTATCTTCTTCCCTTCCATAGATGTGATCTGGCTCATTCACAATAGACCCCGTCGCGCGTACCTTGTCAACCTGGCTTGACTGGACTATAACTTGGCTTGCACACAAATGGAAGTTGTGACGATCTGCTGCAATATCATCCAATTTCTCAGCAACTTCTTTCATCCTTCTTCCGATCTTGTGATTATACAGAATTTTCTTGAGGAAGTTGAATCTGATGCCACCTTTGCGGATCTTGTGTTTGGAGACCTCAGTGACACACTCATCGAGTATATCTTCAATCTCAAAGGCGATATCATTAAGCCTGCTCAGCCAATTCTGAATATCCTTGTCTTTGAACTGCTTATCTTCAGCATCTTCCAACACCATTTGGATGGCGGTGAGAGTTTTGGAAAGCTTCTTCATTTCCTTATCGACTCCCAAAATCATTCCAATCTCTTCTTGAATCAGAGAAGTTAAATTCTCTATCAGAACTTGAAGAAATGCCTCTGCCATGATAATGTCGAAATGGTTGGATCAAAGAGGAACTCTAGTAATTTAAGAGCACGTGCAAAATCGAAACTATACGATGGAGATGTGTAGGATTGAAAGAAAATTTTGTGCAGGCAGAAAGAAGATATGTGATTCTAGCTCTTTTTATTTTTAATCAAAGACGAAGTTTATGAAAAGTTTGTTTATGCAGAAAGAAGGATTGTGATTCTTAGCAAAATGGTTAATGATAGTAATTTACGCTGTGGTGGTGAAGGTAAATGGGAGGAAGGTGATTGGATTATTGACTTGCTTTTTAAATAAAACAAGTCTTTGTCCTTAATTGATGAAATTTCTTTGCAAGACAAGAGTTGTTGGTTGCTAATATTTAAGAAACCCACTTGTGCTAAAATCCATAGCTTAAATTAGATTCTAAATAGTTGTTATCAAATAAAACAATAATTGAAATATAATTAATGCTGTGGTGGTGAAGGTAAATGGGAGGAAGGTGATTGGATTATTGACTTGTTTTTTAAATAAAAGAAGTCTTTGTCCTTAATTGTGCAAGTGATGAAATTTCATTGCAAAACAAGAGTACGTTGTTGGTTGCTAATATTTAAGAAATCCACTTGTGCTAATATAGTGGACCCTTCCCCAATTGATTCTTTTGGTGTAAAGTACAATGTGGTAAGAACTTACATCAAACTTGCATTAAGTAATATATTTTGAGCTCAAAGGTAAAATAAAAAAAAGTTGGGTATATTAGGAAGAAACCACACATTTTCAACTTCGATAGATAGACCACATATCTAATAATTTCATTCACTCCACTACATTTGCATTCTTAATTTTCTTGCAATTGTAATTCTCTATTCTTCTTAAACAAATATTCCTCATTTTCAACAGACTGACTTCCTTTTTTTTATTATTTATTACTAATATCAATTTTTAAACACATCTCACAACTGGTGAGACGGTCTCCATAAAAAAAGATGATGATATGCAAACATATTTATCAAACTTCCCTAGTCTTCAATTCTTGCCTTTTGATATAAGGAGAATGATTCTTTGTCCCACAAATCTAATTTCATAAGATGAGTCAAATCACAATCCGTAAAACACACATGGGGTGTATGAAGATGAGTTTTGCTTATGAATATCAGGCTCCGTATATTTGTGAGACTGTCACATGAGTTTCTATGCATAATAATTTGCTTTACTAATTATGTTTATAATAAAAATTACAAACAATACAGAGCATAACAGAAAAGCATGTTTCAACAACCACAAATGGGATTTTGTACTTTGAACTTTACTATTACACAATAAATATTTTGGTATTTTAATTTGTCATCAGAAAAGCAAAGCCTACCACAAAAATTTGAGTGCCAACATTAGATATAATTAATCATTTGTCAAACTTCAGTGATGGGCAAAACTCATTTTGCACTAAAATATTATTATAAAATGGATGCAATTTTAAGATAGCTATGTATCATGAATCATGGTTGGCAAGCATGCATGTAATGTAAGATAAAATTCCAGTGCACATTTAAAATTGGAAGTATTAAAGTTAGAAAAATATGAAAAAGTAATAACTATATTATGTCATTGTATAAGTTGTTTTTCCTATTGCATTAGTTCTCTGCTGTAAAGAAGAAAAGGAAGCTAAAAGTAGAATAAATACCTGTGTTTGAATTAAGACCGAATGCGAAGTTGGGGAATGTGAGCAATGATGTGCCAATCTTCACCCTTTTCTTTCTCACATCTCCTTTTCACTTCTGGGCATCCCCAAATGTCTAAAACTTCGAGTTTTGTCATTTCTTTGATTGTTGATGGGAGTGATGGCACTTGTGGGCACTCTAATAATCCCAAGTGAGTGAGGGACGTAAGATTACCCAACCAATCCGGCAGTGAAGTGAGTCGATAAAGATCCCATAGTCTTAGATATTGGTGTGTGGGTATGTGTTGGAGTCCTTGTGGAAAGGGATACAATCTCATCAACACGATTAAGAGTGAGGCGTTTGAGGAGATGGAGGTATCGTATCTCCTCTCCCATCTCTACCAACTCCGAGCAGGATTCTATCGTTAGTTCCTCAAGAGCAGTGAGGTGGCGCAACCACCTCTCTGGAAAACTACTCCCTATCTTGCAATCATACAAATGCAATTCTGTGAGAGACTTTATGCCTTCAAACCATTTCTGAGGAAAAGCTTGGCATGGCCCTGCACCATGGATTGTCAATTCCTTGAGATTATAGAGGCTTTCAGATGCGTCTTCTGGAATATCCCATCTTCTTCTTGTTGTATCATTATTAATGTTGCCGAAGGTCAGATGAAGATATGTCAGATTTTGAAGCTTACAATTTGAGAATGAAGACAGAGTCAACATGCTACAATTCCTAATATACAAGAATTGGATATTACCTACAAAATATGGATATTTCTTACAAAATATGGAATGTTTAATATATCCTTATTAAAGATTTTATTTAAGGTTATAATAGTAATTTATGATTTTCATATTTAAATAATTTTATATTAGAATTCTAAACAAAAATCATATAGAGTTCTATTATGAATAGGACTCTAATTTACTATAGATTTTTTTTTGAATTTAATTTAAACATAGATTGTAAAACATCTCCAACCAAGAAGTAAAATAAGCGAGAGGACTAGCTGTTGCACAGTGAATTAAACGGAGCATCAGGTAGTTAGTTGACAAGAAACCGAATGGCAGTAAATTGTGAATAGATAGAAGCATCATAGTAGAAATGAGTAACTTCGCCATTATATACACCAATGCAACTGATTGATATTCCTTCTCAGACATTGTATTTTCACTCGAGGATAGTGAAAAAGAAACAGGAAAGATTGGATTGCTTACGTTTACTGGGATAGTTTGCCCCAAAGGAATAGGAGAACTGATGCTGCTAACAGAAGCTTCGAAACAGCAGTAGCAGTGGTGTACCCAGTACGCACTGCAAGACTGAAGCAAATTGCAATGAAGATCAAAACTATAGTGACTGTTTGCTTGTTATTCCTCCGGGGTAGGCTGCCAGCAACTGAAAGTACCGATATTATTCAATGGAGATAATCGATACATTTCAGTCAAACATTCATATCAGGCTGTTCATTAAATCAAAGATCTTCTTAAAATATTGAAACCATGACCTCAAGAACAAAGCTGATTCATCTATATCTGTACTTATATAAAAGCAAGACACTTGAGAGAATTTACAAAAGTGTCACTTTCCCTCCCAAAGTTGTCTTGTCATAATAATGAGCTTTAATAAGGAATTCAATTGGGCATTTGAGTTATAAATCTTATTATTTATATTTTTTGGGCCATATTAATTCATCAGATTTTATTACAATAACAAAGAATAATTGATCAAATTTTAGAGAATAATAAATCTAATTAGTATGTTTGAAAACTTGAAATTATAAAATTCACCCATTTGGAAAGTAATATAAAATTTTAGGAAACATAGTGATTAAATTATATTAAAAGAACACAAAAAATATTCAAAAAATGAAAAGTTGAGAAATTTTATAAGAATCTCATATATATATATATATATATATATAATAAGATCACACGATTAAATCTAAGAATATAGAATTAAAAATATAAAATTCAAACTCATTCAGATATTATGTTAATTAGGAAAAAATATATATGAAAACTAACAAATCAACTAAATTCTGGAAATTATAACATAAAAATTTCAATGAATAATTTCAACATTTCTATTAATAGAAATTCATTTTATTTTCATTTTTTAGATTAAAACATTTAATTAATTAATTGGAATTTATTATCATATTTGTGGATACAAGTTATTAATTGGAATTTTATTGCTAAGTTTCATGATTTTAGTGGAAAAAGTATGAATTTCAAATTTGATTAAGGATTGAGGAAGAAACAAGGAGGAAACGAGGTCGAAAACAAGAAAAAACGTGCATTGGGGCACGGACAAATGCAGCCGCGCACGGTCAGGGCTGCACTGGCGCACGACCGTGCGCGAATGTCCAGAGAGGAAGAAAGCCGCGCACGGACGGCCGTGTTTGGGGGCACGGTCGTGCGCGGCTGGCAAGCGAGAGCGCAGCGGGGCACGGTCTGGCCGTGCCGTGGGGCACGACCGTGCCCGGGTGTCCTACATCATCTAAAACTCGATTTTTGGATGATTTTTAGGCGATTTCTTGATCTCCAAGACTCCGAAGAAGAGAGATATACCCGAAGAATTCCAGAAATCAAGAGACAAGCATTCATAGAGAGAAAACACAAATTTTGAGAGCATCCAGGAGAAAATACGAGGAGAATTCGAAGATCGAGAATCACGAGATCGTCGTCTTAGAGTTTTTCTTTCTACTTTTCTACTTTTTGTTGAATTTTGGTTTTGACATGATATTATCAATTTTGTCTATGGATTTGATTAATATTATGTCTGGCTAGATTTTCATAGGTTTCTAGGATGTGTAAGTAGTTCGATTCAAACCTTGATGGATCTTTGATTTTAATTCAATTTCTTGATTTTTCAATCCTATTCATGTGTTTATGATTTGATTGCTTGTTTGATTAGAGGGCCCCTAATTGAACATGTTTAAGTAGTTAAGTCAAAATTCGAGAGAGGAGATTTAATTACGGAAGAGTAAACACATGACATATATGCAGCATGAGATCGAGAGATAAATGACATATGTGATGAGATTTTCAATCCTAGGTGCTTTTGGGAGTTGTTGTGTTATATCAGATCGAGTAGAGATACCTCTGGTAGCATAATAATCAACCGGTTAAATTGACTCGAGAGAGCTTTTAATTTGATATTCGTGATTGCTCATATATGATTATTAATCAATGAAATTGGATTGATCAAGGTGACGTTGAGGGGAGAATCGGATAAAAGCATGTTCTAGAACCTGTCTTAGAATAATTGTTTAACCTCGTGATTTTTAATTGCATTTTTAGTTAGTATAATTAATTCAACATCTTTTGAATTTGATACTTAGATAAAATTAAGGATAAAATTTAGGTAATTAATCAATTCTAACGATAGTCTCTGTGGGATCGACCTTGCTTGCCGTGTCTACGATCTACACCGTACACTTGCGGGAGTAGCTTAAAGAATTAGGTGAACATATATCTATATATAAAAAGAGTAAAGTTGGTACAATTTTGTCACTTTCACTCCTAAAAATGACATATCAATGTTTTTGTTGATGGAAGAATTTCAAAAATTAATAGTTTTGTCAATAAAAATAATCGTGTTATTTAGACTGATCTTTTCAATGTTTATATTTATATTTAGAATTTATAAAAATATAATTATATTTAGAATTATTAAAAATATATTACTAAGACTACGAATAATTATTTGTTTTTGTTGAGAATGTTCTGTCACGCCCACTTTTCTTACATAATAATATTTATAATAGATTTTATATCAAAAGACCTGTAAAAGAACTGTTCATTTTTTTTTCCTTCTTAAAACATCATAACATAAATATCCCTCTTTGCATACCAAAACCATTTAGTAAATTATAACACGTTTCTTAGTATGTACCATAATATTAAATCACACTCACTACTATATTTACATATTTATACACATCAGAGTACGGGAATAAAATGAAGGTTTAATAAATATTAGCGAAATACTCTTTAAGGCAAAACAAGCTCATAACATAGCATAGCCCGACAGGTCGTTATCCATGTACACTATCTCCGAACCCGTAGGAACCCAACACGGCATCAGTAAGTCCATAAACTTACACATCATTATATTCACCTACAATGCATGAACTATATGAGCTAAAACTCAGTAAGCAGAAATTATGCATGTGCATAGCATGAATGATATGAATGATGCTCATGATGCATGTTAATGAATTAAAAATATTTCTTTCAAAATCATTTTCTTTCATTGGGCCCTTGACCACCATCTACTAGGCACCGGATTGAGCTCAACATAATATCATTCATCATAGCCACATCCATGTCTCACATGCCACTGGCTGAACAAATCAAGCCATATCCATGTCTCACATGCCACCGGCTAAGCATATATCATTAATAGTCATATCAATGTCTCACATGCTACCGGAGGAGTAAATCCAGCCTATCCATGTCTCATATGCCACCGGCTAAACATATAATATTGGTAGCCATATTCATGTCTCACATGCCACCGACGGAGTGAATCCAGCCTATCCATGTTTCACATGCCACTGGCTACCCCATATAATATAAGCATGACTTTCATGCCTCGGTGAACTAGTAGTAATATCATTCATCATAGCCATATTCATGTCTCACATGCCACCGGCTGAACAAATCAAGTCATATTCATGTCTCACATGCCACCGGCTAAGCATATATCATTAATAGCCATATTCATGTCTCACATGCCACCGGCGGAGTAAATCCAGCCTATCCATGTCTCACATGCCACCGGCTAAACATATAGTATTGGTAGCCATATTCATGTCTCACATGCCACCAGCGGAGTGAATCCAGCCTATCCATGTCTCACATGTCACTAGCTACCCCATATAATATAAGCATGACTTTCATGCCTCGGTGAACTAGTAGTGGTCAATAAAATACTTTTCTCTTTTTTAAATCATGTCGTGCATGTAAAATGCATTAACCTTCATCATTTGCATATGCACGTGTTGATACTCGTGAATAACATTCACAATGCAATCCATATATTTCACCATAACATCAATTCTCAAGGATACATAAACTCATATAATATCAATCAATTGAATATAACACGAAATACTATGGTGAATGACATTCTCAATGCAATCCATATATTTCACCATAACATCAATTAAACACGTCAATTCTCAAGGATACATAAACTCATATAATATCAATCAATCGAATGTAACACGAAATACTATGTTCATGCATTGTAGTTGCAAATGAATTTTTACTTACCTTTACTAGCTATGATCACCCTACTTTAATGAGTAAGTCTCTTGTGAATCAGGTGCATGGATCTTAGATCCATGCACCCGGATCGGATCCGGGTCAGGGGGGACCGCACCCTCTTTTTTTTTTTTTTCGCTCATGATTTTTGAAAAAAATCACATACCAATAGTATATGTTAAACATACCTTTACGTTATGTTAGACATACCTTTAAGCTATGTTAAACATACCAGTTCTGCCCAGATTCCATGCCTTGTCTTTTTTTGGCTTGATTTTTGAATTTTGGCACATACCACTACGTTATGTTAGGCATACCTTTACGTTGTGTTAGACATACCTTTATGTATACTTAAACATACCTTTGTATATGTTAAACATATTTTTGCATATAGTTAAACATACATTTATATATGTTAGACATACCTTTGTATATAGTTAGACCTACCTACACATGGTTGGTCTAACTATACACAAAGGTTGGTTTAACTATACACAAAGGTTGGTCTATTTGAGCGAATTTTGGATGAGCTTCAGCACAAGTCTTCAGCACGTGGGAGCGCGTGCAGGCGCATGGGAGGCGCGTTTTGAGCGCGTTTTGGGCGCGTGAACGAGTCGGGTCAGGTGCATGGATCTTAGATCCATGCACCTGACTCATAAAAGTTTTTGCCTACTTTAATTCATTTAAGTTGTCCCTCAAAGATTTTAATGGTTGATGATCTGAAGTGTATATTGTCTCATTACCACTCGTGAAAGAAATATAATAAAAATTTTCAGAACTTTAATTCAAATACTCAAAATCAATGATAATATACACGGCATGATAATAATAAACAATTTTATTTATTATTCCATGCTGCCACCACATATTTCCTAACTATTTGTTATTTTTATTATTAAATTTTATATCCTCACAAACTTACTGCGCATGTAATTATATAAATCAGGATAGTTATATCTACTAATAAGTTATAATTTGAAAGTTTACCCACTTGGTCACATTAATAAAATTTAACACTAACTCTCTTTGCAAATTATATTGTTTTTGTAGAACAAAGTATGTATAATGGTTGATCTAATCATTAAACATAATATGAAATTCCATTTATTATGGGTTTAAATCACATGTGACCCTATAGGATAGGGCCAGGGTCAAGATTGGCCCCATGGTTTCTGAAACAACCCTGAAAAATCCATAAACAACCCTGTCCGTTATCTTTTTGGACGGAAAACGTTAGGTCAAATTTTGGTGGGAATTTTTTTCCCAATTCGATTTTCCCGGTTTTCCACTCTCCGCCACCGATTCTGCCAATAACGATGACGCCCTGTAGCCGGTGACATCATATCTGGAGTATATCTGCTTATTACGGCACCACAAATCCTCCATGAAAACAAAAATCATTTTCACCATTACACACCTTCTTTTCCTCCACTTATTTCCTTGTTTTTCCAAACAATAAATCCATAAAATCACAATAATTACAAACATAATTCAACGATAGTTAAAAAAGGGGGGCAATCCTCAAGTTAATTTCTTGAGTTTCACACACCCAAATAATACAGAAATTGAAAAATTAAACTCAAGAAATAATGGATTAGAGAGATAAAAAATGCCAAAAATAAAAAATAAAAATTCAGTCTCTATTCAAGTGACAGTCTAGGACTCTGAATAGAATTGTTCAGAGAAGAGGAAAAAAAGAAGAAAAAAGGGAGGGCATTTTGTGAAAAGAAAAGGACAGCTTGCGACTGAAACTCTACAACTCTTATTACGGCGGAGGCTGGGGCGACGATGGCAGCGGAAAAGGCAATGGCAGGGGGTGGCGACAGATGCGGGGCAAGGGACGGTGGCGGCAGATGCAGCAGCTTGCGACGCCTGCAATAATAGCAGATCTTGATCTGGTCCGCGGCGTCGGGATATGGCGGTCCGATGAGATCGGCCTTGGCGGTACGGCCTCCGGCGCCGGAGATGGCGGTATTGAGGTGGCTGGTGCGGATGTCGCGGCAGAAGTCGCACTAGTGGCAATCGAGGACGAAGACGGCGCGGAGGAGGCTGGAGGCGAAGACTGAGACTAGGGTTCCATTTCAGTTTGGGGGAAAGTGTCCTCGATTTTGATCTAGTTGACCTGGGTTTTAGTTGACTTAACAGGCACGTGCTTCACGCGTGGCAATTGCCGTTAGTTATTGACGGAAAAATCGAACGGGGTTAACATTAATTGACCTAGGATCACATTTGACCCAAGCCCTATCCTACGGGCCATATGTGACTTAAACCCATTTATTATATATGAATATATACTATGCATAAAAAATAAAGTGGAACCCGTATGTAATAATTTACAAGAAAGTAAATTAATAGATAAATCTCATCTTTTCTTATTTATTATAAAACCCAACTTGCATAACTAGATATTTGACTATTGTTACATTATTATTTAATAACACTTCTCTTAGTTACAACATAACTCATTCAACTTTGATTTACTTCAATATAGCTAATCTTGAAAATTACATAAATCCATTAATAAATATGTTAAGACTCACGATAGTTGAAATACTATGTAAAATTATGAAACTTGATTCAATCAAATTAATTAACTTATATACATAATTTAGCATGGAAGAAAAATGAAACTACATTTAAATTCACAACATTTAAATGGTAAGATGCATACCTCATTCCATTTCTCTATTTTGTCCCATTTTTGGTTTCTTTTCTCCTTCATATTCATATATATATATATATATATATATATATATATATATTTCTTGTACTTGCTTTCTTCATTCTTTTACTTTTATCCCAATGATCTACGTAAATGGTAGATTTGATGGACACATGTCCTCTTGCATGCCATAATTTTCATGAGTCATCACATTTTGAGTTTATCAACATACTTATATTTCTTTTTATTTATTTATTATGATATATTATATCTTTTAGTTTAAGTCTCTCTACATATATATATATATATATATAGATACGTATATTTCTTCTTCTTTTTTTTTTTTTTTTTATCCTTCAAGATTTATTTTGTAATCGACCAAATATTAAATATAAGATACATATGGATCTAATTTCACATTCTTGAGATACTCTCTAACACATGAATTAGGGCTTTCAATTACTATCAACAAACAAGTAACCTTGAGATTTAACAACTTAACACAAACAAATAATTTAAATTAACACATTATATGGTATGTGTGTATATGTATTGATTTATTTCTTTTCATAACATATATTAATCTATATATCATTAATCACATAATCTACTTTGTTCACTCAAATAACATTGATGTCTCAATCAATTATATTAGATTCCTCATCACAAATTATGAAAGAGTGCATGTAAATAATTCAATACAAGGAAAGAAAATATATTAATGTATGCCTATAAGTAGCACATAAGTAACAAAAGAAACATGATAATGCATATTGGAGGTACTAGGCAATGTGTGGTGAGAAGTTCGTTATCACTTAATAAACAATATAAAATGTATAAAAATGTATGGGTACATGTTGATTATGAGTTACGCGAGTCTCGGGTCTCACAATGTTGTTCATTGTTGAACAATAATTTAATTATTTTTTAAATTTTATTAACTTTTTAATGTCTACAGTTTTACTCTCATATCAAATTTAAAGTTAAAGAAATTTTAATATGTTTTTTGTAATTATGAGATATGTTGTATGAAAATAAATATTTCAAAACATATATCGTCATTTGGTCACTCTAACCAATTCAAAAACTCATTAACTTATCGAATTATTTATCGAGCCATTAAAAAAATTCAACAAAAAATATATAGAAACAATTAGAATGTAAGCTTTCAAATTTTTTATTCTTTTTTTAAACTTTAATTACTTAATGTTTAAAATTATTCTTATTACCAATTTTAAAATTAAGTGAAATTTTAATATATCTTTTGTAATTGTGAGATATATTGTATATATATAAATAAATATTTAAAAACTTTTGTTCTTATTTTTACGTTAAGAGTCTCACGGATGATTTCCGTGAGACGAATCCTTTTTGACCATTAAGAAATCTCATATCCATGAATTTATATACGAATTGTGAAATGTTAGTCATAAATTGACCCGTCTCACATGAAATGATTCGTGAGACGGTCTTACATGAGACTTACTAATGCATCAAAAACTTTTTTAGATGGCGCTTGACCAGTCTTAGCTTTACAGTTTCGTTCCCCTTGCTGTCCAAAAGACCCGATTTTTGACTTGAAATTATATCATTGATTCTCGGAAATTACTAAAGCCTATGTTAGCTATATTTTAAAACTTATTTCCTTATTTGGCCACTTTTAACTAACTCAAAAATTGACTTATCAAAATATCTATTGAGCATGAAAAATTTCTACAAAACAAACATATAGAACGTAAAGTTTCAAGTTCGTTATTTAAGTTATTAATAAATTTGTAATATTTGAATTTAAAATAACACGATACCAAAAAATAAAGGAATCCCTGAAAAATACAGAAGAGATGGGGGTTGGGCTGCTGTTGGGTGGGATGAGATTGAATATAACTCTATTTTCTTCACTTAAAACTCTATTTTACCCAACGATTTGTTTAAATTATTAAAATATACCTTAAAATTGATAGAGATATGAAAAATATATTTGTAAATTATACAAAGTTTGAAATGATATAATATATATGGATAACTTTGTAAAATAACAATCTTATTATATAATTACAAATTGTATATACTACAACAATAAATAATAAACCGCGCAACGCGCGGGTGAATTACTAGTCAGGTTAAAAAAAGAACCAAGTCCACCAAAGAAATGCGACTGTGACAGTAAATAACTAGTCCAACATAAAAGCGAAAAAAAAGAAGCATGAATTTAGAGAAGAAATGGTTTTATATTGTGACAGATGCATACAAATGCAGGCATATTATATACTGTCAAATTGCTGCTCCATAAGGATGGGTTTTGTATACGTTGAACCTCATAATATGTGTGTATCAAAACTCTGTCGAGATAGAACATATTTTATTATAGAAAGGCAAAGATTAGTGTCTGAAAGTGTTGTGGTTCAGCTCAAGTGTTGTCTAATTCATTTTTGTTAAGCAAAGGAAAAGTCGCATGTTTTACTTATAAAAGCGTGAGGCTATTTTTTTGTGTTTGTTTCGGTTTTGTTAGTTAATGCAGGAGTCATCTCAGCCGTTCGTCAGATCCAAGGGCCACGATTGAGTTTCAGTTTGTGACTAGAGAAGAAGTGCAATTTCACTTATATAAGCGCGTTCTCGGCAATGCGACTTCAGGGCGTTATATCCGTTAAAGAGCCGTTGCGCTGGGAGCTGATCTGAGCCGTTAATCTGATCAACGGCTGAGGAGGTTTTGAGCTGGGGAATATCTTCAAGATCGGGGGTGATCTTCCAGCCAAGTTTCAGAGCTCATTTCTCAACCGATTGAGCTGTTTCTTGTTGCTACAGTTAGCTATAAGATAGGTCTATAAATAGGAGTTCATTTCGTTATGTATAGTAGAGTTTTACTCAGTGAGATTATAGATTAAAGAGAGCAGCGCAGAATAGGGTTTTCTAAGTTTGAGTTTAGAATTGCAGAGTGATTGTAACCAAGATATTGATCGACTTGCAATAAGATTTCCCTCCCTAGTTTCCCGTGGATGTAGGCATTTGTTAAGCCGAACCACGTAATTGATTGTGTGTTGATTTGCATTGTTCTTGATTCAATTATCTTGCATTGCTTATTGAGTTGAATTCTTGGATTGGTGGTTTCTATTGTGTTGCCAAATTGAGTGAATTGGTGTTGTTTGAGAGGCTGAAACTTGACAGTGTCTTTTCCACTGACAACTAGTAATTCACCTTTAGATTGTCCAAATTAGAATTATATGCGTTTAAATAAACTCAGACCCCGAAGACATACAACCACACAAAACTTGCAATAATATGAAATGCAGCAGCTTTTTCTGCTACACTCTTTTCAGATGCACATTTATAAAATGCACCGAGACACTGAAGAGTACTACATTAGCAAAGCAGCTGCAAAGAATCAAGAGGGTTTGGAAATTATGTTAGCACTTAGCATTGAAATATTGATTATCAACAACAAAGTGTGGAATAAAATTAGCTTTACTTACCTATTTCCACAGATAATCACAGATTAATAGCAACTATTATTTTCTATCATCAACTCACATACACCCAAAAAACGAGCCGGAATCACTAAGATAGAGTCTTAAAATCAAATCTGTGAAGAATAGGCTGAGAAAAGCATGCAGTTTGTAAAATATTAAGCAACGGGTCTTTTACAACGGTTCTGAAAAGCGTTGTTAAATTAGTGTTGTGGAACAGTTTTGAGAAGCAAAGGCATAAGCGTGTGTACACTTAAAGAATCGTTACACGCTGGCAGCGCCTTTAATTCTTATTGGCTTGAAGAAGCGCGTTTATACTTATAGAAGCGCATTTTCAGTTTTGGAGCAATGAATAGGATTTGGCTTGGCGAATCAGAGCGCGACACGTGGCGGCGGTTTTGTTAGTTAAATTGGATCATGAGCCAAGCTACCAGTTTTGCAGTGGTTTTGGATTCAAGGGTTCAAATTCAAAGGCTCATATCTCACTCGATTCTCAACGGATTTGGTTGATTCTTTTTTCTATAAATAGCTGAGTTGTAGCTCTTTATGAGTATGTAATTTTCAGATATTGTGTTCATTTTTAGAGAGAGATCAGAGAGTGAAAGAGACTGAGTGTGTGTGATTCTTGCTTGTAATCTTTAGTGTTTCGTTTTTTGATTCAATAAGAAAGATCCCTCCCCATTGTTCCCGTGGATGTAAGCATTTGCTGAACCACGTAAATCTTGCGTGTGTTGCTGTTGTTTTTCATTGATCTTCTTCTTGGATTAGTTAGGATCAAAGTTAGGGTTTTCATACATCAAGTAGTGGATATATCTTGAGTTCTTGGTTGTTTTCTTGAGTTACATTGTCAAGTGGTGCAGTCTGTGGGAAGAGGGACGTTCAACCAAGATGTCTACTGCAAGGTTTGATGTGGAAAAATTCAATGGCAAAGGGGATTTTGGGCTGTGGCGCATAAAGGTGAGAGCACTACTTGTGCAACAAGGGCTTGGTCTAGCCCTTCAAGGTGCACAAGCATTTCCTGAGTCAATGAAGGAGGAGGACAAGGCTCAGATCCTGGATAAAGCACATAGCACTTTGATCTTGTGCTTAGGAGACAAGGTTTTGAGGGAAGTCTCAAAGGAAGTCACAGCCCAAGCAGTTTGGGAGAGATTGGCAGCACTTTATCAAATCAAATCTCTGGCTAACAGGCTTTACATGAAGAAGAGACTCTACTCCTACAAGATGGTTAAAGGCAAACCGGTGGCTGATCAAATAGAGGAGTTCTGCAAGATCTTGGATGATCTTGAAGATGTGGAAGTCTCCTTGGTATAGGAAGACAAGGCTCTTATGCTTCTTGGCTCTTTACCTAAATCCTTTGAAAACTTTTGTGATTCTTTGTTGTATGGTAGGCAATTGGCTCTAACTCTAGATGATGTCATTACTGCTTTGAGGACTAAGGAGCTGTCAAAGGCAAATGATGTCAAGTCTGGAAATGGAGAAGGGCTTTCAGTCAAGCACAAGCCAAAGAAGCAGTTCAAGAAAGGAGGAAAAGGGCAGCCAAAGAAAGAAGGAAATCAGTCACAAGAACACAAGGATGATGTTGAGCAACAAAGGTGTTTCCATTGCCACAAACCAGGGCATTTCAAGAAGGATTGTTTAAAGTTCAAGAAGCTGAAGCAGAACCAAGAAAATCAAAATCAGAAGCAGGTGAATCAGGTAACTCAATCATCTGAACCATCTACACCTAACTCTGGTTATGAATCTACAGATGTTCTTGCTGTGACCACCAAGGGAACTGAAGAAGATTGTGTGCTAGACTCTGGATGCTCATTCCACATGAGCCCTAACAAGGAGTGGTTTGATCAATTAACTCTCAGTGATGGTGGATTGGTGATGCTAGGGAACAATCAAACCTGTAGGGTTGCAGGCATTGGGTCTATTCCATTGAAGATGCATGATGGAGCAGTGAGAATCCTATCAAAAGTCAGGTATGTTCCTGATCTCAAGAGGAATTTGATTTCTCTGGGAATGTTGGACTCTCAAGGCTACACCTTCAAGTCTGAAAATGGTCAAATGAAGATTACAAGGGGTTCTCTAGTGGTTATGAGAGGCAGCAAGAAGAATGAGCTCTACTAGTTAGATGGAGTCACTGCTGTAGAAGAAGCTCACTCAGTCAAAGAGATAGATAAAACTCAGTTATGGCACAAGAGGCTTGGTCATATAAGTGAGAGAGGTCTGCTGGAGCTTCAGAAACAAAAGGTATTTGGGAATGATAGGATCACCAGCCTGGATACCTGTGAATACTGCATTCTTGGCAAAGCAAAGAGGTTAAACTTCAAGACTGGAAACCACACTACCAAGGGGATTCTTGATTATGTCCATTCAGACCTTTGGGGGCCAGCTACTACTCAAACAATGAATGGAGGAAGGTATTTCATGTCCCACATTGATGACTACTCAAGGAAAGTGTGGGTTATTATCTTGAAGTTAAAGGATCGGGCATTTCAAACCTTCAAGGATTGGCTAACTGAAATAGAGAACTTAACAAGCAGGAAATTGAAGTGTCTTAGTGATAACTTCATTATTTGATGCATTTTGGGGCTTAATTTCATATCATTTTGTGTTGAAAAGCATGCAATAGTGAGGTTTTATTTAGATTTAATTATCTTTTTAAGATTTCACTTTTTTTTTTTCATTTGAAAGAAATTTGATAGGTTTTAGCACAAAATGAAAGTTCAATGGAATCTTACGCCAAGTTGAAGTCGAGATAGGGAGTCGATAAAACGCAGTTATGGGGGAAAAATCATATCTCGAGCTCTAGAAGTCCAAATTCAATGTTCCTTATCTTGTTACAATGATAAGAGGGAGTTCTACAACTTTCATCAATTCTTCTTTCAAGAGAGCAGAATAGTACAAGAAGTTGAAAGTCGTGCAAGAATGTCCTGATTTTCGTCTTGACAGGTCCTGAGTAAATTGGGTATAACTTGGTGTACAAAACTGACATTGGGCTGAAATTAGTGGCATCGGATAGCTATCTTAAAGGGCTACAACTTTTATGAAGAAGTCGAAGCCCAATTATGAGCGTAAGAGGGCCGGATCGAGGCTGAAAGCTGGGAGTCTGGACCACCCGGGTCACTTGGCCGGGTCGTTGGTTTAGTTGCGGGTTTTTAGGCCTATTTGGACTCCTATTTGGATACAACTTGCTCGAAGTCCAATTTTTACCTACTTAGGTACAAATTAGGACTTGGGAAAAAGAGATTTGAGAAAATATAAAAGATCCATACACATCCAAAAAAAGGAGCATTCATCCACATCTTGAAAGCAAGGAAGAAAGTAAGGAATTGAAGATTCAAAAATCAAGAGCAGCAACCAACAATCAAAAATTGAATAAGCTTTTCTTTGATTTTATTTCTAGTTTTGATCATGTCGTTTTGTAATTCATTTTGCTTTACGAACATGATTTTTGGCTAGGGGTCTCGTGATCTTAGGACACGAGAGTAGTTCTATGGATTTCTTGTTGAATATCTAGTTTTAAGCTTTCCTCTAATCCATGATATTTTATTCATGCTTCCTTGCACTTATTCCATGTGTGAATCCTGATCAAATTTATGCATGCTCTAATTAATTGGATTGAGATTGAGAGATGATATCTGATTATAGATTTGGGATTGCATGACTCAATTAAATTGCCTGGATCGAGAGATTGGTAAATAATTGGGGTGAGAATACGATCTTAGGAGCTTTTAGGAGTTGGTTATTAACTGCGAGGTAGAGATACAGACATTAATAATCAATCCACGGGTTAAGTTGCTCGAGAGAGAGGTTAATCTATAATCGTGATTGCTCACATAAAATAATTGGATTTCAGGTTGGTTTTTTCTAGATTAGTAAACTTGATTGAAGTAGAATGAAATCGTTGTCTTAGGATCCTTGTTTGAATCTTGATTTTCTTGATATTTTCTTATTTGATATTTCTATTCCATTTATTTGTTTCTAGACATAGGTTAATTAGTTTAAATTCTCTCAATTCGGTCACCTAGATAAAATTAGGTAAATTAATTAGGTAGTTAACATTGTTCTAATTCACTAGTCTCTGTGGGATCGACCTTGCTTGCCCTATCTATAGTTGACACCGTACACTTGCGGTATAGGCTAAAAATAGACCATCGATCACTTAGGACTGATAATGGGCTGGAGTTCACCTCTGAGCAATTCAACTCATTTTGCAAAGAGAAGGGGATTCTAAGACACAAAACTGTGCCTAACACTCCACAACAAAATGGATTAGCTGAGAGGATGAATCAAACTCTATTGAATAAGGTGAGGTGTATGCTCCTAAGTTCAGGCTTATCTAAGTGTTTTTGGGGAGAAGTTGTCACTACTGCAGCCTATCTTGTAAATAGATGTCACTCAGCTGCAATTCAACTTAAAACTCCAGAGGAAGTATGGAGTGGGAAGCCTGCTAATTACACTGAGCTTAAGGTCTTTGGCAGTCAAGCTTATGTTCATGTTAGGCAAGACAAACTGGAGTCAAGAGCCTTGAGATGTGTTTTCTTAGGCTATCCAAAGGGGGTGAAAGGTTACAAGCTATGGTGTTATGAGAAGGATTACCAAAAGTGTATAATCAGCAGAGATGTAACCTTTGATGAAGCTAAAATGCCATTGAAGCAAGAGGAATCAAATCAGAAACCAGGTTCAGAACATGAAAGCTCTAAGCTTGAGGTGGAGACTCTGTTGGATAGAGATCAAGCTCAGGGGGCACAAGATGATGTTCAAGCTCAAGACTCATCTCATTCAGACTCAGAGGAAGATCAGCAAGATGAGAATAGTATGGATAACTATCTGTTGGTGAGGGACAGGGCCAGAAGGAACATAAGACCTCCTGCAAGATTTGGACATGCAGATAATGTGTACTTTGCTCTTCTTGTTGCTGAAGATGTTGATGCTGAGGAACCAAAGGATTTCAGAGAGGCTATCTCTTGCAAGGATAAGAGAAAATGGTTAGGAGCAATCCAGGAAGAATTGAATTCACTTGCTAAGAACAATACATGGATTATTGTAGACAAGCCAAACAACAAAAAGCTTGTAGGGTGCAAGTGGATTTTCAGGAGAAAGCCTGAAGCTATACCAGGTGGAGGAGTAAGGTTCAAGGCCAGACTTGTGGCCAAGGGATTCACTCAGAAGGAAGGAGTGGATTATAATGAGATCTTTTCTCCAGTGGTCAAGCATAGCTCAGTTAGAATTCTCCTTGCCATGGCTGCTCAGTTTAGGATGTACTTGCACCAAATGGATATCACTACTGCTTTCTTGCATGGAGAACTGAAAGAGACCATATACATGAAGGTACCTGAAGGGCTACAGATAGAAGGAAAGGAGACTAAGGCCTGCATGCTTAAAGGCAATATCATTAAGCTTGCTCAGCCAATTCTGAATAGCTTTGTTTTTGAACTGCTTATCTTCAGCATCTTCCAATACCATTTGGATGGCAGTGAGAGTGTTGGAAAGCTTCTTCATTTCCTTATCGACTCCCAAAATCAATCCAATCTCTCCTTCAATTAGAGATGCTAAATTCTCAATCAGAACTTGAAGAAGTGCCTCTGCCATGATTGTTGCAAAAGTCAACTATGCGATGGAGATATTGCGAAGACTTGGAAGCTATGTGATTGCAACTTTGGAAGAGTTTCAAAATGTTATGGGTCATATATTAGTATGTAACATCTTAGTGAGGTGGATTGTGAGGAATAGGCATGTTTGGGTGCAATAAAATTTAGAAAAATACTAGGAAGTCAAAGGTTCAACGCGTGATCATGACACAAATTTCCATAGTTTCAAGTTCTAGCCTTTCAACATAACGGGTAGTCGAGTTAATGAGTCAATTCACAATTCACAGTGTTAATATGAGTTTGTGAAATGAGTTTCGTATATAAGTAGTCGGGCTTCATCTTATGGATAATATCTATGGAACCGTCACATGAGTTTTTTGTGCAAAATAATTGCACTCAAGTTTCAAACTATCTCACCAGACAATCAAGTTGGACAAAATTCAGGCTACATTACAATGTTTTGCTTCTTTACACAAAGTAAATAATAATAGTCTAGTATATTAATTTGTCGTTACAAATCTTGCAAAAATATTAGAAAAGCCTACTACATATATTGTAGATTTCATGGCACAACTTCTTGCCAAATGCAACAATGAATCTTCTCTTTATCTTCATATCCTTCCATAGATGTGTTCTGGCTCGTTCACAACAAATCCCATCTCTCATCTCCAATCAACATGGCTTGACTTTGGTACAACCTTGCTTTCACACAAATGAAAGGTGTGCTGATCTGCTGCAGTAGCATCCAATTTCTCAGCAACTTCTTTCATCCTTCTTCCGGTTTGTAACTATCTAAACTTTTCGTCATTTTGAATCTGCTGCGACTTTGTGCTTCAGCTTAGAGACCTCCTTAGCACACTTGCCAATATATCTTCAATCTCATAGCCAATATTACTAAGCCTACTCAGCCAAATTCTGAATAGTTTTTATTAGTTTCAAAAAACATATCCAACTGCATTGAAGCTCTCATGACGTACTGAAGTCAACAATTCCTTGATAGATAATGCTATGAATGAATCGTCTTGTTCAGCTCCGTCTCCTTAGCCATTTCCTCTCTCAACTTTCCCACCTTCTCTCTCTCTTTCTTACCTGCAATCATACAATGTAAGGAAAGATTGCTCTAAGTCTCAAGCTATCTCACTAAACAATCAACTTGGACAAAATTAAAAGCATTTTTCGACAACCACAAAATGGTATTTTGTACTTTGAACTTATACTATTACACCAAATAAATATTTTGGTGTTTAGATTTGTCATCAGAAAAGAAAAGCTTACCATAGAAATTTCAGCGCAGAGATTAGATTTAATTCATCGCTTGTAAAACTTCAGTAATGGGCGAAACTCATTTTGCACTGAAATAGTATTATAAAATACTAATTAATATACTCGTGCACATTTAAAATTGGACACTACTAGAAATCACTCAAATTCCAACGGAAAAAGTTCCGTTGGAATTAAATTGGACCGTCGGAAAAAGAGCGTGGGAAATTAAAATTTCGACGGAAATTCTAACATAAATAAAATTCCAACGGTACATTTCCGTTGTAATTTACAACCACTAATAAAACTCCAACGATTATTCCAACAGCGAAAAATTCCATTGGAATTTCAAGTAAAGATTTCCTGCAGCTTTTCCAATGCAATTACCGTTGGAATTCTTTTTAAATTCCAACAGAATTTTCAACGACGTTGAATTCCGTTGGAATTTTAATTAAGGATA
Organism: Scutellaria baicalensis; assembly: GCA_005771605.1. Lineage (NCBI taxonomy): Eukaryota > Viridiplantae > Streptophyta > Magnoliopsida > Lamiales > Lamiaceae > Scutellaria > Scutellaria baicalensis. The sequence goes on along the minus strand of CM016721.1, from coordinate 1,425,681 downwards.
TCCAAAAACATTTCCAACAGAATTACCATTGGAATTCTTTCCAAACGGAATTTCCAACGACGTTGAATTTCGTTGGAATTTTAATTAAGGATATCCAACAACAATTCCAACGGAATTACCGTTGGAATTGTTTTGGTATTCCAATGGAATTTCAGATTGTTGGAATGATTTTTACAAAATCCAATAGATTTTTTTTGTTTGAATTTATCGTTGGAATTTCAAATTAATGTGGTCATTTGTAGTTCCATTACCGAGGTTATAAACCAAACCTATAAAATAACGAACCAAAACAATAAGAACACAATTAAGAGGGATCAAATCATCATATCCGAAGTATCAACAAATCTAAAATTGCATATAACACCATTCGAATCCCAACAAATCCTAGAATGTGCCCAAAATATCAACACAATGCGATAAATCCTAGAAGCACACCCAAAATATCATAGTACAACGAATTCTAAAAGGTACCCAAGTTATGACAAATCTTAAAGTGCCAACATCAACATACCATAGAGATGCTCAAAATATCAATAAGTCAGAGTTCATAATCATTACCCAACTCAACATTATCAGCAGAAGGTACCCTTGAAGAAGACTCAAAAGTAGCACATTGGGGGAGGTGTCTTTCCAATTGGCTACGAAGGGATGCTAGTTCGCTCTCCATAGCACTCAAACGAGGATATACCTATGGGTCTGTGGTGCTACATTGGGAAGCCTTGATGCTAGAGCTTGAAGACTTAAAAAATGCAATCTCTGATCCAAATCCATACAATAACCCTCTCTTGTTCTTCCCTCTATTAGCCTCGTAGAAGAGGGTTGATTCATCAAACTTCGTTTCACCTTGTACTTCTTTAGTACTCTTCAATTTCAAATGAGCATCCTACAAATTAAATACAAATAAACTTAAGACATATAACAATTCTTTTTCATTATCCAACATGATTGTACAAAAAACAAACTTACATAAGCATTCTGGGCTCTAGAATTTACCAACTTGTCAGTGCTCTCATCATATTTAAGGTTTAAAAAAACCTTAGGAACGGTGACATTTCTACCCAAGCTCAGTTCAACTCCCTGAAAAAGCATGTAGTTAATTCTAATTAAATTAGATTAAGTGCAAATAGATTTAATAAAAAGTGGCTTACAATTCGCCTCATGTGCTCTGAAATAGAAACGGAAATCTAAATATTCTTAGAAAAATGAACTATTGTTGACCAATTAATAACATAAAACGCAGTAAATAATTACATCATTTTATCAAATTATTTAGATAATTATTAAGTGGACACTTGAAAAAAAAAAAAAAAAAGATAACACTATTGAATAACAATACTAATAAAAAAATATGAGGAAAACAATTACGTGTACCTGTGAAATTATAAACTTTTATAACCTAATTATTACCAAAGATTCCACATGGGATTGCCACTTAATTATTTCTCATCACTCAAAATAGGGTAAATAGTTAATGCCACGTGTCAGTATCTTGTCGGATAGCTGGGTCTATAAATTACCACGCACTCATACGTATATGAAAGACTAATAACTAAATGTCATTGTATAAGCATTAGTTCTAATTTGGTGTAAAGAAGAAAAGGAAGTGGATGAATACCTGTGTGCGAATTAAGACCGAATGTCGAGTTGGGGAATGTGAGCAATGATGTGCCAATCTTCACCCTTTTCTTTCTCACATCTCCTTTTCAGTTCTGGGCATCGATAAATGTATAAAACCTCGAGTTTTGTCATTTCTTTGATTGTTGATGGGAGTGATGGCACTTGTGGGCAGTCGGATATTCGCAATTCAGTGAGGGACGTAAGATTACCCAACCAATCCGGCAGTGAAGTGAGTCGAGAAAGATGCCATAGTCTTAGAGATTGGAGCGTGGGGATATGTTGGAGTCCTTGTGGAAGGGATACAATCTCATCAACACCTTCAAGATGGAGGCGTTTGAGGAGATGGAGGTATCGTATCTCCTCTCCCATCTCTACCAACTCCGAGCAGGATTCTATCCTTAGTTCCTCAAGAGCAGTGAGGTGGCGCAACCACCCCTCTGGAAAACTACTCCCTATCTTGCATCCCCACAACTTCACTATTGTGAGAGACTTTAGGCGTTCGAACCATTTCTGAGGAAAAGCTTGGCACTGCCCTGCACCATGGATTTCCAATTCCTTGAGATTATACAGGCTTTCAGATGCGTCTTCTGGAATATCCCATCTTCTTCTTCTTGTATCATTATTAATCTCGCCGAAGCGCAGAGAAAGATATGTCAGATTTTGAAGATTACAATTTGAGAATGAAGACAGAGTCAACATGCTGCAATTCCAAACGTACAGCCTTCGAAGAGCAGAGAGTGAGAGTGGTGGCAATATCAACAACTCACAATTGTTAATTGACAGCGTCTTAAGATTTGCAAATACTCCAATTTCATCCCCCCCATTCATATTCTCCAACGCATGAAGATCACTTAAAATCAAGGACCGGAGACGAGGAAGGCCTCCGATCAGTGGAAGATGAGTACAATTTGGGCACCCTCTTATTTTTATCTCTGTTAAATTTTCCATCTTTGTCATCCAAAGAGGAAATTGTCCCCCTCTGAATCCCGATATCTCCAGAGTCTTCAAATTCACATGAGGTTGAAGAGCTTCCAGTATCTGCTCATCTTCCTTCATACTTGCCGAATTCCAGTATCCCCAATCTAAGACCAAATCTTCAAGCTTTGATTTCCCAACAAGATTTGCTTTCTTCGCATTCAAATGGTTTGAAACTCTCTCCATATGCTTAATTTCAAGTCTACCTCCAAGATTCAAGTGTTCCAATTCATCAAGTTGATTGCCTATTTTCTTACCTATTATGAACACACTCAATGTCTTTAGAGAGACTAATTCCCTAATTCTAGAGGGCATATCACTCAATTCCCAACACCCTTCTAAAAAAATATGACGCAGATTGGTCATGTATCTCATGTTCTTCGGCAAACTCTTAAGAAGACGACAACCATTCAAAATTAATGTTTGCAAATTCCAAAGATCACAAAATGTACGAGGAAGAGAATGAATTTTAGAACTAGACAAATCGAAGTACCGCAAAAGTTTCAACTGGCCTATTGCACTAGGCAACTCTACCATATCTGAGTGAATTAATTTTAGAATTTTCAGACGATTGTAGTTCATAATGGTGTTTGACGTGGACACTTGAAGTGTAATACTTGAAGAACAAGTTTGACGACGAGAATAGTGTACCTCACGTATTTTGTTGTTTGAAGCACTTGTGTTGCTGCCTTTTGTTTCTACTCCAGGACTTTTGTTCTCCATAATGGATTGAGCTAGATCGTGAACAAGATCATGCATCTTAAAGGTGGTACATCTTTCTCGTCTTCCATAGTTGTAAAAAGATTGTGTATCAACTTCTTGGAAAAATGATCTCAAAACCAACTCATTCCATACTTGATCACCAACATCCTCCACTTCCTGGTTTTCCTTAGAAGAAATGCATCCATGAGCCATCCAACAAAATATCAAATCTTGTTTCTCCATTCTAAAATCCTTAGGAAAGACAGCACAATAAACAAAGCACCGTTTCAACTCGACAGATAGATGACGATAACTCAATCTCAAGACTGGTAAGATTGAATTATCTTCTTCTGGAAGATTCCAAAGTTCACTTTCTTTGATGCGAGTCCATTCCCTTTCTTCTCTCTTAAATCGCAAAACCCCCCCAAGAGCCTTAGCAGCCAAAGGAACACCAGCACATTTCTTCACTATTTGCCTCCCAATTTTTTCAAGATTAGGATGATGATGCTGCTCATTTTCTTCTCCGAATGCTCTTAATTTAAACAACAACCAACAATGCTCTTCCATTAGCTCTTTCAAGCAATAAGATGGAAGTGTTCTCATTATATCGCCCACTTTTTGTAAACGTGTGGTCACAATAATTGAAGAGCCTTTTGATCCACATGCCAAGATACTCTTTAGCTTAACCCAAGCTTCTTGATTCTCATTCCACACATCATCCAATACCAACAAGTATTTCTTTCCACTCAACACTTGTTGAAGTCGGCACTGCAAAGCATCCAAATGCTTCAAACTTGGAGCACTTCCCGTGGCCGATTCAATCATAGCCTCCACCAAAATTTTCAGATCAAAATTATCAGAAACACAAACCCATAATTTGGTGTCGAAATGACGCCTAACCCTCTCATCATTATAGAGTAATTGAGCAAGAGTGGTCTTTCCAAGGCCACCAACACCAATTATAGGCAGCACTGAGAGTTGGTGGTCAGAATTTGGAACTTGGTTGAGCAACACGTCCACAATCTTCTCTTTATCTTCTTCCCTTCCATAGATGTGATCTGGCTCATTCACAACCGATCCCGTCTCGCGTCTCCAGTCAACCTGGCTTGACTTTACTATAACATGGCTTTCACACAAATGAAAGTTGTGACGATCTGCTGCAATAGCATCCAACTTCTCAGCAACTTCTTTCATCCTTCTTCCGATCTTGTGATTATACAGAATTTTCTTGACGAAGTTGAATTCGAGGACACCTTTGCGCATCTTGAGTTTGGAGACCTCAGTGACACACTCATCGAGTATATCTTCAATCTCAAAGGCGATATCATTAAGCTTGCTCAGCCAATTCTGAATAGCTTTGTTTTTGAACTGCTTATCTTCAGCATCTTCCAACACCATTTGGATGGCAGTGAGAGTGTTGGAAAGCTTCTTCATTTCCTTATCGACTCCCAAAATCATTCCAATCTCTTCTTGAATCAGAGAAGTTAAATTCTCTATCAGAACTTGAAGAAATGCCTCTGCCATGATAATGTCGAAATGGTTGGATCAAAGAGGAACTCTAGAAATTTAAGAGCACGTGCAAAATCGAAACTATACGATGGAGATGTGTAGGATTGAAAGAAAAAAATTGTGAAGCCAGAAAGAAGCACTCTCTCTCTCCTTATCAATATTGAAATCAAAGAAGAAGTTTATGAAAATTTTGTTTAGGCAGAAAGAATTTATGCTGTGGTGGTGAAGGTAAATGGGAGGAAGGTGATTGGATTATTGACTTGCTTTTTAAATAAAACAAGTCTTTGTCCTTAATTGATGAAATTTCTTTGCAAGACAAGAGTTGTCGGTTGCTAATATTTAAGAAATCCACTTGTGCTAAAATCCATTAGATTCTAAATACTAGTTGTCAAATAAAACAATAATTGAAATATAGTGTACCCTTCCCCAATTGATTCTTTTGGTTTTGATTCTTTGTGCATTAAGTAATATATCTTGAGCTCAAAGGTAAATTAAAAAAAAAAAGTTGGTTATATTAAGAAGAAACCACACATTTTCAACTTCGATGAATAGACCACATATCTACATTTGCATTCTTAATTTTCTTGCCATTGTAATTCTCTCTTCTTGTGAGACAATTCCTCATTTTCGAATTTTTTTGAATTTGATGTGCTACTATCTTTAACTTAAAAGTTGTTGCATTTTGAGATATTTGTTGTAAACCGTAAAATACTAGAATATGGGGCAATTATTATTTGAATCATTTTCAAGTACATCACACATTGTCCAAGAGCGTAAGATGAAATTTTCTATGCATATGAAGATGACTACATCTGTTTTGCCAGCAACAATTTATACATGACCAACAAAGTTAAAGAGTATCTAAGTGGTTGCAACATACGAAATTGTTTCACTGACAAACCTGCATTTGGTTCATTTCTTGAAAGACGACGCAACAAATTTGGGGATGATGAAGCCGATGACCAGAAAATGAGTAGTTTACATTTTATATTCTACCCGTTATGAAAAATGAAGTCAATGACTAGAAAATGACTATTTCAGACGCATAAAATCGCAATGATTTCCTATGTCGCAAGTTGCAACTACATCGTTAATTGATGAACGACTCCCTCCACAATGTTTTGTGAAAGAATTGAAGGATTCACTAGAAAAGAAATACAAGATCGGAAAAGCTGCATAGGATTGGGATCCATGCTTGTATTTTTATTTTATTTATATGCTACATTTATGTTGTATCAGTATAACTTTTATGTATGAATATCATAACTCGTAAAGTTTCTTAGCAAAATGGTTGTTGATTATTCGCCTTTAATAATCGACATCCTTACCATTTATTATGTTTGCAGAAAATTCAAAATGGCGTGTGGGTCATATATACATTGATGAAGGAAAATTGGAGGAAGGTGATTGGATTGAAAAAGTAAGTCGTTGCAATTATTTGTCTTCTTTTCTTCTGTCCTATTCATGATGAATTTGGTCCCACTTTAGCCAATTCTGAATAGCTTAGTTTTTGAAGTACTGCTTATCTTCAGCATCTTCCAACACCATTTGGATGGTGGTGAGAGTGTTGGAAAACTTCTTCATTTCCTTATCCACTCCCAATATCATTCCAATCTCCCCTTCAATTAGAGATGCTAAGTTCTTAATCAGAACTTGAAGAAATGCTTCTGCCATAATAGTTGCAAAAGTTAACTTTGCCAAGAAGATATGAAGGCTTGGAAGAAAATTTGTGCAAGTGGAATGAATAAAGAGACGGCCCCATATGAGACTTTATATAAGACAAAGTTCAAATGGATCAATAAATACAAGCATTGTCGCAAAAATCGGCCTAGTTGCCGTCTAGTCGCTAGTCGGCCGCTAGCTTATCCGATTTTTAAAAATCGTCCCTAAAAATCGTTTTTGATATTACTCGGTACCTAGGCGGTCTAGGCGCCAACTAGTCGACCTAGTCAGTCTAATCACTTAACCTATTTTTGTTTTTTATTACTTTATAAATTCCGAAGCGAATCAATTCTAATGAGTAATATTTAAGACTAAATTGAGTATTTGTTCATTTGTTACATGGTGGTTAATAATTTAATACGTTGTATTTTTGAATTTGATATGTATTTGAGCCTTTGGGTAAAATGTATTGTAATTAGAACAATATTCGCCATGTTTTTTAAAAAAAAATTTTGTAAAGAAAATTGTGTATATATATAGATCATGCCTGAAAAAAAAATTAATAAAAAAATACAATGGTGCGAGTCGCTAGTCGCATTGAAAATGCCAGACTAACGATTTCCGACTTCTGCAACTATATAAAGCTCCATCTCATTTTGTCATCCAAACTGTCAATTTTTCCATACTTTAGTAGCCTATTTTGACCACTTTTGTTATTGGACTAAGATAACATGTCTTGCACATGAATTTAAAAGGGTTTCAGATCCTTTTATATATCTACACAAATGAAAAAAAATCTCCAAAAAGTTGATCTGAAATCTTTGAATGGTTATGCTCTAGTTCGTGCTATATAGATTGAAAATACGACATACTTTAGATTACAAACTGACAAATCGTGTACTTTAAACATGAATATGATATAATTCTGGTGACAAAATCCCATGATTCATTTCTCTTTAAGACCTCTTCAATCAGATTGAAATGCAAATGCATCAGATTGTAAGAGAAATTATCAGCTCATGTTACAGGATCAAGTCGATCGTCTTGTTCAGCTCCGTCTCCTTAGCCGCTTGCACAGCCATTTCCTCTCTCAGTTTCCCCATCTTCTCTCTTTTTCTTACCTGCAATCACACAATGTAAGGTAAGATCCCATTGTAATGGACTAATACGACATGTTTGGCTGCAAGAAAATGTTATACCTGATAGGTGACATCCATCCCCATGTAATTGACACCAATGGTCTCTCCTGCCTTGCTGAAAACAGGCTCAGCATAAATCAAGAATGTCTTCGATCCAAACAGCTCCGTTTTAATAATTATCTCACTAGACAATCAACTTGGATAAAATTTAAAGCATGTTTCAACGACCACAAAATGGTATTTTGTACTGTGAACTTATATACTATTACACAAAATAAATAATTTGGTACTTTAATTTGTCATCAGAAAAGAAATGCCTACCACAAAAATTTGAGTGCCAACATTAGATTTAATTAATCACTTGTCAAACTTCAATGATGGGCAAAACTCATTTTGCACTAAAATATTATTATAAAATGGATGCAATTTTAAGATAGTTATGTATCATGAATCATGGTTGGCAAGCATGCATGTAAGATAAAATACTCTTGCACGTTTAAAACTGGATGTATTAAAATTTGATTAGAAAAATGTGAAAAACTAATAACTAAATATCCTTGCATAAGCTGTTTTTCCTAATGCATTAGTTCTGTGCTGTAAAGAAGAAAAGGAAGCTAAAAGTAGAATTAATACCTGTGTGTGAATTAAGACCGAATGCAGAGTTAGGGAATGTGAGCAATGATGTGCCAATCTTCACCCTTTTATTTCTCACATCTCCTTTCCAGTTGTGGGCATCGATAAATGTTTAAAAACTCGAGTTTTGTCAGTTCTTTGATTGTTGATGGGAGTGGTGGCACTTGTGGGCAGTCCCATATTTGCAAGTGAGTGAGGGACGTAAGATTACCCAACGGATCCGGCAGTGAAGTGAGTCGACGTAGATTATCTAGTCTTAGAGATTGGAGTGTGGGGATATGTTGGAGTCCTTGTGGAAGGGATACAATCTCATCAACACCATGAAGAGTGAGGTGTTTGAGGAGATGGAGGTATCGTATCTCCTCTCCCATCTCTACCAACTCCGAGCAGTAATGTATCGTTAGTTCCTCAAGAGCAGTGAGGTGGCGCAACCACCCCTCTGGAAAACTATTCCCTATCTTGCATTCATACAAATCCAGTTTTGTGAGAGACTTTAGGCCTTCGAACCATTTCTGAGGAAAAGCTTGGCATTGCTCTGCACCACGGATTCTCAATTGCTTGAGATTATAGATGCCTTCCAATGCGTCTTTGGAATATCCCATCTTCTTCTTCTTGTATCATTATTAATCTCGCCGAAGTCCAGAGAAAGATATGTCAGATTTTGAAGCTTACAATTTGAGAATGAAGACAGAGTCAACATGCTGCAATTCCAAACGTACAGGCTTCGAAGAGCAGAGAGTGAGAGTGGTAGCAATATCAACAACTCACAATTGTTAATTGACAGCGTCTCAAGATTTGTGATAATAATTTGCTTTATGTTTATAATAAAAACAAACAATACAGAGCATAAACAGTATTATTGCACTCAAAGTCTCGAACTATCTCACTAGACAATCAAGTTGGACAAATTTAAAAGCATGTTTCAACAACCACAAAATGGTATTTTGTACTTGGAACTTATACTTTACACAAGATAAATATTTTGGTATTTTAATTTGTCATCAGAAAAGAAGAGGCTATTATAAAATGGATGCAATTTTAAGATAAGTACGTGCAAATTAATTAAGTTGTTTAGAGAGTGAAGAAAAGTAAGTGGATGAATACCTGAGTGTGAATTAAGGCCCAATGTGGAGTTGGGGAATGTGAGCAATGATGTGCCAATCTTCACCCTTTTCTTTCTCACATCTCCTTTTCAGTTGGATATTTTCATTACATAACATTTAATGTATGTCTAGTGTTACTTAGTATCGTCATTTGATACATATTGTGTATAGCAATTATTTTGAAATGGAAAATATAAGAATGATCTCGTATAATTTTCTTATTTCCTAGGCAAAAGAATGAGTCGTCGATTGCTAATATTGAAGGGTTCATGTGTAAGAATTTCAATGAGTAGGTTCCTATCGATCTAAAGGTATCGAATACAAATCATGTAGAAATAACAATATCTATATCCCTCTCAAATTTAAGTAAATAAATTGCTCATATTACTATCTATAAATGAAGTATAAATGAAAAATAAGAAGAAAGGATCATGTAGGTGGTAGAGGTACAAAAATTGCAGTAAAACTCATAAAAGATAGTTCATAAAATGATATATACATTGAATTTATGAAAATCGATATAAACTCTCAAGAATCAATGTAATAAATAAGAGGAAGACAAAGGCGTTTGAAAAACTTTATAACGATGGCTAAGGTGTAGAACACTACATCGACGTCTAAAAGAAAGCACGAGCAAATGGTAATGAACGTACCTAAGACAAATGCATGATGCAGTAAAACAGCTCCAACCGAGAAGTAAAATAAGCGAGAGAACTACCTGTTGCACAGTGAATTAAATGGAGCATCAGGTAGTTAGTTGACAAGAAGCCGAATGACAGTAAATTGTGAATAGATAGAAGCATCATAGTAGAAATGAGTAACTTCGCCATTATATACACCAATGCAACTGGTTGATATTCCTTCTCAGACATTGTATTTTCACTAGAGGATAGTGAAAAAGAAACAGGAAAGATTGGATTGCTTACGTTTACTGGGATAGTTTGCCCCAAAGGAATAGGAAAACTGATGCTGCTAACAGAAGCTTCGAAACAGCAATAGCAGTGGTGTACCCAGTACGCACTGCAAGACTGAAGCAAATTGCAATGAAGATCAAAACTATAGTGACTGTTTGCTTGTTATTCCTCCGGGGTAGGCTGCCAGCAACTGAAAGTACCGATATTATTCAATGGAGATAGTCGATACATTTCAGTCAAACATTCATATCAGGCTGTTCATTAAATCAAAGATCTTCTTAAATATTGAAAGCTTGACCTCAAGAAGCAAAGCTGATTCATCAGGTTAAAAAAAGAACCAAGTCCACCAAAGAAATGCGACTGTGACAGTGAATAACAAGTCCAACATAAAAGCAAAGCAAAAAGAAAAAAAAATGAATTTAGAGAAGAAATGGTTTTATATTGTGACAGATGCATACAAATGCAGGCATAATATATACTGTCAAATTGCTGCTCCATAAGGATGGGTTTTGTATACGTTAAACCTCAAAAAATGTGTATATCAAAACTCTGTCGAGATAGATGATATTTTATTATAGAAAAGCAAAGATTAGTGTCTTTTCCACTGACAACTAGTAATTCACCTTTAGATTGTCCATCCGTTTTAGTTGGAACGTCGGCCCTCAAGTGTGGGTATGCTTCGATAGTTCTTCTAAGGCCCTCCTGCAAATAATTAATAACATCAATGCGGACATAGCATCAAGAGAGTAAGTAACATATGCTTAGAACAATTCCCACAAGTAAGCCTCCTGCTATAAAATTTCGATTATGTTGTTGATGCAGTATATTAGGTATTTAAAGAAGACAATATATAAAATCACAATCCATCTTCATTCACATCTATGTGGTTCTGGCATCTCAGATTGTTTTTTTTTTTTAATCAAAAACTATACAGATGAAGGCTTGCGCTTTCCTTCAGTTAATAATGAGCATATATGCAGCCGTATATGGCCTACACTGTAGCATGACATCTGCATACAGCATTAGCAATGTCATAAAATCTATATTTTCAAATCAGAAATGGTATTAAATAAATGACACATTACTTGATTAAAATAGTAGAACTACGTTTCAGGAAATGGCATTTCTAGAGAAGAGAGAAGAAGATGCATTATGGAGCATGTGTAGACCTGGAGAGGCACAATAGGCATATAGCCAAGAAGATCGTTTGCTTTTTTGCAATTAAACGTTCTGCTGCGAGATAGAAGTCTGATTCTTGAAGGTGTTAACTGTGGCACCTTCATTCCGTAAGGAGCTAATATTTTATAAATTAACTCCACCAAATGTGCAATTGGCATCATGACAGAGGCAGGAATCTTGATTTTTGGCCTGCATAATAAAAAAAAATAGAGATAAAGATACATGAATTGTTCATCACAAATCCATAATAGCTATGATTCATCAAGAGAATTAGACCATTATAGAATCAAGTTGTAGAGCCAATTGAACATAATCAGATATTTAAGACAAAAAAGCATTTAGGGTTCGTACTTTAGAAACTAGAAAACGTGAAGGGTGTGTGGAACAAAGATGCATAAGAGTTTTGAAACAGAATACCTGTCATAATCCAAACTTTCAAGAATGAGAGACATGAACTCCCAAAATTTAATTTGTTCCATATTGGTAATGAAGTACGCCTGCAAGCAAGATTTTCAATGGAAACTCAGTTAATAGGCGCCCACTGAGATAGGTAATTCTGTCCAAGAAACGAAAGGTTCAGATAACTTCCTCTTGTGCTCACAAGCTCGCTAAATGCAAAATCACTATTAAAAACATAGAAAAATCTGATACTGATGAAGTACATGTTAAACCGGTTAGCTGCTAGTCTGAATAGCATATGTTTAGAGTTTCTGCCACAGTTCTGATCAGATCTTAATAATTTATATACAAATTATATAACAATGGAGCTAGATACATCTCTTGAAAAAGATACTCAATTTCCAATCATACAGCAAGAAGCATGGGAAAAAAGAATTTGATCGGGAGCTATATTAATGCTCGCATACTGCAATTTAGTTTTTTTGCATATTACATGAGCACTTGGACTAGACTTATATGATTTTAAATAAACTCAGATCCCGAAGACATACTGATACAACCACACAAAACTTGCAATAATATGAAATGCTACCTGTCCAGCAGCTTTTTCTGCTACACTCTTTTCAGATGCCAAAGCTCGCTCAGCACATACGTGAGCATGTACCACATTCTCAACATAAGTAAAATCATAAATATTGTTGCCATCTCCAATGATGAACTGTCATCCAAAGTAGCAATCAGAGAAAATGACCAGAATCATAGAACAACAAATGTCTAAACAACATGGGGGAAAATATTAAATTAATATGAGCATGAACTAATTTTGTCATGAACTCCACTTGGTCTAAGGAGAAGTAGAGTGGACATAAGTCATAAGAGTCACAAAAAATATTCCATGCAAAGCATCTTTGCAGGAAAATATACAAAAGTTGCACAAGTTACTCCTCTTGAATGACAGTTTCTATCCAGCAGCCGGACGAACACCTTCTACTTAAAAAAAAGTAAAATCAGGAATTATTAACAAGATCCAACAAGAGAATCAAACAATTCACCTTTGATTTTCCAGCCCTTGCAGCGGCAACTAAAGATGGAACAAGCAACTTATCGCCAGGGCCAAAAATGCTGCTAGGTCTAATGCAGCACGTAAGAAGTCCATCTGTACCATTTGACTTGATAACCAGAGTCTCTGCTTCAGCTTTTGTGGCAGAGTATGAATCATTGTGCTTAAAATATCAATAGCAACAAAATGAAAAGTTTTAGATTGAAGGCTTGATGGAATTGCTAAAAGTATGACCGAGAGCATAGGTGAGTAAATGTCAGACTTAATCAGACATCTTCTATGCTCAACCAAAACGAGCTTAGAACAAAGCCACCAGACATTTTATTAAGGTAAAAAGAGATAATAATGATAATAATAACATTGTAAAATCATATCAACCCATTCAATCTCCGATGTTAATCTCAGAATATCTAGAGACTCTAAGAAGACTTGATCAATTGTCTAAATGAGCAAATGTATGAGACGGAGTCAAACCCGCAAATACCTTAGGAGGATAAGGTAATGATTCATCTCCATTGATTATTTCATGAACTCCATCGAAAACTACGCTTGGGGAACTCGTATATATTAGTCGTTTCACTTTCAACTCGATACATGCATCGATAACATTCTTGGTTCATGTAGGTCATAGTTACAATAGAGTGAATAGAAGCAAAAGGCTGTTTCTCATCAAACAAAGGTAGATGATTCATAAATGTGAAAAACGAGCACTCGCACGTGCTTGCATCTTGATCCCATCTACAAAGCACCTAACCTTGCACATTGACAGAATAATGCAGCTGATGGTTATTAATGGAGGAATCAGGAGCAGCCATGTGAAAGACCACCTCAGCTCCACGGCAAGCTGAATCGACAGTAATTATCATTAATAAAAATCTACACTAACGCAAATGGAGAATCATCAACATCAACTACCATCAAAGCAACAATAATCACGCCACATCACAGACATTTTAACAAACATCTAGAGCACAGTTCTGATAACCAGCGAGCTCAACTTCTTCCTAATCTACAGCATTTACAAATTGGAGAATGAAAAAAGAAAGCTAACAAATCCTGAAAAACTAACCTTTGAGCGCTTGCGATTTGTCACGTAGATCTGCTGACACGTACTGCGCGCGGCCGGAGCTCAATGCTTCGCCTAGGAGGCTATTTTCCTCGTCGGAATCGAGCATGATGGTGGGGCCCAAATCGGCAACACGCACAGAATAAATGCCGTGTTTGAGGAGCATAGCCACCAGATGCCTCGCCGCAAATCCTCTGCCGCCGGTTACCATGCACCACCTCTCTCCTCCGCCCATTATTCCGATTTTCAACTGAACTCTTCAGCAACCCGTTACTGAAAATCGAGATTCCGGCAACGTGGTGGTGGCTAGAGCTTGCAGGCAGAAATGGCGTGCTGTGATTTGTGGAAAAGAAGATCAAGAAACGTGGTTGATGATCGCTTGAACATGTGAGTTTAATTTGAGTAATTTAATATTAACACTGGATCTTTGACTCAAGTGTAAGAAAGGTTGACTCTATTATATACACTAATTACACAATTAGATGAAATTAATATGAAATCTAATGTATTTCTTTTTTGATTAGATGTTACATCTTTACGTGAGACCATCTCATAAATCTTTTTTTATGAGACTGATCTAACCAACAACCCACATTTCTCAATTCATATATAAATTCGTGAAAATGAATTTGGATGATGGGTATATGAGATCCGTCTCACGAAAGCTATTCATGAAATCGTCTCGCACAAGTTTTTAGTTAAAGAGGTGTATATATACTGCTTAAAAGTAACAATATTACAATGTTATTATCTTCATTGCAATGTAATACTTTACAAGGTAATATATATTAGTTTGAACTAATTATAATTTATCCTTGTGATGCGTGTTTTATTATTTGCGTTGATAATATTATTTTGCATACATTCAAATGAAAAAAAAAAAAACCATCAAGATATGGTGAAAATAATAACAAATTCAAAATTTTTAACAAACATTTCAGAAAATTATTAGTGTGAAATTTTAATTTTAGCTTTTTGAAATTTATTATACTTAGTCAAGTTACATTATATATTTAGTTGTGTGAATCAACTAAATCAAATGAATGCAATATAGATTAACTTTTTCATTTGTTTTTAAGAAATTAAAAGGATCAATTCTAAGATAACATATTTATCTAATTTAATATTTAAAAGGCTCAATTAAGACGCTTAATTGTTAAAACAAGAAAAACTATTATAAAAAAATTGAGTGACATAAATACAGCAAAAAAAGTTAATTTTTTTTTATGATGTGACATTATTTAAGGGAAAATGAAAGAAATGAATATGGCCAACTTCTTTCATTTTATTATAACTACTCGTTCATCCGAATGATATGTGGGTTTTTTTTTTTTTATAAGACATATACAGTCATAATCCACTACTCAACTAAAAATGTAAGGCCCCATTGTTTTGTGGATCAAGTATTTAAATAAATTACATCCCCATATTAAATCTATGTACATTTTTTATAATACAAAAATTATGTGAGACGGATCCTTATTACTCATAAATTGAACTCATATCTACAAATTTTCAAATGAATTGCTAAGTGTGGATTATAGATCGACCCGTTTCACGAAAAAAGATTCGTGAGACGGTCTCACACATGACATACTCTTTTATAAAACCTAATAGAAAAGCACCCGCCGTCAGCCCAACTCCTCCTCAACGCCGTCGCTTCCCACCGTCTACCCTCTTCTCAATCTCCGCTTTAGAATCATCTTTCTTTAATACTTTTCATGAATTGTAGGAAGAAAAATGACATTTCTACAATTCTTTCTGACTATATCATATATTTATATATTGGTATAGATATGGATATTAAAACGTTTCACTAGCTAAATTTCAAACTAGAAAAGACACAGTAAATGGCTTTTAATTTAAAAAGGTGTTGAAATCGTTGTTGAAAATATAAGGGTAAACATTTTTGATTGCTTGCTAGAAAATACTTGATGGGTGGATGGGAATTGACATTTTTTTACTAGGTGTGAATCATGTGGTTTCGTTCCATCTTATCTTTATTGATTGTATTTTAATATTGATGGATTTGATATATGTTGATTGAATTTTAACAACATATGATTTCCTCAAGAATTAGAATATTTTTAAAAGGGTTTAGATTTCAAATCGAGAAAACAAAAGATTATATTTGAGGCTGTAAATTGAAAAGCAGTTATGGCTAAGGGAGTAGGTCTTATGTGAGACCGTTTCACGGATCTTTTTTCGTGAGACGGGTCAACTCATAACCCACACTTAACAATTCATATGAAAATTTGTGAATATGAGTTCAATTCATGGGTAATAAGGATCCGTCTCATGGAAACTATCCATGAGACCGTCTCACATGAGTTTTTGTGTAGCTAAGGATGTTTTTTTATCTTTGTAAGACATATATGCAAATCATATGATGCCCATTTCCCATGAAAAGTTAGCTGAATAAAAAATTTATGTTACACTTTGAAAAAGTCGTGAACTTCGGATTAAAAAATTAGATTACAAATTAAAAATCAATCATTATTTTAATTTCATCTCTACATTTAACCCTCACTAATATTAATGTTTTTAATGCACCAACACGTGTTGATTACAAAAGTGAATTGTACATGTTAGTTAACATACCTTAATTATTTTAAAGTGTCACATCAAAAACATCAAAATTGAGGATCTCGTTTTATAAATGATGACGTGGAGTAATCCTTTTTTTGTACAGTTACGTTTATTCTTGAAATTTGAAAATGTTAATTTTGGCATATAAACATGCACATGGAGACATGGTTTAGCGTTGACCGTTTTGACCTAACGCCGTCCACTCGACAGGAAACCGTACGATGAAAAACGAAGACTAATGTTTCCCTGGAGTGCCACGTGGCAAGATATTGTTGCCACGTGGCTTGTGTGGTTGCCACGATATCCTCTACTATGCTCTTTTGGCCGGTGAAAACCATTTAATAATTTAAATGCCGTATATTAACTAGGTTGTGTATTTCTTAATAACAATATAATTATAATATGTTATGAATTTATCGAGAGTGTCAATTAAAATAAATGGAGTATGGTTTTGGTGGATGCATATTTTGATTTTTGTAAACATTTTTAGAATTATCTTTAAAGGGATGCAAAAAAAAAAAATTAAGAAAAAAAGCTATTAAGAGACTTAGATGAAATAAAATTTTATTACTTCAATTCTTATTAATGATAATCAATATTGGTGTAAATAAATAAGCTGAAATTTAGTAATGGGATACTTTAAGGTTTCAAAATTAATTAAGATTTTATTCTATTATATATCTATATATAATACTCCTATGGAATTCTATATTTTTAAGATTTATGATGTCAATTTTAGATTTTAAAAAAAAACTAACTTAATAAGGAGTTTACAACTTACACATTCTTCAAAATATTTTAGATTGGGTTGACATGTAAATTTTAAATTTACTCAAATCTAATTAAAGTGTACGTTGTGCATTTGAAATAATAATTAGATTTATTGGGTGGTATAATATATATTTCTCCATAATCCTCAAATTTGATATCATAATGGAATTAACAAAAAACCACACACACCACATATATATATATATATATATATATATATATTCTAGAGAAATTTCTAATTGTTCATATTAACTAGAAAGATAATTTTATATTGTGTTATTACTACTTCACTTATTCAGTTATCCTCCTCCATTAACACACATGATTAAAATACGAAATTCTATAGTAATCTTCAATTCCTATAAACTTTGCGATTCAAAAACTTAATCTCGCATATCATTTTATACCATGATTACATTATAATCAGACGGCATAAAATGAATCGAAACAAGAAAGAACTAATTAGGACCCAACAATTCCATTAGAAACTATGTGGAGTTGCAACACTAGAAATTCCAAAGAGAAGAATCCATATTTCCATGCTCATAATAATTGCCATCTTCTTCTTCATGGTTCCATGTTTCAAAATGTGGTGAAACAAACACATCATCACCGGGCCCTTGATCAAAAAGCCCGAAATCCGATTCCCCGCCCCCGCCGCCATTGCCGTCCACCATATCCCAAAACGAGCAATCGACCAAGTCGACGGGCCCGGCCCGGGCCCCTCCATCCTCCTCCTCCGCCTCCGCCTCCGCCTCCTCCTGGGGCGGAGGCGGAGGCGCGTATCCATTACCGTACCGCTGCGCCACCACCTGGATTTCGGCCGGGGAAAGCGACTGGCCGCCGGGGATATCCGGCGGGTGGTCGGGGAAGTTGAAGGTGGCGCGGCGGCCGCGGAGGCAGAAGAGGGCGGCATCGAAGGCGCGCGCCGCCTTCTCGGCGGTGTCGTAGGAGCCGAGCCATATCCGATCGCGGCTGTTGGGGAGGCGGATCTCCGACACGTATTTCCCCCACTTCCTCTTACGAACGCCCTTGTACTTGGCCTCGCCGGCGACAATGGCGGAGGCGGAGGCCATGGATGGGAGGTAATTGCATGGAAGTGGAGAAAAGGTTTGAGGTGGTTTTTGGCGGGTAAAAGAGGGTATTTATACGTTGAGATCACAGTCCAATTGGTCTAGCCACGTGGAATTGACGTTTCTATTGACCGACCGAGGGGGTGGCGGGGTGGGGTACGCGGTAATAACGCACGTGGTAAAAGTTTTTTTTTTTTTTGTTTCTATTTTCGGTAGTTTTTTAATTTCGATTTATCTATCACTTTAGTCGATTTATATGAACTATGAGAATGTTTGATAACTATGATTATGTATATAGAATCTATATCGATATATATAATAATAATAATAGAAAGTCTGGAAACCATAATATTTTTTTTGAAATATTAAATATTATTAAGTAAATATAAATATATATTGATGTGGTCGAACTGACCACATTCGAACTATTTGAGAAACTGAACCGACTTGAAGACCACTCGACGCGAACAGAACAGAGAAACAGGCAGAATATGGATGCGAACAGGAGAGTTCGCGTTTCATAGGAAAACAGATGCGAACTAATTAGACTTTCAGGATGAGAAGCTGAACTGAATCCGAAGCGAACTAGTTTAAATTTGAATAACTGTCATGATCGCGGATATCTCGCCCACTTTCCACTTTTTTAGGAAAAGATCTAACTGCCACGTCTCTCAGGAAGTATTTATAACCCTTATTTTCCTATTCTCAAACACACGAAAAAATATAAAAAATCACTAGAGAAAAAGTAACGGCAAGTTTTTTCCAAATTACTGACTTGAGCGTCGGATTCTCTTCACCGGGAAAAACCCCCGGTGTTCTTTGTTTTTGCAGGTATTTCTAATCGGAGAATTCCAATCAGCATCGGAGAAGAAGAAGACCGAAGTCCGGACAAATCATATATATATATATATTAAAATCAGAAATTTTTATTTAGAAAAATAGATATTATATTAAACATATAAAAATCAACAAATAAAGACAAGATTATTTTCTTTTATTTTTTAAATTTTTTTTTTGATTCCATTATACACTTATATTTATTTTGCTTTTTTTTTTTTAATTTCTAAGCATTTTTTGTATCGGTTTCATTAATTATATTATTTTAAACATTTTATTCTTTTCATTTGTTTATTTATTTAAAACTCTATATGCAAGATATTTTTTCTTAGTTATATATTTTAAAATATTGTAAAATAAATTAATGACTATGATAAATCCTTTTTGGGTATTATTAAACTTTATGTCATTAAATAAAACTTCCAAACATAATTCCCTATCATATTATTACCATCATTATTATTAAACATAGGTTTTACAAATTTAAATTAGTTATCATTTTTTAAATAAATATATATTTCTAATTTTATTATAGTTTGTATTCTAATAGTATTTTACTTTTATATTCATGGTGGACCGGCCAAAACGTCATCTATGATCGATCATTCCAAAATAATTGGATGATATTGAAATGAAGATGACCACTCACTATCTACTTAAGACATATAAATTTATTCATTTTATATATAAGTAATTTGTCAATTTCAATTTTCTACATCTAATGTTTATTATTTTGTAACTTAAGTATTAAATTTCTAATTTGACGATGATTTAAGAATATCAGATAATTAATGAAATAGAAAATCTTGTTTGATTAAATTTCATCATATATTAAGGAAATAACATATCATTTTGTACCAAATTATTATTAATATCAATTAATTAAACACCAATATTTTCTGGAATCTTATAAGCATCAACGTCGGATGTACTATGAAGTACTTGAATTATTGTGCCACATAAATAATACATGTAAATATAATCATGTGGCATTATTTTGAACTCAAATAAAATGGATTAATTTATATGTATCACTGATCAAACACTTATAGAAGATTAATTTATACAATATTGAATGCATAATTCTATTAAAAGTAATTAACTAGCTATTACTTCTAATTAGGGTTACTATTTTTTAAGACAATAAAAGAACTTGATATACATTTGTTACACTAAAATTAGTTGATATTCGAATGACACGTGTCAACAGAATACTGATCTGGCAGACAGCTGATTTCACACATGTCAGATTTATACAATTGACCTGAAATTCTTGGGTGGCTTTAAAATCGACAAATGTTGGACCATTTTTAATTTCATGTCTCTTAATTTCTTTTATATTGTTTTTCGTCTTTTTTTTTTCTTTCTCTTTTTTGGGTTTTTAATAATAGCACCATTTTTATGTGAATTTAGACAAGCTGGGAACAAGGTCACTTGCCAGGTCATTATCAAATTAATGGTCCCATATACACACATTAATTGTCTCGATTTTGTCACACCACAAATTTCACTTTAAAAGTGATAATAATTCATCATATTATCATTTATCATTCACATATATGGCAATTTAGATTATATTAATTTAAAGGTTGAGTTACTGTTTTGGTATTAGTGTATCTAAATTTGAACAGTTAAATAATATTCATCTTATATATACATTCTTGATGGTTTGAATTCTATTTGATGTCCATTGTAGTTTTTTTCCCTCCATATTGTGTATATTAAAATTTTAAGTACTTAGTAGAGTCAATCCAAATATTATTATTGAAAAAAATATTATTGTAACATATTTATTTATTTATTTGATAGAATATATATAATTTTGTAATAGTTGTTAGGTCAAAATATGATGTGTATATTGTATTACAGCATAGAAGTATATATTTATATAGTAAATACTAAAGAGTATAGAATTAAGTAAAAAAATTCATATGCTTGTGATTAAAATTAAATTATTTTTAGATAATTATAATAAAGTAGTTGAAATATTTTTATTAGTCAAATTAAAATAATTTACATGTCCTAATTCACGTAATTGGACATGGATATGAATATTGGGCTGTCGGCCCATTCTCGACGGATCAAAGCCCATACTGCAGTTATCAGTCCTATAAGAAACTGAAAAATAAATTTTATGTGAGAGAGATATATTAGTTATTTATTACCAAGTTTATATATTATAAATAAATATATATGCAAATTTTACCTACAAAGAGTGTAAAATAAATGATCTAATGCCATGTGGAATCATAGAATAAATGATAAAAAAAATCACTTGCATGCAAGTTATAAAATTAGAACCATAATTATTAGTTTTTATAAAGTAGCTATTATGTATTAAACATATTATTTCCTTATATTTAAGAAGTTATATTTATCCTAATTAATTACACTTAATTATTTGTTCTCAAATGAATAAATATGCATTCTCTTAATAATTAACCAATTCTTCTTCTTCCTTTCTATCAAAGAAATTTCATCTATATGTATAATAATTTTGATTTTTCAAATATTTCTCATATTAATTTAAATTTATAAGTAAATGGACAATATAAAGAAGTTATCAGTTCATAAAAAATACATATATACCAATACACTTAATCCTATATATATGGTATTTCAATGTTGCATGATCACACTATATATTTGTTCAAGACTATATATATACTCACCAAAAGATGAAATGTCCACGGTGGACGACTTTTAATATATCCAACACTAACGTGTAATTATCATATCTCCTTCTTATATGAAAAGTGAAATTAATTGATATGTTGGCTATCTCACACGATGGGTAGGATAGCAGAACTGACTCATTAAATACTGTATACTGTAATATCAACTTATAAAATATAATTTTATATATATAGCTAAAAGTCCAACAAATATTATAATATTTGATGAGAATGAGAACTAAAAATGAAATAAAAATGGTTTGATGGCCATTCTAGAAAATAGGGAAGGCCAAAGATTTGATTATGTGAAAAAAAAAGAACACAACCAATCTTTTTCAGGCTAACCAGTCCCCATCCATTCCTTCAATCTCCTCAATCTCCATGCTGCAATTTGTCACAAAACAACAAATATTAATTCAATCAATCATTAGATATGAACAAGAGAGTAATCTAAATTCTCCTAAAACATTAATGTGTTACCTACTATTTTATCGTTCTCAATATTTTATAGCACATAAACTATCCGTGTGAGACCGTCACACATGAGTTATTGTGTAATACAAATAGGTACGTACTTCATTGATATTATATATAAAATAGCACCGACACAATAAAATATAAGATGAAAACACATCTCACAAACTAAATTATCACTTTGATATTCAAACTATACATACTATAAATCAGTGAGAAATAATTAGATAAATTTTTTGATTAAGTAAAGAATATATATTTAATTCTTCGATAGGAAAATAAAATAGTCAATGCATTATTTCAATATGTGTTCTATTATTAAGATAAAAAAATAATTATCTTTTTATCACAGTTTATTTTTATAATTAATCAAAATTCTCGTACATAAGATGTCAATAAAATTAAAAAAATCAAGTCAATTAAATTTGTTATAGCAGACACCCAAACTAAAATTCAGTAATTCTTAAAATTATATATAGGATTAAGAAAAACAAAATCTTAAAAGACAAAGTTAGAACTAGTTACTGTAATATTTTACTACTATGTAATGTAGGAGTTAAAATCATTTTTCATCCTATAACTATGTATATTATTATTATAAGTATCATCAATTTTATTTTAATCCAACAATTCACGAATCTTTCGACTTTAATTTTGAATTTCACGGAAAAGTATGACACAAATGACACGTCACTTTTGAGGTTTTTTCGATGACCTAAAAATAGCATAGTAGATATCAATTAATAAGAATTAGACACATATCCATGTCAATTTCTACATCACAAAAAAACCTCAATTAGACGAAATTTCACTTAGATAATATAAATTCTTAAATTGTGAAACGGAATTTAAAACCATCATAATTCATAATTATGAGATGAAGTTTGAAAAAAAAGGTGATAACATAAACGTCTCATCCTTGATGACATCGAATTTGCATCATCTCTCCCACCTTTTATTTTCCATGATAATTTTGAAAATGATGGGACTCAATAAAATGAAATAAAGGATCAATGTAACAAAAAATAAAAATAAAAAAATAGATAGAATTAAAAAATGAAAATAGTGAAAATAAATAAATAAATAAATAAAAAGAGTTACCATGGCAAAGCAGGATCTTGGAAATTGCAAAAATCATTCACATGCTGCAAGCAACTCTCGTTCGCATTCAGCCACGCCGGAAATTCCATCACTTCATCAAACGGCGAGCTCACCAATTCCGCCGCCGCCGGAATATCCTCGTAGGCGGCGGAGGGCGGCGGGGAGGAGGAGGAGGTCGACGGGGATATTGAGGCGGCGATGAAGTCCTGGACATTCAGATTCAGGCCTAGGGTTTGGCTCGGGAGCACAAAGTCGAGGCTTTCATGGAAAATCGGCGGCGGCGGAGGCGGCGCCGCCGCCCATGAATAAGGGGAGGAGAAACCAGGCGGGTTGGCGGCGTTGCGGGGCGGCAGGCCCTCTGCGGGGAAATCGGGCCTGGAGAGGGAATCGGGCTTGGGGTGTTTCATGGCGGCGCGATGGAGCTTGAGGGCGGAGACGATCTCTCTCCGGGCTTCGGCCATGTTGAGGAGCTTTTCTTGGTAGGGTTTTCTGGTGTGGAGCCTTCTTCTGACCTGCTTCTTCTGAGGTGGTGGTGGTGGTGGAGGTGCATTCATGGCGGTTTCTCTCTCTAGAGATGTTCCTTTCTCTCTCATGCTTGGTGGATCTGTTAATTTGGTTCTGGAAGAGGTTAATTGCTTGACGAAGCTGCGAATGTAAGCCCCTGATAAATAGGGTTGCTTCACTTTTTGGAGATTAATTATATTCCCACCTAATTCTTGCTCTGATTGATCTCCATTATCGTCCACTTTTGCAGATGTTGGTGATGATCTCTTCATCTCTTTGAAAAGGATTTGGTGGATAATTATTAGGAGAGGAGAGAGAAAGTGAGGAGAGAGAGGATCATCTTTGCCACTTTTTGCAGCTTGCCGAGGTTGAAAGGCAAGGGTAGTGTGGTTTATAAATAGGTGGAGAGAGAGAGGGTTTATGACCTTTGTTTGGTGCGCACATGTGTCGGAATCAGATTCGTGAGACGATGAAATCTATAACTTAGTACTCTATAGACAAAACTTAATTGACTTTTGGAAATGGACTTGAATGGAGGGTGGTGAAGTTTCATTTTTGTGAAATTACATGCGTGAAACGATCTTCATATAAGTTGTTTTTATAGGAGAATTTCATTTCTAGTCCTGTTTTAAGATTTATATTCGATGCTTAGTTTAATTTGAATTTTCATTTTGGTTATGTAATTGTAAAATGTGTTCAGTTTATAACGCTTTTTTTAAATCATGTCGAATTAAGAGTTGGTGTTTTTTTCCATTTTATTTGTGAAAGTTGATGTGAATAGAGGGTATTGGATTTCATCATCTTATAATACATGTGCGAAATGGTTTCATACAACTTTTTGTTGGAAAATTTAATTCCTAATCATGTTGTAAGACTCATGTCTAAGTTTGATCCTGTTAGTCTTGAATTTTTAATTTTACTTATGTAATTGCAAACTAGGTCAATTTTCACTTCTTTTTCTGTCGGATTAACAATTAATGGTGATGTTACCCGTGAATGTGATACAAACTCACCTCAATTTGAGAATTTCCAATCAAATAAGGTGGCACAACAATTTTATGCATGTGTGATAATTCATTTTACATTTTTCATGGGAGTTACTCACCTGTGCACCAGTTAGATCCGTGTAACTGGGCCGTGCGTGAGCTGGGCTGGCCCGCCCAGCCCATGCCTCTTTACTTTTTTCACGTGTTTTGGTCATTACCCTCACGTTATGTTAGTGTTACCTTCGTGTTATGTTAGAGTTACCTTCGCGTTATGTTAATGTGACCACATCTCCAGATTTCATACCCTTAGTTTAAAATTACTGAACTAAATAACACGAAGGTAACACTAACATAACATGAAAGTAATATTAACATAACATGAAGGTAAAAAACAATGTTAATCATACCTTCATGTATGTTAGAGTGACCCTCACATTATGTTAAGGTTACCTTCATGTTATGTTAGTGTTACCCTCGTGAGGGTAACATGGGTAACCCTAACATTATGAGGGTAACCCTAACATAACATGAGGGTATGACTGCCTAAAGCGAATTTTGGTGGGTTTGAGCGCACCCACCAGACGCATGGTGGGAGCGTGAAAACACGTGTTAAAAGCGCGTAGGTCGGGTCGACCCGAATGCATGAATCCTAGATCCATGCACCCTTTGTACAAAATATTTTGCCTTTCCATGGTCAAATAATATTGCCAAATGATTCTACCTATGACCACATCATTATGGTTATGGTTTTTAGTTTTTCATATTAATGTTTGGAATTTTTCAAGTTTGGACAAGCAACTATGTGGTGGTTGTTACTTTTATTGCAAAGATTATTTAATGAAAGTGGAGGCACTTAGTTATATATAGATGATGTGTCACATTAGAATTTGACCTCTAAAGCATTAATTGATTATCGACCATGTAGTACGTACACGTTTTTTTGTGTTTTTCACATTTGAATTTGACCTCTAAATGCATTTATTATTCACCATATATATACACAACGATTTTTTTTAGAAAAACTTCAAAGTAGGATGATATTACGAATAGTTTTTATGAAATTAATTTTTTTTATCAATGATTCAAATTCATTTTTACTAATTTATATATAATTGTAAATGTTGAATTGACCTGACTCACATAATATGATTTGTGAAACGGTCTCACTATATAATTTTAGGATAATATTTAATTTTAATTGAGTAATTTAGTTCCTCTTCAATTTTATAGTATTGTAAGTATTATAAAGTACAAAAAAACTCATATGAGACGGTCTCACAGATAGTTTCCGTGAGACGGATCCTTATTACCCATAAAGTGAACCCATATCCATAAATTTTCATATGAATTACTAAATGTGGATTGTGGGTTGACCCGTCTCACGAAAAAAGATCCGTGAGACGGTCTCACATAAGACCTACATTGATTTCTTCCTTATCTCCACGTATTAAAGCTAACCAGAACCAAGTGGAGAATTGCATTAATTATAATATTCGAGAATTATTTTTTACCATAGATTTCTAATTATTTAATTTTATGAGCTAGCTAGTGAAATCACAAACATAGAAAACAAAATTTATAAATTATTGCACTCGTTGAATTTTATATATACTAGAGTAAATTTCAAATTTCAATATTTTTCATTTTCTAGCAATCAAGTATTTGTTTCTCAATTATGGTTCTCTATAATTTAATGTCTCCCAATTTCAGTCTTTTTTTGTTAGAATCTTCAAAATCACTAACGTGGATGTCATAATTTGTCTGCCACGTTAGTAAATTTGTGTATTCTGATCAAATAGATTGAAATTGAAAGAAAAAAGTTAAAATAAAGAAAACCAAATCGCATACTCTATTGTCAAAAAATGGAAAGACCTTACACTCGTGACGAGGTGGGAAAGCCACATATCCCTATTGTAACATCCATATATTCCAAATTTAAATGTATAGGAAAACATTAAAAATAATAATTGATATATATATATATGTATATATAGTCCAACATTATATATTTTGGCATATAAAATAGTTGAAGATGATTAGAATCAGTTGATGAAACAAAGAACTTGGACCCTTTAGCCTGAACAGGACATAAATGCCCCATACCTCTCTCATTGTTTCAGTTTTCCTAATTTGATTCTATATATGCTTTTTTTTTTTTTATTCTTTTGCAAAACTACTTTTTTAGGGTTGCTTTCAATTATAGATACTCAATTCAAGTTGAGATAGATCATCATAAAGAAGATGTTATATATGTTATTTTAGGAAAGTTATTCCTTTTAATAAAAACAATGAAATTTTAATTTATTCATATTATCTATAATTATGTGATTAGAATGGTCATAATACTCTTTCTGAGAGAAAATATTAATTAACTCTTCTTTTTATTAATTGAAAAGCAGCTAGTATACAAACTATAAGCACAAAATTAATTTTATTTTGTAAAAGTCACAAAATAATTTTAATACTGATATGTGTATTTTATTTTATTTTTGATGTTTTTGGGACAAAAATAATTGAAGTTTTAGACACAAATAATTATTAATATTGTCACACGTTTTTCGATCTCGATCCCAATATATTTACTCTCCCAAAATAACAGGAAGTAAAACTGATCAAACTCAGAAAATCTCAATAGTGTCTCTTACCATTTACCAATAAAATTGTCCTATATATAAAATTTTCGAATTGGATTTTACTCCATATATATCATTTATTACACTTTATACTGCATCTTTAATTCAAAATAATCACCACATGTTTCAATTGAAATCATTATTTATCACCTGACATGTCCTGTTCAGATATAATGTAAATGTAATAGAAAATTCGAACCAACAATATATATATATATATATTAATTATATGGTTGTGGATAACTTCCAATTCCACCGCTTTCACCTTTCAACCAATCCACTTCAAAGGCTTTCTTCTACTGCTAAATCTCTCTCTATCTCTCTCTATAGTTATAGATAGATGCATGTATATGTAGAGAGAGAGAAGAGAGGAGAGAGAGAGGCCCATTTGTGAAATATGATTGGATCAGCATGCATGGCAGAAGCGGTGACAAATGTCTGTATTCAGTTTAATTAACACCACGACGCTGTGAAACTTGAGTAATCACTCTCTCTCTCTCTCTCTCTCTCTCTCTCTCTCTCATGGCAGACTGATGATCATAATAAGTAATTCATATTAATGTCTTTGTGGGAGTGATCGATAAATGCTCTTTATTATATCTCAAAACCCTAAATTGATCTTTCACTAAATACTACTTGGAATTATATAATGATATATTCATCCATTTCTACCTTATCTGAGATGTTATTCCTGACCTCTATGATATATATGAACATCGATCAATGCCTGAATTATGTCAGATCGATTTTTATTTAAGATGTTACGTCTTGCGGATATAATTTCATAAAACGAAGTTATATACGAAATATTATGAACTTATGAATCATGAATTTCAGGGACGACTCCAGGATTTTGTTTCAAGGGGCCGGTAATCTTCATTTTGTAGTGTTAATCGAAAAACGTTCCCAATTTAAAGTTCATGAATATATAATACTAAAATATAGTGTTATTGAAAAGAAGTAACTTAATAGACATACATAATTTGATAAAATATTTTTCTTCTACAATATATCATAAAGTGTAAAAAAGATATACAAAAGATAAATCATCATTCTAATTTTCTAAGTTCGACATCTTGAATTGTACTCTGCAATGTTTCAAGAGATCAAAATCATCAATGATAGAATCTATTGAAAATTCTCGAGCTATCTCTTTCTCGATATATGTGACCAAATATTTAATTTACTACAATCAAATTAAATATGGTTTAACAAATTGTGGACTAGTTATTCATAAATTACTCCGATTTTATCACAATTTTATTTTACTATCATTGATTCATTGCTAAATCATATTTTTAATTACAATTTAAGGGGGCGAAATTTTAAAAATGAAGGGATGAATTCTTAAAAATTAAATATCTAAATAACAAAGTCTATATATAAATTGAAATTTTATAGAAATCCAAGAGGGCGACCGCCCCCCGCCCCCAAATCCGTCCCTGATGAATTTATAAAATTCTATTATAAGAATGATTTCATATCAGTTCTAGTCATTTATATATATATATATATATATATATATATCCAAGGTTTAAAATTAAAAACCTTAAATTTGGTTAGATTAAATATTTAAAATTGTATGGTGCTGATCAATCATAAATATATGGCAGGTGGGTAGGCAAACTATTTGTGCTTACACTTAGTTGATTCCCACAAAGATATATAGTATTAATTAATTATAAATTCAATTACAATAATGTAGTGCATATCTATGTACATATTTGTAATTTATAAATAAAAAGTATATATACACACACTATATCACTTACATTTATACACATTAGAATACTTTTGTTATGGGCAACCCATAATATGTTCTCAAATAACGTGTAATGATCTCGTCTCCAAATTATGTGAAAAATAAAATTCTCACATACGTCCAACATCTAATAACACGTTTTAATTTATCCACGGTGGATATAAAAGTAAGACCGTAGATAAAGACTAGTTGATAAGAAAACCACAAATTATTCGATTTTTTCGATATTGCATGATGCTTAAAAGGAAGATTGAAAATGGTAAATAAGTGAGAAGTGAAGGACTGATTGACAAATAGTGGTATGAATGAGAGGTGGGACCCAACCGTCAAAAAAAAAAGCAAAAGGAAATAAAGAGGTGGGACCCATCTAAGGCGGCAGGATATGACGAGTCAAAATCAACGGCTAAGAGCGAATAGGGCATCCACGTGGTCACTCAATATGGCGTCCAATCAGAGCTCAGCTGCCACGTGGGTGACATCGATGGGACCACTAATGTCATTTAGCAGATTGAGTTCTTTTAAAACTTGTCATTAATTTGAACTAAAATCTTCATTAAATAGAACACTGGTGTTGCTTTATTTTCAGTTGATATATCGGTACCTTAATTTTACGAAAATATCGATAGATATATCGATTTCGGTGGAAATATTGGTACATATATTTTTTCGATATTTGCCGATATTTCCCGATATTTAAGGATATTTTCCCGATATTACCGATATTTCCCGATATTTATCGATATTTCAGGGATATTTACCGATATTTCCTTGATATTCATGAATTTTCTTATAATTTTTACCTGAAGCCACTGATATTGAAATCGATACCAATTTTTACCAACATTTAACTAATAATTATTGATTTTTCATTTATTTTTTATCAAAAATGAAAATATCGGAGATATATCATGACAGCCCGTTTTTGTTTCGGTCACTTGAAAAAACGAAAATATCGGGGGATATATCGGGATATTTTCATCCTTGATTTTAACTAATCATTATGATTTATGAGATGTATATAAAATAACAGTAAATTTCTAATGATTATATAAATCTTTATATATATATAAAAAGACAAACATTGCTAAAAATAGAAATGCAATATTTTCCCCCCAAAAACTCTATCCTATATATAGAAATAAATAAAATTACATTATATATTTATTAATTATTTAAAATATTTGATTATATATATACACATATGTAATACGTCCATATATAAGTCAAATATTAACCTTAAATAGGATTAACAAATTATATTATATTAGGAAATCTATTACTCATTATATATGTATAAATCAAATTTGAAATTTATGGTATGTTTATAATGGAATTAATTAGATGGCACAATCAATTCAAGAAATTACAAAAATTTGACTTCAACTATCATTACCTTCATTTATAACTGTGAGTTAAGTTTTAAGGGACTTTAATTCTGTTAAAATTAAAATTACATAAAATTTATGTTATAGATATGAGTTATGGTCTCATGAATCTTTATTAATTCTATTAGAATTAAATGTAATAGATCAAAGGTAATGAAATTTTAACCGAAGGTTATTTGTGGTCCTATGGAATCATTAACTGACTTTCATATATTCAATTTCAATTTATAATCAAATCACATTAAAAGGTAAGATAACAATATGATATTGTTATATTATATAGTTATTTAAGTAGACATGCATTTGGATGTGATTTATAAAACCATTATTAATATTAATTAATGTGATTTTAATATTGACAAGCATTTATCTTTATTAAATAGTGCATCATCCATAATCACATTAGTTTTATTAGTAAACATGTCAAGTTAAAATAAAAAAAGTGTATGTACATATACATTTCAATTATAATTATCTTTATTACATGTCAAGTATAATTATAAATACATTTTGATTATAAAGAAAATAATATTTTTTTGTTTATTTTCTTTATTTGATATATATATGTTCTTTTTTGAATGTTTAAATATTCATAAAAGATGAAATGATTATTTTCAATGTATTATACATATTATCATAAATATATATTACTCATATATATTTTTTGATATATATTATCATTACATCTTTTAAAAAAATTTAATTTCGTGCATCGCACGGGCGAAAAACTAGTTAGTAAGTAAAAACAATATTTTTTGA
Source organism: Scutellaria baicalensis (assembly GCA_005771605.1). Taxonomy (NCBI): domain Eukaryota; kingdom Viridiplantae; phylum Streptophyta; class Magnoliopsida; order Lamiales; family Lamiaceae; genus Scutellaria; species Scutellaria baicalensis. The sequence goes on along the minus strand of CM016721.1, from coordinate 1,394,174 downwards.
AGAAGAATAAATACCTATGTATTGAGTTGATAAACAAATTTCATGAATTAATGTATTTTAGTATATTGATGTACATATATATAGATTTTAATTTTCAATTATTATCATTACTAAAATGTAATGAATGAGATGAGGTGTTGAGGAAAGTGAAGTTTTTATTTTAATTGGAAATTAGATTACTATAATTATAAAAATTAATAAATATATATATTAAAAACAAATGTATCACTAGAATTAAATGGAATTCAGGTGGGAAAAAATTTAACCATGAATTTACATGTATCAACAATGATTTCTCTTCTCCAAATTATTCATTTTTGGAGAACTAATATCTCTCTTTTCCACCATTTTACTTCTCTAGTTTTATGGTCTTCTATATAATTATCATTATGTAAACATTTGTGAAGAGTATTTTTCACATAATCCTAAGCTTTAAAATTGGGTGGCAGTTTTATTTAAAATGATGCTTATTTTTATGTGAATATAAGATGGCAAGAATTATCACTTCATTTCAATCAATGGATACCACCAAGAGTGGAATAGAGAGTAGAGAGGAATACAAGAATAATATGAGCATAACATAAACCAAAACAAAGAAGCATTTATAGAGCACTACACATACATATATTCGCCACCGCGAACCGCATTTGCAGCACCTTTCCTCTCTTCCTCGGCCTCTTTCTCCCTCTCCTTCCAGCTTTCGTAAGCATGATCATCCGTTTTCAGTTCATGTCGGCAGATTGGGCAAGAATTGTGTTCATCCTATCAAGTGAGAAACTTTGTTGGGACTTCTAAATTTTGTTTGGAGGAAAGCTAGTTGAGACTTGAAACAAAGTTCAATGCATTGAGACGATAAGAAAACTAACGAGCCATGGTTTGAGGCAAGGAGGATGAAACATATGGTTGCAGGGCAGCTCTTGCATCTTATCGTGTACTACCAAGTTTTCTTGGCATATGGAACACACGGCGTCTTTACCCAGCTTTGCTAAGAATTCTTCTGTAACCGTATTCACTGGAAGCTTTGCCACAACTTCCTTACTAGCAGGTGGTACTCTTGGAACTCCGGAATCGACATCCAAAATCTTAGACCAATAGATAGTTCGCATCAAGATTGTGATAAGATGATACTAGGCAGATTAGACTACTTTTCTTGAAGACCTAAGTAAGCAACACTAGGTTTAATCAAGCCGAGTTTAGTCAATACATTTCCACGCTCAAAGCTCAACTAAAAAACTCAGAGCTTGAGAAGGCTTGAGCTTGACTTGACTTAAAGTCGAGTTTTGAGTTTTACCCAAGTTGGGTTATGACCCTATTGCAGAGCAAATAGAATACTAACAAAGGAGAACTTGAAAATATGAAAGATCAATTTATCCTAGCACAGTGTAATAAAAGCATGCGTAAGACCACCGAACATAGTGCCATTGATATTAAGAAAAAAATGAGGGTGGTAAACATGCCAATTTGGGGTAGGGAAATAAGAAACTATAGTTGGAGAAGAAAAAGTACCTCTGGTATAATATTATCCAAACTATTAATCAGCTCTTGCATTAGGTTTGCAGCACCTTCTTCCGAATTGGTAGTCCCCGTTTGATCCCCAGAGGACTCACCCTGGAACAAGGTAGCAGCAGCTGTCAGAAAGTTCGATCGCACTAACCAATCCGGCTGTGGAGGCTCAGCGTCAACAGTGAGATGCCCTTCGAATAAATACCCTGTGTCACCCATCATACATCAATTCCAAATCTCTTAGAATGAATAATGTATCAAAAGATCACATTATGAGTGTAGATAAATTAACACAAATAAACATGAAAAACGAATAGCTCTTGCACCTCCATTGCCTCTATTTCCTGATCTTGAGTCATCGGACTGATTTTGTACTTCACCTAAATGTTCTTGAGCCTGAGAAATGCAACTCTGCAAGTGCTTTCTCTCTGAAGCATCAGAGACGAGGAGTTTCGCCTCCTGGAAAAGGTTAAGCCCCGCGTTCCAAAACCCCGGCGAAGTGTACCTCGTCTTCAAAATAGTTGCAACACGACATACTACGGTATAGAACTGCAGAATTCATATGAATTAAAGCATTGTGCAAAGAAATCCTAAAGCAAATCAACTCCATTTGATCAATCAAACCCAAAGCTCTTACATTTGATCAATTAAACATGTTTTGCAAAACCGAATCCTTTCATAACTTAGTCAATGCTGCGCAACGATCGAACCAACAAAAAGGTATCGTCTTTTTCATAATATTCAATTATGCAGCAATCCTCAATTTCAAAATTCAATCTAACTACAAATAAAAAGACCCCCACACCGAATAATTCTGAATAGAATACCCAAAATTGACCATAATTATACCAAAACCCTAAACAAAAACTAATAAATACGCACCGATTGGCGGAGATTAGGTGACGCAGATGAATAATGTTGTTGAAGGAGAGCCCTAATGGAGGAAACGGATTCCTCAAACATCTGTTTCTTCCCAAGCTGTTTCTGCAACTCCTGCAACCTCAATTGAATTCCTTCCTCGCTTGCCATTCCGTTCGATTATCGATTCCTCTTCAACTTCTCTCTCTGAATTCTTCTTCAACAAGTTTTCGCTCAATAAATCACAACAAAAATTCTTCAATTTATGGGTTTTGATCGATTTAGCATCTGGTCAGAATTGGAGAGCTTCTTGGCTTGCAGAAGAGGAAACCAATTTATACCTTCTTCTAGAAAGGGCCTTTAAAAGAAAATACTTTTTTAAAAGAATATTAATATTTTAAAATTATATCGAGTCGAGGTTAAATAATTTAAATGATAATAATTACTCCCTCCGTCCTGCTCGAAGCTACCTACTTGCCATTTTCGTCCGTCCCAATCAAACTTGCCAACCCCAAAATAGCAAAGAAATAATATTTTTTTAATCAAAAAGTAACCAAAAAGTCAAAAAGTAACCAAAAAGTCAAAAAACAACAACAAAAAGTATAAAAAACACTTTTTTAATCAAAAAGTAACTTAGTCAACTGCATTTTCTTAGGTTCCGTGCCCGGTCCAAGTAGGTAGCTTGGACCGGGACGGAGGGAGTACAATTTATGTTGCTTTTCTGAGAGTCATCTAATATGAATAAATCATTATTTGAAATCAAAGATGAAAATATCTCGATATATCTCCGATATTTTCATTTTTTCACGTGACTGATACAAAAACGAACTGTTACGATATATCCCGATATTTTTATTTTTTGGTAAAAAAATAAATGGAATATCAATAATATTAGCTAAATATCCGTAAAAATCGATATCGATTTCAATATCGGGGGCTTCATGTAAAAATTATAAGAAAATTCATAAATATCAAGGAAATATCGGTAAATATCTGTGAAATATCGATAAATATCGGGAAAATATCGGTACATATCGGAAAATATCAGTAAATATCAGAAAATATATATGTACCGATATTTTCACCGAAATCGATATATCCATCGATATTTTCGTAAAATTAAGGTACCGATATATCTATCGAAACCATATTTTCATCCTTGTTTTAAATATTACTAGCTGCTGTAATTGGGCCTTAATAAAGTCCATGTTGGTGACAAATCTATGGGCTTATAACATAAGTGATGTAGATAAGGCAAGTGAATTTATAGGTGTTAAATTCTGGTTGGTTTGAAGAGATATTGAGTAGTTTTTCGACACATAAAAAATAAACAAAATTTCAAATATTAATCACATTGTGTCGTAAAATTACTCGTTCAATCTAAAGTTGGGTTGGTGCCCCAACCCTAATCGTCAACGACTTGACATGTTGGACTAATCTGAACCGGACAACTCGAATTGCCACCTCTCGATGAATGTAACAAGAAAAGAAATTGTTCATCAATATAAATATACTTCTAAGTAAATCTGAATTAATCTCATATTGGATTTTTGTTTATTTATTTAAATATAGTTGTTTATATATTTTATTCTTGGGGTTTCATATATTGATAGAAGCCCAAATATGAAATTAAAAGGATTTCTCTTGTTGGGCTAAATGGGCCTTTGGTTCCAACTTCAGACCTTATTGAATTCATGAGCGTCAAGTTTAACTCATGAGCTAGCATATAAAATACAATACTAATATTAATTTCATATTTTCGATAAAGTCATGATTATTTTTTGTGCGAAATCATCTAACGGGTTCCATTACGTGAGATGGTCGGATCAATCGGGACGTAATAAATTATATAATAATTTTGTGTTTTTTAGATAATAATGTTATGTACTTGCATTATACTAGCAATATATATACATAATACAAAAGTACCTGATATATAGAAAGATATTTACATACTAAACGTAAAGGTATTACATGTTGTACGCGAGATAAAAGAGCATCAGAACAGTATAAGATCTATACTGACGCATAAAATTATACAAAGTACTACTTGATATACAGAAACTCATTACCTCATATACACAAAACGTCGCATGGTTTTTATATTCGATCTAATACAACTCATCTCACATAATTGGATCTGTGAGTGCCACCCAAGAATTTTGCCATGTACAACCAAAGATATTTAAACCTATTTGATAGAATAGACTATAAATCCATATATTTTTATGAAGTCAACTTTAAGGTAAACAATTATAATAATGTTATATATCTTTAGAAAAGTGAATCAAAACATAAAATAGTATACATTGAAATGGAACTTCAAATATTATATATGTTGAGGTCGACTCCATATATAATTTCTTTACGTGATTGTTACATCACTTCATGGAAATTCCTGCCAAAATATAGTACTTTTCAATTATGCTTCATTTTTGTCTTCTTTTTTTTAAGTCATAATAATAATTTTCCACAAATTATTAATGAAATTTCACTTTCATGAAGTCATTTGTGTTGGTCACTTTCACTTTCCCCACACGCTCAATCTTTGAATCTTTTAAGTTAAATTATGTTTCTCCAATCAAAATAGTTGTTGCTTTAGAAAATTTCGATTTATTTATCGGGTTTTGATTGCGTCCCAAAAAGATTTCATGATCTATTTCCTATCTTGTCTGTATCTGTTTTTGCACTAAACTTTATGTGAGACGGGAATGCTTAACTATGGTGGAAATACTTCTATTTACTCATTTTTATATGTCAAGGAACTTATTTACCCATTTTTTAAAAAAATGTATTTTTTTACCCATTTTTTGGCCGAAATATCAATAATGCCCTCAACTTAAGTTTATATTTACATAAAGTGGAAATACCTCTGATATCATATCACCATATTGTGAACACGATATCAGCATATCAGCATATCGTGAACACGATATCAGCATATCGTGAACACAATATTATTTTTTGTGTTCATGATATGTTGAACATTTCTGCATATCGTGAACACGATATTATATTTCGTGTTCACGACATGTTGAACCTTTCTGCATATCGTGAACACGATATTATATTTCGTGTTCACGACATGTTCACCTTATCTGAAAAATAGACGCGGGTAGAGTTTCTGGACACGAGTAGAGTTTCCTGGACACGGGTAGAGTTTCTGGACACGAGTAGAGTCTCCTGTACTCTTTTCTTATGTAAATATAACTAAAATTGAGGGTATTATGGAGATTTCACTATCCAAATTGGGTAAAAAAGTTATTTATTATAAAAATGGGTAGATAAGTTTTTTGGCTTATGAAAATGTGGAAATCCTCCCTTAACTATGTGGACTTGTTACAAGGTTTGGAAATATAGTCATTTTATATGTATAATTTCACATATTGAATATTTAATCTATATAGAAGAATCGTAAAGGATAACTACATTTGAAAATTGATGGATTCTTCATTTGTTAATTGTATTCTATATATGATTGATTGCTCTAATTACTTTTTAATAATTGCTATGCAAATCATGTGATTGGAAGGAATATTGATGAGCAAAGAAAACTAATCTATATAAAAGAATCGTAAAGGATAACTATATTTGAAAATTGATGGATTCTTCATTTGTTAATTGTATTATATATATGATTGATTGCTCTAATTACTTTTTAATAATTGCTATGCAAATCATGTGATTGGAAGGAATATTGATGAGCAAAGAAAACTAAAAAGACAAAAGAGTACAATTAATATAATAAAAATAATGTATATGTACACATATTTATTCAGAATAAATAGAAAAAATATATAAATGTGTGTGTAATTTCACTTTTTTTTGGTGTGTAGCATAATTAAATCTTAATGGGTTGATTCTACTTTAACAAGTCTTTGGCTAATGTCATAGGGAACAATGAACTAACCAATATTAAATTGGCAAAAAATCATTGGATTATTAAATTAAAGTTGTCCTTATCTTTAATTATTTGTCTTAACTCGTTAATGACGTCGTTTTTGAGTAACGTCACTCATCATACGTCTTCTTCACATTTATTCAAGTCCTTAACTTTTTTCTTTTTTTAATTTCTGTTATATAAGTTGTGGAATCTATCCACTTTCACACTCCTAAGTGGTTTTATAGTTTCTTTGTATCTATTTTTTGAGACAGTTTCACGATCTACGTATAACTTTTATCAAATCCATTTGATTTGTTAACATTACAGGATTCCACCGTATCATAAATTTATTGTTCGTGAGATCGTTAAACAAAGTGTTATGTTTATATTTCATTTATGTTACTATTATAAGAAATATGAATATATCAGTCCTATTACTTTACCCACCGTAGACACATTAATATGTATCTGCCGATGACATGTCAAATATTCAGTATATCAATTGATTTCAGTTTCTATATAACGAAGGAATATGATCATTATAGCGGTGAGCATATAAAGAGTTGCTCGTTGCGGGTATTTTAGCATTTATCATTAGAACAAAACTTTAAGAGGATGAAAATACAAATGATCTCAAGTGGTTGTCAAATTTTCTAATGGGTTTGATTGATAATTGATGAGAATATTTTAAGAGTGCTTGACCTTTTGTCTTCTCTAGATGGTCAAGAAACATGATGAATTTTTATTCACTACATTTAAAGATAGTGTTCCTTAAAATAGTATACCTCACCTAAGTAATAGAAAGATAACTATTAAAGGATAAATTATTATATTTTTATATATTGATAATATATGTTGTGTTTTAATGATAGTGCACATTAAGAAAATATTATACAAATGTATTTAATTTATTGTTTATATTTTATTGGGTTCTTTTAACTTTTTTCTTGATTATAATTTTTCTTTCAATTTGATTGTGAATCAATCTTGAGTAGATCAGAAAGCAATTCACACTCAAGTTAAAAACAGTCGATGATCATATGTTAAGTTGGTCACAACTTGGTTCGACTCGACCTGAATTATACATCCCTAATAATATATTTCTTAATTGAATTAAGAATCAAAATTTGAGGTTGAAAAGTTGATAAACAAATTTAAATTAATTTTTGCATATTGATTATATATAACATCTAGTTTCAATGACAAATTGGAGTGTCTAGATAGACTTTATATATAGTATAATATTCAAACATATGTATTGAGTAGAATAAATTAAAGCCAATGACATATGCTTTCTTCCCAAAAAATAAAGATTATGACTTAATAATCATATAATGTCACCATTTGTGATGACAAATTATTTACCCACCATGCAAAATGCAATTCCATCATCACTTATATTTAATTACTGATCATCTTATTCTTTATTACATTTAATATATATCATATATTATTAAATAATGTTATATATTTACATATGCATATATAGTCTATAGAGGATGATTCTTCACACATACTAAATATACTAAACAAATCCCACAAAATATATTTTTATACTTATAAATTTTCAGAAAATTGGGTGTGTAAAGCCCCGTCTTATATAATATGTTTGGTTATTCAAAAAAATATCAGACAAGATGTTATAATGAAGTTAATGTCTTAACGAAATCAGAATATTCTGGCAAAAATAACTACAATAAATGTCTCATTTATTAAATATTTCCATTTTAAGTAATAATTAATAACTTTTATTTTAAATTTATTAATAAACAAATACATAAATATTAATTTTTAAAAAATTTAATTTTATATTTATTGTATAGAAACTCAAAAGAAAAGGTAAATAGATAAATTTATCTATATATTTCTATACTTTAATAATAGAGGAAAAGTTTGTAATATTTACAAAAATACTATTTTTTCAACAAAAAAGTGTCACACCAGCAATATTTTTATTTTGAATTTTTTATTATTTAATCTATTCAATTTATAGTATATATTATTGTATTAGTTTATTCTTATTTTATTAATACTAATTAAGTTGTTTTTTATTGAATAATTTCGTATATATCAACAATAGATAATGTTCAAACAATAATTTCAATAATAAATATTAATTTGTTTAGGGATAATTGTATCATATTTAATAAAATAAACACTATTAAAGATGCGTATATATACATATATGTATATATAATGTATTTAGTTTGAATTTATATGTCATTATAAGTATTTTTTAAATTAATATTTGTAAGTGTCCATCAACAAAAAATTTTATTTTGCATTTTTTACTATTTAATACATTTGATCTAATAATATAAATATTATATTAATTTATTCTCATTGTATCGATCTTAATTAAATTAATTTTTATTGAAGAATTTATTAAAAATCAACAATAGATATCCAAACAATAATTTCAATAATAAATATTAATTTGCATGGGGATAATTTCTACTATAATAATATAAATTAATAAATAAATATAACACTATTAAAGATGTGTGTATATACATATATGTATATATAATATGTATTTAGTCTGAATTATATGTCATCTTAAATATTTTTTAAATTATAAATATTTCATAATCAAATAAAATTTTAGTCTTTTACTTTACACTTAGGACTTCGTATGTTTTTATATGAGAGTGCACGTTTTGAATTTATATGGTTTACCTGATTATTTAAATTATATGATTAGTTTCTAATTATATTGTCATCATCATGATCGTAGACTACTACTACATTTTAATTATGTGTTAAGCTTAAATTGTAATGATCAATGTCGTGTTATATCAATTAATTTACATGATATTTATAACGGAATAATTATCTGTCATCTTCGATGTTAAGCGACATTAATAAAAAAAATCTAATTCAATTTATTTTGAAATAAAAGGTTGAAAATACATAATTGACAGTGCTTGCATCAAGTTCCTACGTAAAATTTCTAATTTTATTGTGTACTGTTTCTATATATACATACTCACACAAACATGTATTTAATTTAAATAATTGAATTTTATTATTAATTCATAATTATTTTAGTATATTTAATTTAAGTGACTCAAGATATTAGTTTGTAACACAGATGATAAAAAATATATTTCGACTATAATAGTTGTGTATAAAGAAATTTTTAAAAAAACTTACAAACTTTACAGGTAGAATTTCCAATTTTGATTTAAAGATCTGATACTTTTGTTTTTAATATTAATCATAAATTAGCGAATTAGATGTGTATAATATCAATATATTGTTGTGAATTTTTCAATTATCTTAGTTATTAAATATTATAGTCTTTTATATACTAAAATTACTTACACTATATTATGAAATAATTAATATTTACCAACATTATATCACAAAACGCGCATCACGCAGGTGTGAGTACTAGTTATATGTAATCCAACAATTAAGTATGAATTTTAAGACATATATTAAAGAGTGACGTTTTAAACTTTGAATTCAACATTTTCAACTATCTCATTAACATGATTTCATATTTGGTTTTCAATAATTTGGACACACGAATCAATCCATAATTGAATTCATTGAAAAAGTTGTAAGAAAAGCATAATTAATTCCTTAGCCAAGAAGGAAATTATATCTTGACTTGGACAATTTTTTGGATAACGACCTTGACTTAAACACTTTCTTCGAAAAACCTAGACCTTTTATTGTACCATTTTAGAAGAAATGGTGGGGGCAATTTAGGTATTTTATGTTTCAGATCATGACACAACAAACTTCTAGTATATGTACTAATAAATATGCATCATTAATTCACTAAACTATAAAAATGATTAAATTACCAAAACACCTTTTGAATTTCGATCTTTGTATGTAATTAATTATACTAATTAATTTGTAATGAAATTTTGATCGAACTACTTTGTTTTTATTGCCCAAAAGCATACATGACTTGTGTTAATAAAATATATATTATATAATAAAAATGATCAATTATCCAAACATTATCCAAACATCTAATTTCTTAATAAACAAATAATAGGTCATATGCTATTGATTTTAATAATCCAATAAGGTTGGGACTACCTTGGATTGCTTATATATGCAACTACAAAAAATGCCAAGAAATTTACAAATTAAAGATAGTTATAACTATCTACAATACTGCTACTATGGGCATCATTGTCATATATTAACGTGTCATATATCCAACATCATGTTGTATAGTTAAAGAACGAGATTATTACACATTTGCGGTGGACATATTAACAGTTATCTACCGTTGGCATTTTATCATATTAAATAGTAACAAATATGATGATGACAAAATCTGGCATATCATCTTACATAAATTAAATAATTTATTGTTCACATTTACTGCATAATATTATATATACAAAATTTTAAAATTTGAATTTACTAACCCACTCAACGCTTTCCAATAACAAAAGGCTTCAATTTCTTGCAACTTTCCTCCTCTTCATTAATATAAATTAACCAAAGACTTTAGACTTGACTTTCTATAGACATCTCTTCTATATATTTTCTACACCACAAATAAACACATTCGATTCAAAACCCTAACATTACTTCATGCAAAATATAGTTGTTTGGAATATATATATATTACCAATTCATTATGGATAATAACTTAGGTGGCTCAACTCTCACTATTGATCTCAACTCTAACCCCATGCAACATCCAAATGAATCTTTGGTAAGTGAATTTTTTCTTAAATTTTGAAGTAATTTTATGTAATGTTTTTTAATTATTTTCTTTAAGTATATATGTATACTAATGAAATATAAAAACCAAGTCTTTGGTTGTTCTTGTTCTTGTTCTTGTTCTATACTATGTTGTTTCTTGTAATATAAAATTTAATTATGTCTTGATGAAACATGGATTTATACCTAGTATAATCCTTAATCAGTATGAATTAGATGAAATACGAGATTGAAGTAAGATCAATTTCAATCTTTTCGTACGGAAAATCAAACTATGCTAAACGATGTCGTTGGCAAGACAGGCTGACGAGTTGATGGAAGAGTTGAATCGTATGAAATCGGAGAACAAGAAATTACTAGACATGCTGAATATTCTGAGAAGAGATTTGTACGATTCAAAGCAAAGGCAATATGTTGATCATGATCCAGAGCTATCAAGAACAAGAAAGAGGAAAGCCGATGATGACGAAAATCGTGGAAATAGTTCGTTTGATTATCCTATGATCTCATGTGATGAACCTAAAGTGATCAAATCTAATGTGTCAAAAGTTTATGTAAGGATTGATCCATCTGATGTTAGCCTGGTAATGACGCTTTACCTTTTGTTTCATCTCGTATTTCATTTCATGATTGGTCGAAAATGATATTTATTTAGATAAGTACTTGAACATGTAGGCAGTGAAGGATGGATTTCAATGGAGAAAATATGGTCAAAAGGTAACAAGGGATAATCCATCTCCTAGAGCTTATTATAAGTGCTCGTTTGCCCCGACTTGCCCCGTCAAGAAGAAGGTCCGTTTTCGGAAGGGAAAATTGCAAATTTAGTCCTCTTAAATAAAAAAAGTGTGACAATATATAATAGTCGTGAAATTTAAAATTAGATAACTATTTATACAGTGAAAAAACTCGTAAATTGAGGATTAATCTCATGATAAGAATTGGATGATCTGTTGTTAAAATTGGCTCACATTGAATTTAATTACAAATCTCTTAATCTTGACAACTAATTAATTGTGACTAATTCAACACATCATATTATTTTACACTATAAATACAAACTAAATAAATTGTAATTACTACAAAAAATAAAAGTGACTTGTTTCATGCCTTGTATATAGGTCCAAAGAAGTGTGGATGATCCATCTCTATTAGTAACCACATATGAAGGCCGCCACCACCACCCTTCTCATGCCGACATATCGGTGGCGGCACCGCCAGCTTGGTCCCCCGGCCGGCCGCGAAGCGTCGATCCAAAAGAATCCTTAACATGTAGCAACATTCAAAGGGCAATTGCAACAACTGAGAACAGTGAAATTCCACAGTTTTTGGTGGAAAAAATGGCTTCTTCATTGACAAGAAATCGAGGGTTCACTGCTGCATTGGTCGCAGCAATATCAGGAAGAATATTCGAAGAAGTTATGTCTGAAAATAGCGATGATGACATCATAAATATTTCGAATTCTAAGGTTGTTTCTGCATAGGATAGGGAGGATTGAGGGTTATGTATATATATGTCTTTGAGGATTGAATGTATGTGGTAATAATTTGAATTATGCGGATTTTTGGTTGCTTATGTTTGGAACGAGGGATATACCGACGGAAGTCAAACTATGTTTTATGGGTCGACTCATCTCATAAGACTAGATCGTTCCATGACCAATTAGACGAAAATCGTACTCAAAAAAAAATATAGGGAAGATGATAAGAGATAATAAATTGAAAATGATAGTAGAATCTAAAATACCATCACTCTTGAGGTTGACAGAGTTGCATTTGCATATTGATTCTTGGGGTGTTTTTGCAATTTCCATAAATAAAAGGGCAAATTTGCAATAAACCAATAGTAACAATGAGAGTAGTCCATAGCAAATAGAATGAAACAAGATTTGGAATTTTGCAAAGAAATATTAACTAAGAGAAGAGAAGCATGTTTTCCTTCATTTTAATTACATCCATGACGTCATCATGACGTCATAAAATTAGGACAATTACCGATTAAAGAAACGAAGAAATTCATCAGAGTTCAGTGAAGCAACATTTAAACCTCATTACAAAGAACTTCAACACAATTCAGTATCAAACTTGAGAGAGATTCCCATACTGAACAGTTCTTGACAGAGTAGCTTAGCTCCATACGGCACATTCACCCGCACGACATGTTCGACAGAGTCACAGAAACGGCAAAACGGGCCCCGGATCTTGCGGCCACCAAATACAGGGCGTTGGATCACGTTCGCCATGTTCTGACATTTCCTGCATATATGCATCTGAGAGGAATCACTGAGAGTGAAAAGGCGCTCGTGCAGGTTGGCTGCTGCGCCATGGGCTATAAGGCAATCTCGCTCCATTTCACCAAACTTGATTCCACCAAACCGTTTCCGGTCAGCCACTGGCTGACGAGTAAGCGGGTGGACAGGCCCGGTGTTCCTGAACTTGACCTTGTCTTCGGCCATATGGGTGAGCCGTTGGTAGCATGTGGGTCCCATAAAGATGAGGGAATCAACCATTTCACCCGTGCGACCATCATAGACTCGCTCGTTCCCCCATCTTGTAAATCCAAGCCTGAGAGCATGTACTTATATCACTCCGAGAATACAGGGAACAGCATTTTCTTCAAACCACACTAGTGATTTCTTATACATTCATTTTTCAAATGTGACCATATTCTTAGGAAGACTAGTGTTTATTGTCGAAAATAAAGGGAAAAATACCTGTGAAGCTGGGACGTTATATCTTCAACTGACGGCGTGGAAAATGGCGTAGCGTATTTGAGTCCCCCACCAAGTGCAATCCCTTTGCCCAAAGCAGCCTCCAAAAGTTGCCCAGGTGTTTGTCGAGAAGGAAATGCATGAGGGTTTATCACAATGTCTGGAACTATACCTTGTTTGGTGAAAGGAAAGTTTTCCTGAGACTCCAGAAACCCGAGAACACCCTTCTGTCCATGCATGCTTGAAAACTTATCCCCCAGGCATGGAGTACGAACCTGGACATCCACACCCATGATTATGATATGAATTATGAAATCATAAAAGCATACCCAGAACCGACAGCTAACAGTTCAATGGGCGCCAATGAATCAGCAAGAGAAAATGACAATAACAAACCATGGGGAAAAAACACAACCATGAGCATTACAGATGAAAATGAATAATGTACAAATACCGAATTGGTACGCTGAGAAACTAAAGAGTTTGGGTGTCATATAGCAAGAAATCAAATCAAAGGCAACTACACACCCCAAAAAGGATTAATATAGACATATAAATTTACCTGTCTCAATGATACAACAGCAAAGTTCTTCCCCTCATCATTAGCAGAAAGCACAACCTTCTGAACCATACCTCTTTCGGTGTGCTTAAGCTTAATGCTGTGATCAACTCCTGATGCAGCATGCTTCCCAATGACAATGTCACCAGTTTGGAGATTTGCACCAATATAAGGAAAGCCATCATCATCAAGGCTGTCAACACGCCCTATCTTGCTTGGCATCTTCCCGAAGCTAACCAATTCATCAGTCTTTACCTTTTTCCCTCCCGCTTCTGCGTTTTCAAGTTCAGCCTTGTAACTTCTGACATGTTCAGATCGGAACATACCCCGCTCCAGTGAAGAACGATTCATTACCAGTGAGTCCTCTTGGTTATAACCAAGATGGACATTGACAGCCACAATAGCACACTGGCTGTTGAAGAACTCAGGCCGTGGAATCATCCCCTTATGATGATGGGAGTAGGTTGATTTCCCCAGGCAGTCAGCAAGCATGGTTCGAAACAGTGGCCTCTGGGGATAATACAACTGATGAGAGTTCGTATCTACTCTAATATTTGAATTTGTAGTTGAGTACCCAATCGCTTGCTGAGAGTGCTTCTCAGATTGGTACAGAACTCTCCTTGCATGGTCGTGATTGGCAAAGGGGATGAGCCCACAGCTTAAACCTAGTAAGAAGGAACTATCAAGCTCACAGTGTGTGTACTTCACTGGTGGGTTTTCTAATTCAGCTGTGAAAAGGTACTTAATTCCCCATGCGGTTTGACAATCTTCTTCCTCTTCCGGTCCTATGAACTCGATTATTCCATTATCTAGAAGAGATTGAAACATAAAATCTCCTTTCAATTCTTTAATCTTCTTTAAATTCTGAACAACAAGAAGAGGGCGGAGTATCCTTCCAGCATCAGCAAATATACGTACTTCTGCATGATGCTTGTCTCTTTTGATTTCAATCTGCAAGAGAAAATAACTCTTAGCACAGAACAGAACAAGAGGGGGGAAAAAAAAGCGAAGCTAAAGATATATAACCAAAATAGTATCTCTCTCATAATAGAACTAAAGCATCATTAGGCTTATTTCTTAAGAAAGTACAGCACATGAGCAATCAAATGTCATGGATGATTTGCGACTCATGTTCCTTCAACAAGGAATTATATGAAGAGAACATGGAGCAAAAGTGTTACTGTGTTAAACAAACACATTTGGAAACCAGAAGCCAAAGAAAGTGAATTCAGACTTATCCAAAGGCTCTCCCAATTATAAAACCTACAACAATTTCAGATATGTGTTTTCAACTTGAGATTCTACATATCCCACCAAAGTGCTACCAGAAAAAATTAAATAAGTCCCAGAAAACCTGATGAGGGACTTCCACTTTGCGACGTCTACGTCTCAGCTTAGCAACAAATGATGAGGAATCTTTACACATGCCAACCCAGTCCCCATCCAAAAATACTTTGTGCTTTCCATCACGCAAAAATGAAGCATCATCCACCAAATTCTCCATTCCACACTCTTGAAACTTTCGAAGTAGAACTTCTCGCTCCAGAACATGAGTACTTACAAGGCCAGTGCTTGCCAGATTCTTAACAAGTCCACAATTTTCTCCATCTGGTGTAGAGAGGAAGCAAAGCTTACCCCAGTGTGATGGGTGCCTGCAACACCAATGTGAACACTCATAAGCAAATTATTATCAGACTAAATTTATATCAAATAATAGATCAAGATGGCACTTTCTAAGAACAAATTGAAGGATAGTCTGTTGAAGAAGGTGAGTACCACAACTAAATTACATTAACAGGATTAATACTTTAACTGTTCGATTCTAAAGGTATCATAAATTCCTCTAATAAGGTAGTGATTATCCGCATAATATGCAGTTTTAATGCTAGTAAAAAGTGTCCAATAATTAACCAACACAAACAGCGTAGACTGCAAGTTAAAAGCAAAAATTTACGACAACTTACGGGTATCTAGCATCACCAACCCTGCCTGTGTAAGACACTTGCTGGCGAGTTTTCCTCATATCAGCTGCAGCCTGCAATGGGTTTGTTCGTCGTAGAGTAGCCACTACACCAGAAGTCCGCTCCATTCTCTTGTAAGGATGCACCCAAGCTCCAGTTGAGAATGCTCTAGATAGACCATTTGTAATGATGGAGGCATCCAAGTAGAGGCCAATCGACTGTATATCTTTATCAAGGTCTTTTTGTATAGCCTTCACCATGCGCCTCTCCGCATGTTTGATGTGAACTTTCAACTCTCGCTCAAGTAGCTCACCAGCCAGCTCCAACCTTTTGTTCCTGAGATCATCTCTATTGTCAACTTTGCGTCGTCCTCTGTATGCCTCCAGGAGACATTTGACCATATAAGCCAGAAAAGAGGCCTTCTGGGCTGGGCTTTTGAGATGGGGAAACAGGTAGTTTCTGATACAATCCTCCACTGACTCTGTAGGTGGAAATTTACAATCTTGCATGAGCTCTTTGATGTGTTTAATTGCGTTGCCTCCCTTACGGAAACCCTCAAATTTTTTATCAGCTTCATATATTGATGCAATAAGTATATTTTCGATTGCAGAATCTTCAGTATCTATGTCAATCAGCTTGACTGCCTCTCTGTCATTTGAAACACCCAAGGCAAAGAAGAGAATCCAAAGGGGAATTTCTGTAACAAAAAAATATACTGAGAGGATCTTTTCTCCACCTAACACCTGCTCCAGCTTAGGAACTAACTTTATGTAGACTCTATTTCTCTTCGAAACAGGGCGATATGAAACAGTCCAGGTAGGATCCTTGGCCACCCACAACCTTTTAAGGCATATTTGCTCTTGAGCAATGAAAGTCTGCACCAAAGGTTGGAAGGCAATGAATGAATCAATCATTTGAAACTTTACTTGACAACAAACCAACTGAAAATAGGAGGACCCCTTGGAACGACCAAAATGTTCAAAGAAAGCATATTCTCTTCATAATAGAATCACTGGAGTGAGGCAAAATGTAATGCTGTCACTAGATTTTATCAAGTACCACTTATCAGCTTGGACAGACAATCAGCCCACTAAGATATTTTAAATCCTTCACATAAAAATGACAGAAAAGAAAACTCGAAGATGATAAATACTAATTTAAATGTTTTGCCATCACTTAAAAGTAAAACAAAATTCAAAGAAATAAAACAATATAGCAATAAGAAAAAATGTTATTCAATTCCTAATTTTCCATACTCAACTCAATTTACTGTCACAAATTGGGAAAAAACTTTGGCACCTAAACTAACCTTTTCAGCACCCTTGATTACAAAATACCCTCCTTCGTCAAATTCACAATCCCTTTTCTCTACATTCTTCATCAAGCATAAGTTTGACTTCACCATGACTGGGAGTCTCCCAAAGTTCACAACATCATGATACTCGCTCACTATTTTCTTCTCAACAAATTTTTCTACACCAGTTTTGAACTTGTCGCTTCTGGAGATACCTTCTGTGTACACCTGAAAAGTTTGAGATTATCAGAATTGATGAATCAACAAAAAACTGAAGAAAAATAAATGGAATACTGGAGGTAGAGCACATTCAACACAGATCTCCTTGAGAACGAAAAGGTGTACTTAAAAAGCAAGACTGTTAGGGCATTAATTACCTGAAGATGAGCCTCAACTCTGATCTTGGATGCATAAGTCATGTTTTGAAGTCGAGCATGCCTGGGGAAAAGTGCCAAATCTTCTTGAGCTCCTTCAACCGCTGAAAACTTTTCACCGGTAAAGAATGTTGGTGGGTCAAGAGTGACCTTCCCAAACTTAAGAGACGCACGCCTC
Source organism: Scutellaria baicalensis (assembly GCA_005771605.1). NCBI lineage: Eukaryota > Viridiplantae > Streptophyta > Magnoliopsida > Lamiales > Lamiaceae > Scutellaria > Scutellaria baicalensis. The sequence goes on along the minus strand of CM016721.1, from coordinate 1,376,155 downwards.
CAGTCACCATCTCCCTTTTTTGATGGATTGTAATTCGGCTCGATCATGATCTCACCAATAGAGTCAAAGACTTCTTGCAACCCATATTTAACAAAATCATTGTATGAATTGATTTGATGGCTAATTAAACCATATTGGTCAAAAAATGCAGTTGAGGCCTTTCTACAGAAAGCCTTCAAGAAACCTTCATCCAATCCTTGCATGGCACAGTCAAGCTCATCTTCAGAATCAGAACTATGGAAGTCTACATAATCATCAAAGTCCATTTTAGTGGAACCATTCGAGAACTTCTCACTGATGCTACTAGGCCCCGCTTCCTCCAGAAAATCCCATGAACTCATCTGTATGACAGACATTCAAAATAAAACAAATATCAGTTTACAAACGCAATTTCAATCTTTGGCTTACAAAATGAACAGATTTTGGATAATGTACTACCGACTAAACTCTCTGCACCATAGAAACAGATATACCAAAGGAAACCGTAGTGAGACAGATACATCACACTGAATTCTTTTTGGTGTAACAAGGATGTGAAGAGCGGAAAATCTCTATTTCCTAGCTATAAGCATGACAATCAAATATAAAAGCAGACTAAGCAAAATCATCAACAACATCGCAGAAAACCTCCCCATCACTAAACATCTCCCAACACTCTGCTGAGCTACCGAAGCAACAAAGGAAAGGTTATATAACTTTCAATTCTCACATACAATAAGGAAACTTACCAAATTTTAAACACCAAAAATATAAGAATATAATAAATTCATGGCTCCAAAAAAAAAACAAAAAAACAACTTACCAAAACCCAAAAACGCTACAACAAAGCAAGATCAGTCACATAAACATCATCCACATGCAATGCGCTTAAAAGAATACCCTCTAATTCATTGTTTTTCATGAAACAAAAAAAGGGTTTCTCCGAGCATTAATTCTTATTTCCAGCAAAATCATAAAAGAGGGAGAAAAAAATGAGAATCGATAAACGAAACCCTAAAAGACGCTGAAACAAGCAAAAATTCAACATGCATTTTCATCCATCAAACGATTATTTCCAACATAAACCCAAAATCAAGGAAACCCCATTATTTAAACGAGTAAATTTTCAGAAATTTTAGAGAGAAACTCACTTTGATCACAGCTTTTTTCTCGATGATTATGCAGAATTTCAAGAATTTTTCTCCCCCTCTGCAAAGGACTCACACACGCAGTAGGAGTGTCACTGAAAAGCGGAGAGAGAGAGAGAGAGGAACAAATTTCTCTTGAGCTGTGTTTGGCTGTTTCAAAATTGCTAAATTTGTTTTTTGTTTTAATTAATTATTTTCCTAAGTCAATTTTAGTCTTTTGAAAATTGAATAAAATATCCTTTTATGATTATATAATTCATAAAATAAAATATATATATCAATAATTAGTTTAAATCATAAATTTATTCTAATCATATGTACTTAAGTCTTAATTAATATTAATTTCTAATTAAATATAAATTCTATTTAAACTAGGATTCTACTCCACTTGAATTATTCTCCTACATATACTAGAATTCTAGGTTACTTGATCATATTCCTATCCAAACCCCAATTCATTAATATTGAAACAATAAACATAAATACTCATATGCAACCGTCTCACATGCGATAACACTCGCGCACGGTAGACCGTGTCCCAGGACACGACCGTGCGCGACTGTAGTGTATAAGTATGTCTTTTTTAATAATAAGTATGTGATTTTTCACTATAAGTATGTGATTTTTTTCTCGCCCACGACCGTGTCCTGGGACAGACCGTGTCTGGCGTGAAAACTAAGAGCAATCTGTGGTGCACGGTCAAGTCTCAGGATACGGTCGAGATAAGTATGTGATTTTTGTCTATAAGTATGTCTTTTAGTGCTATAAGTATGTGTTTCGAAGCATGGTCGATCGTGTCCCAACACACGACCGTGCGCTAGTGCCGTCGCACATGAGACGGTCTCACAGGAGTAGCTCAACAATAAATATCAATTTTGTCTCTTAGTTTTTCCACTAATTCAACGGAACAACAATGGCCCCTCAAGAATCTATGGAGATTTAAAATATAAGTTTCTCAGCAAGTTCAATAACAGAGAATGACGTTTTATATAACCTAAAATGACTTATTTGAAGACAGCATCGTGACTTCTTCTACAATATCAGAAAGAACACTAAAATAATGTTCGACACATACAGGAAGAAAAATAATACAATGTTCGACCATATTAAAAAGAACAAGTTGATTATGTTCGACCCTATGGGAAGGAACATATTGAGTGTTCTACAATTATATGTTGAATGTTTATAAAATACAATAATCAAACGAGACATTCAACTATACATTAAGCAACATTATAACAATGTTCGACAACATAAGAGGCCATAACAAAATTCTCTTAAGCTGTGTTTGGCTGTTTAAAAAATGCTCAATTTGTTCTTCTTTTAATGAATTATTTTCCTAAGTCGAACAAATATTAACTCCATTCGTCCTAAAATAGAAAATGGGTTCACTTCCATATTTAGTCAACGTTATATTAAAGCCTACACAATTTCGATAAAACATTGGTAAAATCTAAATTGAATTACGATTTAGAAGAGTGGAAAATTCTAATTCAAACTTCGTATTTAATAATAAAAACATAATTAAACTTTCATTAATACGTTGCATTTTATTACACCCCTTCATTCTTTCAAAATTTACAATGTAGTTTTAATTATGCAAAGATTAATGATAAGTGAACAATGTTGAACAATGACATATTTTATAATTTTCTATGAATTAACTATTTTTTGGTAAAATTAATTATTTTCCTAACACAAACAATTGTTAACTCCTTTCATCCTTAAATATAAAAGGGTTCGCATCCATATAAAGTTATCTTTATATTAAAATTTGCGGAATTTTTGATAGATATATCGGAAAATTTTTAATGAAGCTAAGATTTTGAAAAGTACTTCGGAAGACATAAAAGTTCAATTTACATAAAAAAAACTTAATCATTTAATAGATGCCTTGAATATTCTATAATTAAGTTTCAACTAATACATTGCATGTTTAATTACACCCTAATTCTTTTGGAATGTATAATGGAGTTATATACATAGATTAATGCTTAGTGAACAATGTTGTAAAAAATAGTATTACATATGTTACAATTTACCATGAACTAGTTATTTTTTGGTAAAACTTCAAAATCACTATGGCAATGCATGGTGATTTTAGTGAAATAAAAATTTAATTACTAAATTTTGGCGGGTATTATGTTTATGCAACACATCTTTAAAAAGCAAAAAAAAAAACCCTAAATCATGATAGTTGGACTAAGTTAGATCAAGATTAGAGTTGGCCCAAATTAGACCCAATTAGAGCCCACAATATATAGGCCTACAATTTGAAGAAGAGTAAGTCTCTTGTGCATCAGGTGCATGGATCTTAGATCCATGCACCCGGGTCGGATCCGGGTAATCCGACCCGCTTCTTTTTTTTTTTTTTTTTCGCGCTTCTTTTTTTTTTTCAATTTTAGTCATGACTTTTAGTTATGCGTAAGAATACCTTTATGTAATGCGTAAGAATACCTTTAGATTACCTTAATGATACCATTATGCCCAGATTTCATACCTTTACGTTAAATTAGACATACCTTTAGGTTATGTTAAGAATACCTTTAGGTAATGTATAGAGATATCTTTAGGTTATGTTAAGGATACCTTTGTGCCCAAATTTCATACATTTAATTTAGGTCAGGCATACATTTATGTTATGTTAAGGATACTTTTATGTTATGTTAGAGATACCTTATCCATAAGGTAGTTGTGTTACACATTTTGTACACAAAGGTATCTCTAACATAACATAAAAGTATTCTTAACATAACCTAAAGGTATCCTTAATATACCTAAAAGTATGTTTAATATAATCAAAAGGTATTCTTAAAATAATTAAAGGTATCCTTAACATAACCTAAAGGTATGCTTAACATAACTAAAAGGTATTCTTAACATAACATGGTATGTAACCTGGAATCACGATTTTAAAGGTATCCTTAACATCACTTAAAGGTATTCTTAACATAACCTAAAGGTATGCTTAATATAACCAAAAGGTATTCTTAACATAACTAAAGGTATCCTTAACATAACCTAAAGGTATGCTTAACATAACTAAAAAGTATTCTTAACATAACATGACATGTAACCTGGAATCAGGATTTCAAAGGTATTCTTAACATAACTGAAAGGTATCCTTACCATAACTTAAAGGTATCCTTAACATAACTGAAATGTATCCCTGAAAGGTATCCTTACCATAACTTAAAGGTATCCTTAACATAACTGAAAGGTATCCTTAACGTAACCTAAAGGTGCGCATCCGCCCAGGCGCGTGGGAGCGCGTGAGGGCGCGTGGGAGCGCGTGAGGGCGCGTCAGACGCGCGTACACGCGCGGGTCGGGTCAGGTGCATGGATCTAGGATCCATGCACCTGATGCATAAAAGTTTTTGTGTTTGAAGAATGGTACAAAAGCCAAAAAAAAAATGTCATGAGCATATATAAAAATGCGTATTTGATCAAAACTAAATTATTACTTATCACAAAAACTTGAATGAAACGATCTGGTGGATGGTTTTCGTAAGAGTGATTCTTTTTACCAATAATAAAACTTATTTCCATAAATTTATATGCGAGTTCTGAAGTGTAAATTTGGAGGTGACTCGTATATGTGAGACAAAAGACTTACTTCTTACTTATTAGTAGATTAAAGCTTGTGTGTTATGTAGTAAAATTTTAAAAATCAATTGTGGTTTTTTCATAATAATTGTTGGTTTATAAAATAATACATATTTCAATCTTAGTTATAATTCTGTTAGTATAATCATTTTTTTTGGACTTTGTCCAAATCTTGTTTTTTCATAGTAAATTTTTATATAATATTATACATTAATTATATTAATTAAATGTTGGGAGATATAACCATTTTATACATATAATTAAGTCAAAGTTGTTTTTCTCCTCCTTTTCTTTTTTGAATTGGGTATTAAATAAATATTGCCCTATAATATAATGTGGTAACCAATATTAAAAATTTGTCTGGCATGTTCGAATATTTTACTAGAAAATCGATGATGATACAAATTGCCAAATAGTAAAAAGTTCATGGTTTCTTTTGCTATGTTAAAAAATTCATGTTCAGATGTTGCAAGATGTACACAAAAATCTATGTGATACGATTTTATAAATAGTTTTCATAAGACAACTTTTATTCAAAACACAAACTCATATTCATAGACTTTCATATGAATTTTTAAATGTAAGTTATATATTGTCCTATCTGATATAATAAAATTAATGAAACAGTTTTATATAAGACCTACTCGTTCGTGAAAATATATGATATAATTAGTTTGAAAAGACATAGGGAAAGAAAATATATTTCTAAAATATGATATAAGTTTAGAAAGTATATTGCTAATTAAAAGAAGATCAAGAATGTGATCAATGATTCCATATTATCAATTATGGTACACCAATTTTATTTTTATTTATTTATTTGGTTTTAATTAATAATAACTAGTTAAATTAATAAAATTTACATAATCTTAAATTTTATTTCAAAGGTCTTTGTAGTTCAAGTCTAATTGATATGATATGTGTGTGTCTTATTATTATACATTCATTTACATAAAATCAGATATTTCCTCATCTCAAAATAAATATAGTTTCAATCGGATTTATTTAGTTTTAAAATAAGTTTCATCATTGAACTTCATGAATATAATTTACTCATATTGTATCTAAACTGCTTTCATCTACTTATTTGATCATCAGATAAATTTAATACAAAGTAATTGTTAAAGATTTGCTTATAATGACTTACTTAAATAACTATAGATTATTTTTTTAATAAACTTCATTCTGCAAAATTTTAAAACAATATTTATCTTGAAATAAAATGAATATCGTGACATTGTAAATGGTGAATAACCAATGAGACAAGTTATTGAAACTATGAAATAGTGTTTGAAAGTGATCTACTCATTTATTTTTCACACACACACACACACACACATATATATATATATATATATTTGGAATTCAAAGTCATTATGAATAGACTACCAAGTTCACTAGACTTAGGCAAGCTATAGTCTTGTGAGTAGGACAAAACATGTTACAATCACGGTTCTTAAATTGGATCGTCTGTTATAATAATGATGTTTCATTTTATATTTCGTAATTTTTAATTCATAGTATGTGATAAATTAATAAGGTTATATATTTACACTCAAATGTGTGATAGTTATTTTGAAATATTAGATGCAACACTAAAATGAAATATATAACCTTATTTAGTCATAGTCGATCAAGAATATCAAAATTCTTTAGGGTTTTCTTAATAGGATGAAATCGTCATTATAACCCTAGTCTTAAGAAATAATTATAATGGATTAATTTTTTTTCCTTTGGGACAATATTTTTTCTCATTTTAGAAAGGATACTACTTTATTGAAAGAGAATATTCCATCACTCTAATAAAGAAATATCATATTCTTCTCTTTTGTTATCATGTGTTTTATGCTCTTTCATTATTGAGATTCTTCTTTGTAGGAAAGTAGTACTCCCTCCGTCCCGGTTAAATTAGCCTACTTTGACCGGCACGGATGTTAAGAAAAAACTGTTGACTTTGATTGAATGTGTTATTTTAATATTTTTGAGTGGCAATTTTGTAATTTAAAGGTATAATTTGAGTGCAAAAGTTGTAATATGAAAGAAATGGAGGGGTAAGAGAGTAAAATTTTCTTTGCCATTTTGGGGCTGGCAGATTTAACTGGGACAAATGAAAATGGCAAGTAGGCAGTTTTAACTGGGACGGAGGTAGTATATATTTATATCTAGTTTATGATCCGATATTTATTTATTTCTTAGATTCAAACTTTTTAATATGAAATTAGCTTCAATTATTTCTAATTATTAGGGGGAAAAAAACCCTTTTCAAAAAATCCCTAATATTAATATAGGCGAGACAACAATAATCGATTAAACGGAAATTTTATTTCTAAAAATAAAATTTGATGTAGCTATGAGAGACTATATTTTTCAAAATTTCTATTCGTGAGACAATTTTAAGTTTTTTTTTTTTCTGAACATATTAATAAGCAAAGATCGATAATAGTAATAGCTAATTTGTTATTTCATTTGTGAATTCGAAATTAATATTATCTGTATAGTATCAAAATCTAATAAACTAATTATTAATAAGTGGATCCATTGATACGAAAATGTTCGTAATATAATAATATTCAAATAGATATAACATATACTAATCTATATATAATGAAAATAACACTTATATAAGACAAGTAATATATAACATACTAATCTTTATGAATAAAAGACTTAATCGTAAAAAAAAAATCGTGAAATTATGACTAGTTTTCAAACTCAGAAAAACTACATATTTAATATAGTTTAATAATTCAAATCACAAATAACTAATTATCGACATAAATCATTGCCAAAATTTGTTTTCCAAACTTGTTTTGAAATCAGATGAACACTCAACGTGTAAAAATGATCACCCAAACAAATTGACACAATTAATATAATTTGAATTACAAACTATACGACATTAAGTTCATAATTTATAGATGGATTGAATCCTGTTAAGATTATAATTTTGTACAAATTTATGATATATCTTTATTTTTTTTAAAACAAACCAAAATCAATTTTCATTATGTGGTAACATAGTTAATCGGCAACCAAGTGACAAATATACATCAGTGTAATGTAATTTACACCAAAACAAGCATTGTGATGTACCGAAATGTACAGAACACTCCAAAGCTCAGCGACATGATTCAACAATACATACATCCAAATTCTGTAGCATCCACGGATGGAGCAAGAATCGCATCTACCACAATCTTCACATCTGATTCAAGAATAACGTCGATAAAATCTAAGAACTTCACTCAACTCAAAGTCTCTCTAACAGCCGTTGCCTCAACCTTTCGCCACACAACAAAAGCCGATTTTTAAACCACAAAACTACCACGAAAAACCCATATAATCAAAGCAATTTCAAAAGACTTCGAATCATCTGCAAATCGGCATCAGTATGTATTTCAGAACACCTTGTGGTGGTCTCTTCCACATCCTTTCTCTCTCACCAATCTGAGTTCTCCTACATGATGCATGTCTTCAAGTCAGAATTCATTCCGTTAACATTTCGAGTCGGAGACAGTTCTCTCCAAGAAAGCTTTCACTTGTTAAACTCATGTAAAAACTCATTCAAGTACTTGAACCTATATAAACTCCTCGTTAGAAAATTACAATGGGATTAAAAAACCTAAAATTTACGGAAAGAATTCAACATCTTCTAGAAGGGGAATACATTAAAATCATATCTTCATTTATTGGTTAAATAATAGGTCAACATTCTTCCTAATAGATAGATCATAAATAAATAAATGAAGTCTCCATTCGAGCGAGTCATACAAGTTACGACCCTATATAAGTCTAATTAAATTTTATTATTCAATAGATTTATATATATGATTTGTTTTTATCTCAAAAAATAATTTGTTGATGTCAAAATCTGGTCCACCAACAATGATGTAATTGTACTCTAACTCACAATCCAAATTCTTTTATCAACATTTCATTATTAAATTTAAAATACGCAATATTTATGCACACATAATAATTATTTTAATTTTCATATTAGACAAATAGATAATGGCTAAAAAATATCAAATAATTTCTTTTTAGTAATTAATCAAACCATATTCATTGCAATGACTCATAAGAAGACAGATATATAGACAGAAATGACGACGAATAAGAGGTTAATTATATGAATTAAAATAAAATAATTGTGGCCACCTATCCTTGCTTGATTGGTTAATTAAAAATTGACTATACATAATGAAATTAAATTATTAAATACTATTTCAAACCTCAAATCTAAAAGTTATGTTTTTAATAACAAATATAAAAACTAGGTGCCTTGGACTCAATCTTTCGTTATAATAGTATTTAATCGAATTTGAATTGAATATTTAATTTCAAATAAGAATGGAAAACTTATGTTGAAAATTCAATTAGATTAACCAATTAAGATACAAAAGAAAACGTTTAAAATGAAAGTAAACAGCTCATTAGATAATAAACGAACCTATGCAAATAATAATTCCAACTTAAATGATGTTACTGGTCGGTTAAATATGAGTTAAATCAAATATATTTAAATTAGTTAGTGGTTTAATTTAATTTAAGCAATAATAAACATAATAAATGAAGTTATGCAGAAATGAATGATTGTTGACTAATAGACTCTTCAAATTAATAGTGAGGTAGTTATTGTCCTTAATTGTGCATAAATTGAAAATTTCTGCTATCCATCAAAGTATCATCGAACCGATGCATTAAACTATGCGGATTTGATATTTAAACCATCAAATAAAATTTCCGACTATTTTTCACTAGTTTTAGCATTTGACTTACGCAAATGTGACGACTTTTTTATCTTGATAATTGAATCATTGTATTCTTTCAAAAATTCAAATGAATTATGAAATGTGAATCGTAAATTAACATGTAAAAAAAAAGTCACTCAACTCTCTATAATCAAAAAAAAAATTACTCCCTCCGTCCCGCTCCAACTTACCTACTTGCCATTTTCGTTCGTCCCAATCGAACTTGCCAACCCCAAAATAGCAAAGAAATAATATTTTTTTAATCAAAAAGTAACCAAAAAGTCAAAAAGTAACAAAAAGTCAAAAACAACAACAAAAAGTATAAAAAACACTTTTTTAATCAAAAGGTAACCTAGTCAACTGTATTTTCTTAGGTTTCGTGCCCGGTCCAAGTAGGTAACTTGGACTGGGACGGAGTAAGTACAAAATATATACATAGTCTCTCTCTCATCACTTGGAAGGAAAAAAACAAGAGAGAGAAAATGAAATGTTGGAAGTATTTGGTCAAACACGCTGATAAGGGTGGGCCCATGAGCCATTCAAAACTGGAGGCTATCTTGACTTAATTATATTTGGTTTTTTTCCAAATACATATAATTAAATTAAATTCCAATATATATGTGTGTGTAAATTGGGTTGATAAATAAAAAATATAACTATTTTCTTTTTAATGCGAAGTCAAATTTTAGGAATAGCTTTTATAAATTAAATTAAGAATATTTTCTGTCTATTTTGTCATTTCAAACTCTTAAGACCTTTTCTTTGTCCAAAGACCAGAAGCAAAGAAAACAGTAAGTCTACTTCACTAATTACCTTATTAAATAATATCTCCTCCAAATAAAAAAAATACAAAAAAAGGGTAAACTAAGTCTTTTTAATTAAAAAATCTACACATTTAATACATAGCTACTTGATATAATATTACTAAAACTTACTCCCTCCGTCCCCCTTATCTTTGCCACGGTTTGACCGCACGGAGTTTAAGAAAAAATTATTGACTTTGATGTGATGTGTTATTTTAATGCTTTTGAGTGGTAATTTTGTAATTAATGTGTGCCTTTTGGGTGCAAAAGTTGTAAAATGAAATAAATGGAAGAGTAAGAGAGTAAATTTTTCTTTGCCATTTTTGGGTTGACAAAGTTAGCTGGGATGTCAAAAAACGGAAAGTAGGCAAAGATAGCAGGGACGGAGGTAGTATATAATATGAAAAACTAGAATAAATACAAACTTTATTTTCTTCCACTATCTCTTAATTTCTACCTTAATATAATTAAAACTCACTTAGTGGTATATTGACATTAGGGTTTAATTTCCTCGAAATATGAATTTTTACAAGTAAAATAATAAAAGTATTCTAGAAGCCTTGACATAACTTGGAGACATGAATTATGTGATGCACAACCTTTTGCTTTATTCTTACTATAATTATTAATCCATCTAGAAGATCTTAAATTATACATGATACACACTTTGCAATAAAAGCCACGTTTTTTGATTCCTTATCTAATATTATTTTTTAGATACTTTCAAATCTCATACAACTTGTAATGTAATATTCCAAACCACTTTCCCATTTCTCCAAAGAGCTTACTAAAATCAATTCACTTCTCCTTTTTTCTTTTCATACTCTATTTATATATTATGTACACACTTTAAAGTATCACACTTCTCTATTCTATGTATGCATGCCAGATATATATAGTAATTTACTGAACATAAAGATTGTAATCCAATAATAAGAAAACTTATATAAAACTGTCTCACGAGTGTAAATAACCAATTTTTCAAGTTGGGTCCCATCGATTATATATTAAGAGAATCTCACCGGTTGGTATATATAGTAATTGCAGATTGATTGTCTCATGAAATTAATTTCCACTTCAATTGTTTATTAACAAAATACAACAAATGATATAATTTATATAATAAAAATAAAAAGTTTAAATACGATATAATAAAAATTACGATGTGACATTGTCTTCATCTAGGGTTAAATCTTTTTTCGTTTCTGATTTTACTCTCATAATTATTATCATTATCAATTTAATCTTACAATTTAATAATTTGTCCAATTTTAATCAATTTTCATCCAATAATAGGGACATCTTGACGACTTAAAAGAGACGTGATAACATGTGTCCATATATTTCACCACATCACTTTTAAATCATAAAAAAAAACCCTAATTCAAACATCATGTACATCAAAATTCAAATTTTCCGATCAAATCTGAACTAAGATGGGACAAATTAAATGGTTAAATTAACCCATCTTTTATCCTTAAAATATCCACAACTCCATCCACCCCGTGAGTAAATTAAATGCAAGTTGCAAGAAAACTATATCCTCTTTCCACCTCAAAATTTCTTTTTCCAAAAAATAACAATAAATAAAGAAGTGAGCACACTACTTTCCTAGAAAAATCCCAAAATGAAACACTAATTCTTAACTAAATTTCCAAATATAAAAAAAAACCTCCAAAGTTGACTATTCAAAGCCAACTCAACGTTGAAACTCAAACACCTATATAACCCTCCATTTTCACTACAAAGCACAAAAAAAAAAAACCTCCATAATCAAAAAACCTAAACCGCCATAGAAGCTTCAGCCCTGGAGCTCTGCAACAATGGACGCCGGCGATCTATACAAAGCCAGCAACAGCTTACGTGTCAGCAGTCGACGTGGCGAAAGCTACAGAGCCAACAGCTCCAACATATGGAGAAACACAGGCCTCGAAGTCTTCTCGAGATCTGCCCGCGATGAGGACGATGAAGAGGCCCTCAAATGGGCAGCTCTCGAGAAGCTTCCCACGTTCGATCGTCTTAGGAAAGGGCTCCTCTTCGGCTCACGAGGAGCCAACGAGGTCGATGTCCATGATCTCGGGTATCAGGACAAGAAGAATCTGATCGAGAGATTAGTGCAAACTGTTGAAGACGATAATGAGAACTTCTTGTTGAAGCTCAGGAATAGAATTGACAGGTGTGTGCCATGTGTGTGTGTTTTTGCATGTGTTTGTGTCTGAGCTGGCAGTTCGGTCCGACCGGTGTAATGAGCCGGGCCCATTTTCTTGAGTTTTGTAGGGCTGGGATTGATGTTTGTGTGTTTGTTTTTATCTGAGCTGGCAATTCGGGTTGATCGGTTTAACGGGTCGGGTTCGGTTTTCTTGATTTTTTTGTTGGGTTTGGATTGATGTCTCTGTGTTTTTCTACACTCGTTCATATGTGTTTGAGGTGACAATTCGATCTGACCGACGTATCGGGCCGGGCCCATTTTCTTGACTTTGTTTGTAGGGTTGGGATTGATATACCAACTATTGAAGTGAGATTTGAGCATTTGAATATTGATGCAGAGGCCTTTAGTGCAAGCAGGGCTTTGCCCACTTTTATCAACTTTAATATCAACTTGGTTGAGGTAAATTTAATTCAATAGAAAAATATAAATATGAGCTAGATTTGATTTTGGTCTTGCCTGTAAAATATTTTCATTTTTTGACAATCAAGTATTCAATTTTCTTTTCATAAAGATTTGGTTTTCATGTTTGAAGTTTTCTCAATTTCAATTCGATTTCGGTCGGAATTTTCCAGAATTTAGCTGTCAAGTTGGAAATTTTGAAAGTTCAGATTGAAGTTGGACTCAAATTGGAAAAACTCAAACATAGAAGACCAAAAATCTAAAAACTAATACTTAGTTGTCATAAAATAGAAAATGTCGTGTAGGACCAAAATTTAAATTAGCCCTAAAAATAAAAATGAATGTTTTTTTTTATTAATATATGTGTGTGAATATTGAAATTTGCAGGGAGTATTGAACTCACTACACTTGCTGCCAAGTAGAAAGAAGCCATTTACAATACTAAAAGATGTTAGTGGAATTATCAAACCATGCAGAATGACTTTGCTATTAGGTCCTCCAAGTTCTGGAAAAACTACACTTTTGCTTGCTTTGGCTGGAAAACTTGATCCAGCTCTCAAAGTAAATAAATTTTCTCCAATTTTTTTTTTTTTTAATGAATGATTATATTTATGTGTGTTTATTTATTCTAATATTAAAAAATTGGAAAATTTGGCAGACATCAGGGAAGGTGACCTATAATGGACACGAACTGCACGAATTTGTACCACAGAGAACCGCAGCATATATTAGTCAGTACGATTTGCACATCGGAGAAATGACTGTAAGAGAAACTCTAGCGTTTTCAGCTCGATGCCAGGGAGTTGGCTCACGATACGGTTCGTACAGTTACTTATGTAATAATTATCATAATTTAATACATTTTTTGCCTAAAAAATATTAATTGAGTGGTGTTTGTTCAAATTGGTTGAACAGATATGTTGGCTGAATTGTCAAGGAGAGAGAAAGCAGCAAATATTAAGCCAGATCCAGATGTTGATATCTACATGAAGGTACATAAATGATTATTTTAGTAATTATATGAATATATAATTCTTGGAATTATTAATTTATATCTAGTTTTCTGACAATCAAGTTGGTTGAAGATAAGACTTATTTAAGTTTGTCTTTATTTCAAGAAAGTGACCATTATTGTTTTGTTTTGTTTCTATGTTTGTTTTTCAAGAGCTGTTACTGTGTCTCAATGCTAAGCACCAAGATTTTTTTGATGAAAATATAAAACACCATTTGATTTTATTTCATCATTGAAGAATTGAGTAATTAAATATTGTTACATAAATAATCATAGTGATAATGGTGTTTTGTTTAATAATGTAGGCAGCAGCTACAGTTGGAGATGAAGCAAATGTTGTCACAGATTACATTCTCAAGGTAAATGTTAGGTTTGAAAAAACGACTTAAAATTACAAATTTCCATCCAAACTATGTAATTTTGCGTACAGACTACAATTTACTATTCGAACTTTACAATATCTTGCATTTTTGTCAAATCATAGTCGTTGATCGGTGAAAATGCAAGAGACTGTTAAGATTCGAATGGTAAATTGGAATTAAAATTGAATAGTTCGAATGGTAAATTGCAATTAACCTACCAAAAAACGACAAAAGGTATTGAAAATTATCGCGTTTTTTGTACTAGGTACTGGGGCTGGACATATGTGCCGATACTCTGGTCGGAGACGAGATGATAAGGGGTATTTCCGGTGGGCAGAAGAAACGTGTCACGACCGGTAAGACAAACAAACAAACAAACTAACTAACTAAAAATGATAACGAGAAAGACGTTCAATGTGATACATATACATACAGATGCTGACATGTGACACTTGTTGTAGGGGAAATGCTCGTCGGGCCTGCCAAGGCGCTGTTCATGGACGAGATATCGACTGGATTGGACAGCTCAACGACGTTCCAAATAGTGAACATGCTTCGACAATATGTCCACATAATGAAAGGAACGGCTTTCATATCCCTCTTGCAACCAGCACCCGAGACCTATGACCTGTTCGATGACATTGTCCTCTTGTCCGATGGTCAGATCGTCTACCAGGGCCCGCGTGAGAACGTGCTCGAATTCTTCGAGTCCATGGGATTCAGATGTCCGACACGAAAAGGGGTGGCTGATTTCTTGCAAGAAGTGACATCAAAGAAGGATCAGCAACAATACTGGGCTAATAAGAATGAGGCTTACAGGTTTGTGACAGTTAGTGAATTTGCAGAAGCATTCCAATCGTACGCTGTTGGTAGGAGAATCGGGGACGAGATCTCTATGCCATTTGATAAGACGAAAAGCCATCCAGCTGCTTTGACGACAGAGAAGTTTGGCATTGGGAAGAAAGAGCTGTTGAAAGCTTGCAGTGACAGAGAGTACTTACTCATGAAGAGGAACTCTTTCGTGTTTTACTTCAAGATTTTCCAGGCAAGTGTTTCTTTATGACCTTGAAATCATGTCCATGTCGTAAAACTGAAATTACGCAATATTTTTGCTATCGATTATGTTATGCTAACACGATTAATACTTGGTTTCAGCTTGTTGTGATGGGACTCATCACGATCGGAATCTTCCCAAGAACAAAGATGAACAAAGATACAGTGGAAGATGGAGGGATATACATGGGAGCTCTGTTTTTCAGTGTGATTATGATCATGTTCAATGGAATGTCCGAGCTGGCAATGACGATATACAAGCTGCCCGTCTTCTACAAACAGCGCGACATGTTCTTTTTCCCTGCATGGGCATATGCAATACCAGCATGGATATTAAAAATACCCATCACGTTTCTTGAAGTGTTCATATGGATGTTCATCACTTACTACGTTATTGGATTCGATTCAAACGTGGCAATTTTAGCAAAACAGTACCTTATACTTGTACTTCTGCATCAAGCAGCATCAGCTTTGTTCAGATTCATCGGGGCAGCTGGTAGGAACATGATTGTTGCAAACACGTTTGGATTGTTCGCTCTTCTTCTCCTCTTTGCATTGGGTGGCTTCATCCTGGCACGAGGTAAGAAAAAAACAATGAAATATTTAGCACTTAAACTTAGGTAATAGAATGGTTTATGACAGTTTATTGCTGATTTCAGAGGATGTGAAGAAATGGTGGATATGGGGATACTGGTCATCTCCATTGATGTATGCTCAGAATGCCATTCTTGTTAATGAATACAATGGGCATAGTTGGAGTAAGGTATATAAGTCGATGATTATAGAGATTTTGATCGTCTTTTTAAATGATTAACGAAGCTAATCAAGATCTACCTGTGTTTGTGTTTTACAGCTGGTGAACGGGACGAAATTGGGAGTTCTTGTTTTGGAGAGTCGAGGCTTCTTTCCTGAGGCGTACTGGTATTGGATTGGAGTCGGGGCGTCGTTTGGATTCGTGTGGATATTCAACATCCTCTACCTTTTGTCTCTGACTTTTCTTAACTGTAAGTATGAGAATCAAGTTTAAGCCCTTTCAAGTGTGTGTGTGTTTTAGAGTACATTCAGAAGTTAATCTTGTGTGAAAACCATAATGTTGCAGCTTATGAAAAGATTCAAGCTGTGTTACCGGAAGAAGGTGCAGAAAATTCTGCCAGCCACGTCCCATCTAAAAACAACGAGATGGTACGAAGAAGCATCTCGTCCGGATCATCGTCTGTGAGAACAGATGCCAATGAAGCCAATGAGAACAGAAAAAGAGGAATGATTCTTCCATTTGAGCCACATTCTATCACATTTGATGACATTAGATACTCAGTCGACATGCCTCAGGTACGTTCTTCATGATTCAAAATACAAGGAGAACGATTCGTTTATTAAAAACAGAAGAGACATAGATGACTTACTGTGTACCTCACTTGCAGGAAATGAAAGCTCAAGGAGCCACAGAAGACAGATTGGAGCTGTTGAAGGGTATCAGTGGAGCTTTCAGGCCAGGTGTCCTTACAGCTTTGATGGGCGTTAGTGGGGCTGGAAAAACGACTTTGATGGATGTCCTAGCTGGCAGAAAAACTGGGGGTTATATTGATGGAAATATCACGATATCTGGGTACCCAAAGAACCAAGAAACATTTGCTAGAATCTCCGGATATTGTGAGCAGAACGACATCCATTCTCCAAACGTCACAGTCTATGAGTCCCTCGTTTACTCAGCTTGGCTAAGATTGCCACAAGAAGTCGATGCAAAAACCAGAAAGGTTAATCAATCAATACATTGTTCTTCAATCTGCATTAATTCCCATAACATAACATGACTTTTCAAGATACAATTTTAACATCTTTTATCTGCTAACAGATATTCATTGAGGAGGTAATGGAGCTCGTAGAACTTACCCCATTGAGAGGATCACTTGTCGGATTGCCAGGTGTCAGTGGCCTGTCAACCGAGCAAAGGAAGAGGCTCACGATAGCAGTTGAACTCGTGGCTAACCCTTCGATCATATTCATGGACGAGCCAACTTCAGGTCTCGACGCCAGAGCTGCTGCTATTGTGATGAGAACAGTCAGAAACACTGTAAATACAGGAAGAACAGTTGTGTGTACTATTCATCAACCTAGCATTGACATTTTTGAAGCATTCGATGAGGTAAGACTTATTATCCTTATTCCTTATCCTTGAGGCTTTCGAGACAACATTGCTAAGATAAACATGATGATTGACAGCTGTTCTTGCTGAAAAGAGGAGGGCAAGAAATATACGTAGGACCGTTGGGACGCCACTCACAACATTTGATCAAGTATTTCGAAGCAATAGAAGGAGTAGCCAAGATAAAAGACGGTATTAACCCTGCTACCTGGATGTTGGAAGTGACAACTACAGCACAAGAGCTGGTTCTGGGTGTGGACTTTGCAGACATCTACCACAAATCGGAGCTATACACGTATGTTTTGTTAGTTAGTTAGTTAGTTTCATTAGTCTTGAAAATGAAAATGTGCTTAACAAAATGGTAATAAAACTAACAGGAGGAACAAAATGCTGATCAAAGAACTGAGCGTGGCTCGACCGGGCACAAAAGACCTGCATTTCCCAACAAAATACTCACAATCATTTCTCACACAATGCGTTGCTTGTCTGTGGAAGCAACATTGGTCATACTGGCGGAATCCACCCTACACGGCTGTGAGATTCATGTTCACAACGTTCATAGCCCTCATCTTCGGGACAATGTTCTGGGACCTCGGAGCTAAGATGTAAGTAGACTTATTGCTTCAAGAAAACCTAGAACAAGTCATCAAAATGGATACTAATTTGTTGGTGTAATGAAATGCAGTGAAACTCAAGTAGACCTGTTCAATGCCATGGGTTCTATGTATGCTGCTATCAACTTTCTAGGTTTCCAATATGGTTCAACAGTGCAACCTGTTGTGGCCATAGAACGCACTGTTTTCTACAGAGAAAGAGCGGCTGGGATGTATTCGGCTTTACCTTACGCCTTCTCACAGGTGATTACTAACCTACAAATACACCTGGACATACATTCATTATGCAACATATTATTCAACCTTTACTTTTTCTCTCTTTGCAGTTTCTCATTGAAATCCCTTACGTCTTTGCACAATCCGTTATCTATGGTCTCATAGTCTACTCTATGATGGGATTCACCTGGGAAGTTGGGAAGGTCTTCTGGTTCATATATTTCCTCTTCTTCTCCTTACTCTACTTTGTCCTCTATGGTATGATGACAGTGGCCGTCACTCCTAACCACAATGTCGCCGCCATTATTTCTTCCTTCTTCTACGGAATCTGGAATCTCTTCTCAGGGTTCATCATTCCACGACCCGTAAGTCCTACAAACAACACTCCTCTCTCTTTCTTTAACTAACATCATCAACTCAACTAACCTTGTATGCATCTATTTCTACAATACAGAAAATTCCCATCTGGTTTAGATGGTACTACTGGGCGACACCCGTGTCATATACCTTGTACGGTTTCATAGTATCCCAATTCGGGGACATTCAGACCAGGATGGACAACGGGACAGGAGTCACAGTTGAACAGTTCTTGAAGGACTACTTTGGGTTCGAACGAGACATGCTTGGCGTTGTTGCAGGCATACTCCTAGGATTCGTCGTCCTTTTCACCTTCATCTTCGCCTATTCTATCAGGACATTCAACTTCCAGAGGAGATAACAACCTCCTTGTTCATTCTACATTCCATTCACTTTTGTCAATACTCTTTTGCTTTCACAGGCTAAGAAGAGCTCTCAGATTTTGCATAGGAAATTCTTAGGATGTCTATATCTAAGTTTGCTTCTTATGTAGATGTTATTACAACATCAAAGTGTGTATTGTATGTTCTTTCAATATTCTTTCTAATCTCAAACTCTTGATCAATCATTCAACATTCTTCAATATTTCAGTACCAGTTCAAGAATACAAAAACATCATATGCATGTGTAGAATTACCTCATCACGATCAACCATCGTTCATATCATCGACTTCAATCCATAACTTTGCGTAAAAAACGAAACCCAGCAAAGATAATCTTTGTTAAATTACCCTTTCATCTAAAAAGAGCCTGAAATCATTTCAGTGCAAAACCCGCATCCATTTTGGGGATTTTAGGACAAAAATAAAATTAGGGCAAACCGTACGCCGTCGTATTAATATTGGACCTTATGATGGCCCAATACATTTCTCATTATTTAGTTCGGCCCAGTTCCATATGGACTCTGTGTCTTGATGATCTTAATCATAATTTATTAATTTTTGTTGTCTTGGATAAAAACTTATAATTATATCTTGCATTAATATGAAAGGAAACTTAAAACAAAATATTGTTTATTTAATTTTTTTTTACCAAAAATGTATTATTAAAATAAATTAAACGAACCCTACTCTATTAAAGAGAACATTATATTTAATTCTTTTTTTTTGGGGGGAAAAATCCAATTGAAAAGAGTAATATTCACCAAATATTTAGAAGGAAATTTATTTTTCATATTATTTGACAATATAAAGTAAATTATATTGGTTTAGTATAAACATGGGGAAAATATAAAACTGGTCATATATTAGTGTGTGACTGTAAAATAATTAAAATTAAATGAAGCACCATCCTTCCTGAACCTTTTTTATTCCTCACAAAAAAATTATATGAGATCATCTCACGGATAAAATATGAAACAAACGAGCTTTCATTCATCGCATAGTTATTTCGACAAAAAATAAGGTAGGGAAGTCCTAACATTAGTACCATTTTCCAGACAGTTGTTAGCTAAAAGGAAGCATAAACAAAACCTCTGATCTCTCCAGCAGGAGTAATATTCATCACACATCGGGCTCCCGTACTGCAACAGGAAGATTCAGTTCGGGTTCGATCTCACCGAGAGGCGAGAAAAACGAGGCAACCATGTCGTCGCTTACTTCCTCCAACTTGGATGGACTCCACTGAAATTTCAGAAACCATGATTGTTTACTTCTTTTAGAATTTAGATATTTATCCAAAAGAGAATTTTGATCAGATTGGAAGTGTACCTTTGGAATGAAGTCCTTGTCGATTAATCTTGCTCGTACACCCTATAAATGACAACGATGGTACAGTATATAGACAAGGTGTTGTGTGTTAAAAGTATACAAGAAAAAAAATCAGAATCAAGTACTGTTTATAAGGCCATAATACATACCTCACAGAAATCATTTGAGAAGTCTTTGGATATAAATCTGAGGGACGTACGGTACTCTCTAGCGAGGCATTGATCAAGAGTCTGAAATCTACCCTCTCGAATCTTGGAATATGGCATTGATATAAAGGTAAGAGCTTTTGGAGCAAATGAAATAGGGTTTCTAGCAGAAGTGAATTTCTGTTGGACTTACTGATTGCAAAGTGACTTTCAAGCTCAGTGGGCAAGCCTCTTTGATTTTCTCGAGCATGGTAACATATCGTGCATTACCAAATTCAGCTGCTTTGTTTTCCTACACGTGCAGATAGAATGAATTTAATCATTCTTTTCAATGAGAAAATAAGACCAAAATAGTATCCATAGTACTTTCATTCTTGTGAATAGATAACTTACTAAAGCTTCAATGATTTCCTCCACGGTGTCGTGGCTGAAAAGTGAGTCTATTGTCTCAATCCTGAATCACCAAAAGTAAAACTTGAGCTGAATGGACAGATTCAAGCACTTAAATTGATGGAGACGAAACATATAAGAAAAAAGGTGATTGTCAGGAAGAAAAGTAGTTCTTCAAATAATGATGCACGAAGAAAAATAGTACTCATGAAGCATGCTCTTCTCGTCAGGGTAGACTAAACTGCCATATTGAGCAAGAGAAGTTTCAATGACCGAACGGTCATCTGTTATTAAACCACCAAGACGTTCTTCAATCCAAGGAAGCTTCTGCTAGGGAAAGTGAATCGGTGAAAATGGATCTTAAAAAGTAAACAAATAGACAAGTTATAGACTTGTAATGGATGACTGACTTCCTTTAGGGAAAAGTGTGTGGCAAGACCACAGGCCATCATGTCAGCACCATTTAGCTTTTCTCCCGTGAGGGCTAAATATTCCCCTGTATAGAGAAGTCATCTTTAACTTTTTTCTTATTAGCAAAACGGTGATAATAATTGTCAGCACTCATTGGTTTCAAACTATTTGCTCTAACCATACCTAAATATCCAGGGAGACGAGAAAGATAATACGAAGCCCCTGAATCAGGATGAAAACCTATTTGAGCCTCGGGAATTGAGAAAACCTGTGATTCATCAGAAAAACCACTTCTAAGCAGATCATAAAGAATCCAACGTTCAGAACATAGAGGCTGCAATAAAGTGGTAACATAAACAGTATGTTACAATTAACAGTTATCTGGGAGTGCCAACCACATTATCTTCTGTTGGGTGCTTGCCACCATTGCAGTGTAAGCCTTCCCATAATTATATAAATAGGTGTTAACCATGGATACGCCTTCTCAAATTAGTCCAGTTAAAACCTTTGACATGTTCGACATGTGAATAAACCCATCAAATAATTGAGTCATGGTTCTGAAGCTTATGTGCAGGGTGACCGTTCTATCCTATGGATGGAGGGTGTACATCAATTTACGACTCAAATAGAGCTCCAAATTGATCTCGTGTCTATGTAAGATCAAGAGATTAACATCTCATACAAGCAAATTATAAGCAAAAGAAAAGCTTCTTGTTAAAAGACCCAAAAGAAAAATGAAAAGAAAAGAAATTGTTTGCTTGTAAGGACCAGATGCAGCATTATCCAGGGGTACAACTATCAAACAGAGCTCAAAAACTCAAGAATGTGTAAGGAAACAGTATAATATTCTCATTCTACCTTAAGTTTCCAATTTTGAATTAAAACTCAAATCAAAGAGCAGCATAAATTAATCAAGGCAAGGAGAAAATGTTCAAGATCACCAATTGTTCCATTTTGCAGTTCTAAATTATAAATTGAAGTGTACACATCTTCCCAGGCACAGTTGTCACCTCTTACTGATAATCATAACATGTCTAGATTATTATAGCACAATCATATTATACTCTACCTACGAGGATCAGCATACACCAAGTGAAGGGTACCCTTCAATTGTTTGTAAGGATTTTCCTATGAACTTGCAAATAATTAACATCTTCAATATTAACAGGCAGTATTCATACAATCATTGGTCATTATATGTTATTCCTTGCAATTTTCTCTTTTAATAAATCATTCCATAGAAATGAATAGTATCCATAGCCCTCCCATTGAGAGATCTTACCATTAGGACTAATGAATATCAAAACAGAAAGGCGGAAAAAGGCGCACATCAACCCACCCACACACAAATGGAAACGCTACATGGCTAGGCTAAATAGATACTAACACTATTATCTTGTCATGCTCCGATTCAAGAAGAAATTCTTAAAAATTATGAAATTCTAGAGCAGTTTGGTCAGGAGATACATCCAGGGAGCAGTTTCATACAGTTCTATCAGTTACAACACGAAACATCCCCGGAAGTGAAATACCTGCCCCGCCTCCCATCACAATACCATCCATTATAGCCACCTGAACAAAAAACAGCAAATTAATGATAAGTTATTGAGCTGGAGTAACAGTTTAGCACAAGTCCCAAGTAAAAAATTTCAAGTCAACATAACTATTGTGAATGTAAGTAATAGAAGCTTCACAAAAAGCAAAAACGCAGAACATGGAGAACAGTATCAGAATTTACATCTTGCAAAGCATAAGATTTGACCAAATTTAGGAAAATATGATGACATTATAGTTCAATGTCTCCCAATCAACTAGAAAAAAATAGAGATGGACTTACATGTGGCTTGAGATATGTTCCCAAAACATATACAAACTTGTATAAACTCTGAAAGAACTCTTTGCATTCCTCAGTTTTCCCTGCAAATCAATTTAAATCAGCAAACTATAATCCCATGGAGCTCTGGGAGAATAAAACGAAGAACCACTTTAACCGGACTCAAGATCATCTTTCATTCAAAGTAAAGGGTATCACATGCAAATCCAAAACAGATTAAAATCTAACAAGTGAAGCACTATTATATTATAAACAAAAATACTTCCTGAAGATCAACCAATCCAAATTCTGAGATGAGCTCACATTGCTTATAAACCATTCGATGCTGACTTATACATATAAATAAGAAGAATGAAGACTTGTTTAAAACTAGTGAGAAAATGATCTTCAAAATGTAATGGACAAAAGCCTCGAAGAAACTGGTTAGAAAATGATTATACCAGTTGAAAGAACAAGTGGTACTAGCAAATAACGTCCACCCGTGTTTCTTTTAGGGCTTAGAAAGTTAAAGATGCAATAATAGAAAGAGGGAAACAGCAATATGCATGGGAACCAACCTTCATTTACCAGATTATGCAAAGCAACTACATCTGTGCCAGAGCAAAATGCTCTACAATCAGCCCCCTTCAAGAAAAGGAAAACTCCAAATGAGGTAAACGAGTTATGAAAGACAGAGGTCAATTAAAAACATAATCGGGTTACCTTCATCATGACAAATCCTATATCCGAGTTCTCCTCCCAAGAGTCATACAATCTGTTTAATCGAGCGGCCTGGCGATACATGCAACAAAACTTTGCATTTACTAAATGTAACAATACTCCAATAGTATTACAGACAAACTCAATAGTTGATTAACATAAACTCTTCAAGAATAATCATATAGGATTCACTACAAGAATCATTCAAAACAAGAAACTATAATTCCTCAATATTCAACCGAGAAACAACTCAACAAAACTGAGCAAGAAATATAACCATAGAAGCTGTGACAGCATTGAGTGCCGATGGTCTATTCAAAACGGCGGCCCTCGAATTAGCCCTACCTTCCACTAAAACCTGCAATTGAAAAACACAGAAAAAGGGCTCCTTCAAAATTCAAAATTTTGATAAATGACAGTCACATTTCAGTAAAATCTCATCATCTGTTTCCTTCAAACGTCCATAAATACATGTATACACAAGCCCAGCAAATTTGCTAACTGAGAGTTTAATCTAAAATGGTTCTTCCAAAAAGCTCAACCATTTCACAGAAATCAAACACACGATAAATGCTTAAATACGAACACACCGTATAGCTAAAACATAAGATTCAGAAACTGGCCTCTTCTTGTTGGAGATAATCGTGGTGGGCATAGCTTGGGAGAGCTGAAGAAAAGCTTCTTCCATGGCGAAAAGTACCGCCATTTCTGTGTAAACTACGTCTCAATGGCAGCAGCAATTTCAATTTCTGCATTTTTCCGATTAATCTCTGTAGTTTTTCTCAGAGATTTTCGTTGCGGCTACTGAGTTTTCAAATGGGGTTTAGAGAGAGAAACAAAACTCTCTGAGACTGTTAAATAATTGCAATTCAGCCCCTCAACTTTTCATTATTGTACTTTTGGAATGGTGACGTCATTATTATAAGATAATAGTAATATTCATATACGATAAATATAATAATTATATATAGAAGCTTCACTACCCAAAGCAACCGACTAGCTTAAATTACACATAAAAACGATCACTCTCTCTCTCTCTCTCTCTCTCTCCTCGGATCTGAAACCACAGCGTCTTTGCTTGATTCTTCGATGGGAAAAGTTGCTAATGGATTCTGTGCAATTCGTACAGTTTTCATCTTCGCAACGATCTGCATTTTGCTCGTCTCCGACAATGTCTTCTGTTTCTATCTCCCTGGTGTTTCTCCTGAAGACTTCGAAAAGGTTCTGTGATTTTTTTGTAGGTATTTTGCAATTAGGTGATTGGATGATTAATTTGGATTCTTCTCGCACTCGTATGTGAAATTCTTGTGATTTGGAGTGTTGCTTGATCTGTTCTCTGTTGAAAGATCTCGCTTTTTCTCTGATTCGAAAACGGTGTTTTCATAAATGCAGTTTTTAATATGAGGTTTGATAGCATAAACCATATGATTGGATTTGATACTGCTTGTTATGGTATGTTGCCTTTGAAACAGCTTGAGACGAAAAGTAGGCCCTTTAAAGTTGAAATATTATGGAATGGCTGTGAATGAACTTAGCTTGAAATGTAGCTTATATGATTGAGGAAATGTTTCTGTGAAAACTATTGCGAATGGTGTAGACGATTATACGATTATATGAGTGCCGATGTGGTGGTTTGCAGTGAAGTCTTTAATAAGAATGTAGTTTGGACCTAGAGGAGATAGTCTGCAGGTGTTGTGGTGATGGAGTAAGGGACAGCTAATTTTTCTTTTTCTCTATATCTCAAGGATAATGGAGATAATCATAATTGTAGATGTTACCGTTTCGTATTTACAACTCATTTTGTTAGAATTTTGGAATGGTTATGGTTCTTATTTTGTTTGTTCCTGCATGATGGTATTAGGATTTAGGAGTTTGATGAGAGCATGGAAGACATGTATATCCTATTTATTTTTTCATTTTGTCGTGTATCCTTGATTAAAGCAATCTCAGATGCAATGTTTCAAGTTTTGAGTCTAGTATTGAGTGAAAGGTTACACCTATAGGTTCTGAACTGTGGGGCAATCATACTCCACTAGTACCAATGGATAGCATGAGGGAATAAACACTGTGCCTGGGAATCTACAACATGAAAACCATGTTCGAAATTACCCCTTTCCGTTTTGGGCCTGGGACTAAAAGAATGGTTGAGACAACAGATATTGTACTTTGGGAATTGGAAATGAATATAAAAATAGCAGTGGAGAGTCGGGGCTGATTATTGGAGTATAAATATGGGGAATGTACGTTGATGCTAGGTGACATGATTTGGGATATGCCACTTTGGAGTCAAGAATAAAAACTAGCTTCCATTGGCTTTTCTGTATGAACACTTCATTTATGTGGTAGGCTCGGTGAAATAACCATGGCATCTGAGTTTCACAAGAGTTTTTACTCATATACAGTATAGGCCAACAAACATCCTTGTATATACAGAGCAAAGCATTGAGGTTTAGACCAGATACTAGTTTTCATCTGTTTGACACCTCGTTTTTATGTGATACATTTTGTTCCTTAAATTTCTTTCAGGGAGATGAACTGAGCGTGAAAGTAAACAAGTTGACTTCTATAAAGACTCAGCTTCCTTACTCATACTATTCTGTTCCTTTCTGCCACCCAAGCACTATAGTTGACAGTAGAGAAAATCTTGGAGAAGTACTTCGTGGAGATCGCATTGAGAACTCCCCTTATGTGGTCAGTGTAACTACTTTGATATATTTCCCTCTTTGGTCCTCTTTCAGTCACTGACCTTCTCATGTTGCATGGTTGTGTTACAGTTTAGAATGAGAGAACCAAAAATGTGCAATGTTGTCTGCCGGCTTACACTTGATGCCAAAAGCACAAAAGAATTCAAGGAAAAAATTGAAGATGAATACCGTGTCAACATGTATGTATATATCTTGCAGGGAACAAAAGCAAATTTCTTAAACTCTTCCAGTAATTACTATGAAGTCATTTCTTGCTCGATAACTCTGCATTCTGTATTGCAGGATCTTAGATAATCTTCCTTTAGTTGTTCCCATTCAGAGAACAGAACAAGAAGGTCCTCCAATCTACCAGCTGGGTTATCATGTTGGCCTGAAAGGGCAATATGCTGGTGTAAGTTAACTAATTATTCGAAAGATTGAATCCAACAATTTCTGCACGAGATCTCTGTTTCACTCTTATCTTTTTGCTACTATTCAGAGCAATGTAGAAAAATATTTTATCAACAACCACTTAAGCTTTGTGGTCAAGTATCACAAGGATCAACAAACCAATTCAGCAAGAATTGTAGGCTTCGAAGTCACCCCATTTAGGTGGGTTTTTCAAATCTTGTATAATGTCTAAGAAAATAGCACTATTTGCGATACATCTTGTATAGTGAACTGCAACTGGCTTATTACTTGTATATCTCATTCTTTAGCGTCAAGCATGAATACGAGGGACCATGGAGTGACGATACTCGCCTAGCTACATGTGATCCACATGCCAAGCGACTAGTTACATCTTCAAATTCACCCCAAGAGGTTGAAGAAAACCGAGAAGTCATATTCACTTACGATGTCGAATTCATGGTAATCAGTTCGTAGATATATTGACACATTATAGGTCAACATGCATATTAATATTCGTGGAGGATCCAGTCTTTATGATCGAATATCTGCATTGCAGGAGAGTGAGGTGAAGTGGGCATCAAGATGGGACACTTATCTTCTGATGACAGATGATCAAATCCACTGGTTCTCCATTGTAAATTCTCTGATGATTGTCCTGTTCCTGTCGGGCATGGTCGCCATGATCATGCTTCGGACACTTTACCGAGACATCTCCAGGTACAACGAGCTCGAGACTCAGGAGGAAGCCCAGGAAGAAACCGGATGGAAACTAGTCCATGGCGACGTTTTCAGACCACCATCCAACTCCGATCTGCTGTGTGTCTACGTTGGAACCGGTGTACAGTTTCTAGGAATGGTGGTTGTCACCATGTTCTTTGCGGTCCTCGGGTTCCTCTCCCCTTCAAACAGAGGCGGTCTCATGACAGCCATGCTCTTACTCTGGGCCTTCATGGGGATCTTCGCGGGTTATTCAGCTGCTCGTCTATACAAGTTGTTCAAAGGAACCGAAAGGAACAAAATTGCCCTCCAAACCTCGTTCCTCTTCCCAGCTGCAGTCTTCACCATCTTCTTCATACTCAACGGCCTCATCTGGGGTCAGAAGTCATCCGGGGCCGTCCCATTTGGAACCATGTTCGCCTTGGTCTTCCTATGGTTCGGAATCTCAGTCCCTCTCGTGTATCTAGGCAGCTACATCGGGTTCAAGAAGCCAGCCCTGGAGGATCCGGTGAAGACAAACAAGATCCCAAGACAGATCCCAGAACAAGCGTGGTACATGAACCCGATCTTCTCTATATTGATCGGAGGCATCCTTCCATTCGGGGCAGTCTTCATCGAGCTCTTCTTCATCCTAACATCCATATGGCTGAATCAGTTCTACTACATCTTCGGATTCCTCTTCATCGTCTTCATCATCCTTCTCGTCACGTGTGCAGAGATCACGGTCGTGCTCTGCTACTTCCAGCTATGCAGTGAGGACTATCTATGGTGGTGGAGATCATATCTAACGTCTGGATCATCGGCATTCTACCTGTTCCTATACGCTGCGTTCTACTTCTTCACAAAGCTCGACATCACAAAGCCCGTTTCCGGGGTTCTATACTTCGGATACATGCTCATCGCCTCGTACGGATTCTTCGTGCTAACCGGCACCATCGGATTCTACGCTTGCTTCTGGTTTACCAGGCTCATCTACTCCTCTGTCAAGATCGATTGATCTCTGCATTGCACCACCTTCTCATACATACATATATACACACTTACCACTATTCTTATTACATCAATTCTTTCCATTCTCTTATCTTTGTATCAAACACTTGTTACAAATTGTGTAAATTGCTAACAACTATGAGGAAAATTGCTTGTTATAATTCATTGTTTCAATTCCCTCCAAAAATGAATTATGAAAAATGGGACATACAATTACTTGAGAGATTAAAAACAGGCCGGGCTTAAATGCTATAGTGGGCCCAAAATGGCCCATTCAATCTATTGGGTCAAATCTAATAAATCCATTAGACCAATTCCTATCATCTATAAATTCAACTAACTAATTTCCACAAAACAATTATTATTAATGAATTAAATCCATTTTACAAAACTTCTATATAAATTATTAAATATGATTAACAAACTCATCCCACATATTGAATCTTTTTTTTTTTTAATAAATTGTTCATAGAAATTGAAATCATCTTTATAAACTTCTATATAAATTTTCATAAGAATTGAATCCATTTTTAAAAACTTTTATATAAATTGTTAAGTGTAATTACGGATGCATTTCACATGACAAAATACAAGATTTATAGAACAATGTCACATAAATCTTACTCAACTTTGATATTGCAAAACAATCTCACATAAAACTTACACAAATTTTAAATATAAATAGAACTGAACTATGAATAATTAGAGGGATTAATTATTTCCATCATTTGATCTAAAATTTGATATGTACCCATTTGAAAATTGATACATTAGATTGGAGTTGGAAATTCAATACAGATTCGAACGTTTTTATTTTAGATAAAAATGACCACAAAACTTAAGACCATTTCAAAGTATCATCAGACAAATCAATAAATAAATTAGATTCACAATTCACATTAATTTATGAAAATGATTCTCACAATTCACATATTAGTTTGCAAGATTAAATTTTCTTTGTAAATAAGGATTATTTATAAGATCGTCTCGTATGAGTTTTGTGAACAACAAAGTTTTCAGCCCAAAATTCGACAAGAGAAAAGCATAAAAACATTTATTATACATAAGAGTCATAATCAAGAAACCAAAAACCACAAGAATTTAACTATACATTCATTAGTAACAAGAAGAAATCGAGCTCGCTTATTTCCGGTGGAGCGTGTCATCCACGTTGCGTGGAGTACCTTCGGGCTTGTTCCTGTTGTACATGTACCACATACCTCCGACGACGGCCAGGCCGGCGGCCGCCATGGCGTAAGGGTTGTACGGCAAGCTCCGCCGTGGGTTGACGCCGCCAGGGTGGTGGCTCGCCGTCGTCTTGTTTGTCTCCACCATTCTTGAATTGCAACTAAGGAATATTGTTTCTAAGTGAAATTGTTATGGTTTTTGTGTTTGAGACATTAGATGATGAAATGAATGAATCTATCTATACTATTAATAGGATGGTTTGAGTCTCCACAGACGGACACATCAGCATTCTGGAGGAGTCTGGAGCTGCCACATCAGCATCGGAAAAGAAACGTGAAGCTGACACTTGTCCTCCCAAACCCATCTCTGAATTCTTCTTCTCAAACGTTACAAACGTTACAAGCTCCACAATCTCCCTCTCGATTCAAAAAAAAAAAGAACGCACTAAATCTCTTATTGATCTCTAAATGCTCTTCAATTTCTGATTCTCTATGAAATCTTTTTGCGTTGCTATTGGAACCTAGGGTTTCTTTGTTCCTTCTGCTTTTATCGCCGGAGTTCATGGTGGGATTGATGGCGCTAATATCATGGGAGAAAATTGCGGCCCAAATCAACTCAATTAAGTATCGAGGTGCCTCCGACCAGTCGCAGTGCCTTCGAGACGAGCTCTTGGTTGTGGATTCTGTGTTAATTTTGAAGTTTCTTTCCCCTATTCTCGACATCCTATCAGACCGTTTAAGCCCTAGCCGAAAATTCATTACTCAGTAAGAGCGTTTGGGAACTTTGCTTTGTATATACGCATGTATGCTTAATTTGTTTATTGTATATGTGTGTTTATATTTCTATGATTTCTTGATGGGATTAGATACTCAAAATTCATTTTTAAACAATGGTTTTCATTCTCATTGATATTATCATTTCTGTGGACGCTTCTTTCCACAATTAATGTCATTTGCTCGACTGTAGGAAATAGGAATGACTTGAAGAAATAGTTGTATTGTAATATTTTTACTTGATAGGAAACAATTCAAAAGACAGGTTAAGGTTCGATCATGTATCATAATTTCTGGAGATCGTTGCATGTACGCTATGGTTCAGGGCTTTAGCAGGCCTATTGATAGATTGTCTATGTTTCAACCTCTAATATGTTTTTCACTCATTTTTTGTATATTTGAAGTTATGTCATTTCTTGGGCCATTTTTCTCTTGGCCTTCCATACAGAGAAGAAATGCACAATGCAGTAATAATGGAAGTTAGCAGGTTAGTTTCATTAGTGATAATGCATGGTGTTTCATATTTCAAATTCAAAAAAAAAAAAGGCAAAGAAAAAAGGATGTCTTTTTTCTTAATTTGTAGATTTGTACTGTGCTTTGTGAATCAATATATTCTCCTTTTCTAATTGCTGATGATCAGATGATGATTTCTTTTACTAGGGTGCTGATGAGCTTTGCCATCTGTTCAGACTTCAGAAAGGCTGAGTTGAAACAAGAAGCCTCTTCAAACATCAAAGCAGTTAGAGAGATCATCAGTTTTTCTACTGCTAAAGTTAACTCTTCTGGTGAAGATGACCAGTTGGAATGTCTTTTCTCAGAGGAGGGAGTTCAGATAGTTCTCTGACTATCACGTGTCTACTCCTCTTGAAACTAACATCAGGTTTACTAATTTTAGTAGAGTATGTTTTATGAGCACCATTGGTTCTACCTCATATAGAGTCAGATGTAGAAGCAACTTCCCACAATGGGTTGTACCAAGTCGGAAACCAAGTGGATTTATTTTTTGTCCCATACTACCTCACTATACTATTATACACATCATGATAGACCATAGTTGTCTTTTTTTTCCATCTAGGGTTTTTTAACGAATAGAAAGATATATCTTTAGATTCATCTGAAGATATATCTTTCACTACAATAGTTATATGACAGGTAGCTTTTTTTATCGCATAACTACGCCCTCGAGCTCGGGGCTTGAATTTCTTCGCGGCAGTACCCTCGTTAACCTCAGCCTTACTAATTACTAAATTGGCTTCGTCGGAACCCATATTGGAACTAGCATTTGCTGATACAACATGTAAATGTCTATGCCATTAGTTTTATATTCTATTTTATTTGTCTTCTTAGTTAGCTATGACCTTGAATCTTCAAGATTATATATTGTCTAAAAGCATGAGAAGGAGAGCCTAGGGCCTGGACAGGAAAATAAAAATTGGAAGAAATTGTGAAGGATTATAGTGAAGAAATTTCTAAATGTCTTTTTACTATTGCTGATGATGATGATGACCTTATGTTATTGAATTTTAAGTTTATGAAAATGTGTATGTTCCATCTTCAAGATTTTTCTTTGTAATTCATTTTAATGTCTATTATATTATTATTGTGTTCATTATCTAAAAGAAGAGAATCGTAGACTTTTTGGGATTTACTACTTCTGCTTCAAGAATTGGTTCAATAATCTCCGTCAATTGATGTCAAAAATAAGTTTCTCAATTTATATATGACATATTTGGAGTATATTTCAGGAGTTGTTATAAAAACTTCATTCCTTCTATTATTAATTACCATAAGTATTTGCTCTTATCCATTGAAAGATTATAATTTCACGACCCATCTAAATGATACAACTATTTTAAATCTTATTATAATTGTAATTTTAGTTTAAAGTTTAGTAAATCTAACAAAGTTAAATCCAATAATATATTTTGTTACACTACTTTCCAAATTCAACCCGTGCAATATATGCACGGGTCAAAACCTAGTTATTAATACAAGGGTGGTTGGGTTTGCCACGTGGAGTTGTCTTAGTTTGCATGGGATTCACATGTTTCACATTCTTGCACACGTGTCAATTTGGATTTCATCATAGTGTCCATTTTTAATTTCTAAGAACCAAGATTATATAGTCCAGATAAATGTGGAAATTAAATATATTTTGTTTGAAATAATCAAATTAAAATTTTCAATTTCATTTGAAGTTTTCCATAACAATTATTGAAAAATTCTTGTCAACTATTTATTTATGGAGTAATTTGATACATAAAGATGGTATAATATGTATATGAATGAGGTTTAATAGCGCAAAAAAAAAAAATCTTTTTCAAATTTGTAATTTGATTTATGAAATTAACAAACATAAAAATCACAATCTTCTTACAAATTGTAATTGAATGATGACTTTTTAAATTCAGCAACAAAAAAAAAAATTACAATTTTAACTTCCTATAAGCAATTCACAACACGATTTTATTTTCTAACAATTCAAGCTCACACGATATGTAGAGTAATGTGCTAAAGTCCTAATTTTTATATAAATATTAAAGTTGTAAATTCCAAAACAAAATAAAAAATTAAATGTAGCTTCAATCTTCAATTGCAACAATTTAACAATAGTGATTTCTTTTTTGTTAATTTCTTAAAATTGGTATTAATTACAGTCTAGAAAAATGTGATAATATGTATGCAAATAAGCTAAACTCAATAAATCAAGATTACATTACAATTTAGAAGGGATAAAAAAGTTATTATATGCAATTGAACCAATGAAATAGTACATGAGTCTTAGTAGGTTACCATGCAATTCAAATATTGGGTTATAATAACATGAATTATTCATATTAATTTACTAGCAAGATCCTTCAAATGTATTTTAACTTTTCTTCCATTTCATCAGCCCGATAAAATACTCAAAAACTCATATGAAACGATCAGATATACATAATTCAATTGGACAAAATACAATTATCAAAAACCAAATCTATTTTTGTAAACCTCATTAGGATTATGAATTGATAGACAAAATTAGATTTATGAAACGATGTCACAAGAATCATACGGGCTGTAAAGAAAACACGAATCTTGAATATTAAGGTACATGAGATGAAATATGATGAGAGCAAAGCTCATTACAAAATTGAAATCGATCTCAAATGATGATCACCAAATCACTTGAGTCCATCACCTAAACCGGGTGGCATCCCTAAGCTCTGCGCAAGGTTGCTCATTCGTTCTTTCATCGCCTGCACAGTCGTCTCAATGATATATAGATCCTAATCGGAAAGGAGTGAAAAGAAACTCGTGTGAAATGGTTACACGTTGCTTACCACAACACTCTTCTGGTGTGCATCCTTGTACGCCTCCGTTACAAGAAGAGACAGTTTCTGAACAATAGGGTTTAGTTACTCGTTAGGAATTTGTACTAAAGGAAAAAATCTTTGATATAAACGTAGTATTTTCATTGATCGAGACAATATGATAACAAGAAAGATACGAAAATGTGCTAAACTTACTTCGGCTCCCAACTCCATTGCAGCATCGGTTATCTCAATTCGCACTGGCTGTTGGTTCCCGGAAAGAGTAGCCTATAAAAAGATTCATCAAACACTACCAAGTTTATAAATATGTAAATGGAAAATCCCAATTTTCAGCCTATAACTTAGGACTTGTGCACTTATTTATCACCAATTTTATGTATTCAATTTTGGTCTGATTTTGCTCAGAATGTTAATTTCTGCTAGCAATTCTGGTGTCCATATAGTCAAAATTTGAAATTCCGAGCAAATCGGATGAAAATTAGAAAAAAGTGATTCTTAGAGGACCAAAATTAGAATACATAATATAGGTGGTAAAAGAATACCTAGGTAACAGGGCGAAAACTACAAATTTCTCAATACGTAAAACAGATGCAATACTTAGTTTATTATCTGGAAACGTTGTAAGGGACAGTCTTAAAATCGTATCAATATTTACAAAGCTTTTTCGGCAACTAGTATAACTACATTTCGTGTTCATTATGATCATAGATATCTAAGATTTATCGATATGTCATTACTATTTGGACTTGAACTGAATCTTCTGAATTGGCAGGTAGAGTATATAATGGAATTTGAAAATTTACCTTTATTAGCTCACCTTCACAATAACCATCAAATTCGGCTCTGCAAGTTTGACAGGAATAGGTCGCAGATTATATATATCAGAACCAAATAGTTGAGTAAAAAAGAGAGAAGAGAACAGATTTAAATATACGCAGCAAGTTCTTTTTGCACTCGGACGGCCTCGACTTGGACAACCATCTGTGCTTTCTTTACAGTTTCGTACAAATTTTGCATGTTTCCTAGTATTCCTGCCTATCAGCAAGCAAAATAATTCAGTAAGACCACTGTCAAAAATGAACCGGATAGATGTGTAATGGTTTCGAGTATATGCATACAAAATCACAACAGATAATAATAATATAAAAGAAGTTCGCCTAATGAAAATGCATCAAAAGTTTATTACATAAAGTACAGATTCTTGTAGCTATCAGGATAACAAATTGCCTGAAATATCCAGTTTTTCTCTCTCGTAACAGAGTTTTGGCATTTTCTTTAGTGTAAGTGTATCATACTTGAGAAAATTATGGAGATATGTCTCCTCGACTAAATAGACTAGAAGCAGCCTTATATAGACATGAAATTGTTCGAAAAGTATTTATTCTATACAGCAGGATCTAAATTATTATGAAGGGGCTTCACGAAGAGGATCCAGAAAAAGAAGTTATAGCAATAGGATTACTCCAAACGCAGAAAAACGAAGCTGCATAGTAGTTTAAAACATAGGATCAAAAGGGTTAGGTCTAAATATAAAGGTATGACGTACTTTAGAACCTTCATCACCCTTATCATCCTTCTTTCCACCACCAAATAAAGCTTTCACGTTAAGAGAACTTCGAACCCTCCTTTGACTTCTTTGCCATGACGAATTTGGAAAACTTGAATTCTGATGTGTCTTACCTGAATGCAGAAAAAGAGTATTAGAATGGTTGAAATGAAGAAATCGCAACTTGAGATCATTGGACAACATTACTCTATAAATCCGACTGAAGTCGAATTTGCACCCAGAAACCAATTAAACATGTGTCTTTTTTCTACCTTCCTAGCTCCTAATTATACTTTACACATCCAATTTTCAACAGGTTCTTTATACAGCTACACACTGCTACGTTATCAA
Organism: Scutellaria baicalensis; assembly: GCA_005771605.1. Lineage (NCBI taxonomy): Eukaryota > Viridiplantae > Streptophyta > Magnoliopsida > Lamiales > Lamiaceae > Scutellaria > Scutellaria baicalensis. The sequence continues at coordinate 1,340,340 of CM016721.1, read as the reverse complement.
CCTCTCCAGAAATAAGAGCATTGTACCATGTTCTGTTACATAGTCTTTGTAATTTACTGCAGAAAAATTTATAGCGGGTTTAATCGTTCTGTACAGAATATACCATTTCCACCTTTTACTATTCACAATAGAATCATAAATGACTTATCACCACTGGCTTCATTCCGTATCAGATAGTTCAACGACAGGGACCATTGAATTAATTCTGAGGAAAGTGTAGTCAACGTAGTATATATAATCTTTGTTTCAGTAATCATGCAATCCTTGAACTCACAATACTTTTTGTAAAAGACATGTAAATATAAATCACCTCATTATGAACATTTGCACAATAATTTTTCACCATTATTATGAGCAATCAAACTTTCGATGCCATGTTATAAAGCATCATGAGGAGCTGCTAAATTTCGGGAAGCTGCCAACTTTAGATGGTGAACAGAATCTCAAGTACTAGCCCATAAGAATCAAATAAAGGAAAATTACTGGCATCAACATAAATTTTCATAGTCGCAATTATCGAGTAATTAATGTCCCTTGTGAGTTTTACACATACATTGGTGATAGACTACTAAGTGCATCCAAGATATGCAGCCATTCACAGAACCTTTGGTCATCTTATTGAGTCTTTTACTTCCATGCTCGATTATTTTCTTGAATTGCCTAGAACTCGACTTTACATTGGAACATTCATTATTAATTTGACTACTTTTTCAACTTCAGAGAATAAACCGAAACAACAAGAATGAACAGGGGAGATATAAGAACCGAAGTATTTTACTACAATTGCCTCACCATATTATATCGTTCTTAAAAAAGCTGCCCTAAAGCAAAAGAGATTTTCGATTCCTCAACATATTTATGCTTCGCCAAATGACGCGAATACTGAAAATCTACGGCAAGATGTTTTGGGGAACATCATTCAGAAAAGCCGTCTTATTTAGAAATGACAAAAATTCTCTTGCAACCTCAAAGAAGCAAAGTTCTAGTTACACAAATTCCCACATGAAAATTCTACATGATTTCGCGAGTCAAGTCGAATCTCTCCCTCTCTTTCCCAACTTAAGAGCTCTCATACTCAAATGTACAAACAAATTCGAGCAAAACTGATGACACAATTACGATAATCAATTCTGAATAAGGTGTAAAAAATTGCCCCAAATCAATAGGGCAATTCAAATTCAACTAAATGGTTTGGATTCTAAATTCTAACTAAGATAATTGTCTCAAAAAACATCATTCAAGAAGGCCCATGTTGTAAAAATCTGTTCTTGCAATTTCCAACCCAAGAAAATTCCTATCCAAATTAAGGCAAAATCTAGCCACATTAAAGAACCACACAATAGTTGTTCCTAAGCATTCTTTAACAATATGGATAAGGTGAGAGAGAGAGAGAGAGAGAGAGAGAGAGAGAGAGAGAGAGAGAGAGAGAGAGAGAGAGAGAGAGAGACTTACAAGATGACAATGAAGAAGAAGATGGAAATTGAGCAGCTAAAGCTGCAGTTGGAGACATTGCCATATCTTTCTGCTATCTGATTACAAATGGATTCAAGATTTCTGGGAGAGAGCAGTTTACAACACAGATTTTGAGGGTTGATTTTTCTGATAAAAATCTTCTCCTTTTTCTTTTGGGTATAGATATATAAAAGAGCACGAATTTTGCAAGACTCCTCAGTTGGAATTTCAATATTTCCTATTGACCCCTACACTTTTTTTTATTAACCTTTTCCCCAGATAATTGGTGTACTAGACAATTTTATCCTAAACCATTTTTTAGTAGATGTGTATATGAACGTTCTTAAGCCCATTTCCTCTCCACAAAAGTTGGAATCCAATTGATACTCAGAAATCAGGGCAAGAAAAGAGTGCCCTAATTAAGAAGAATCCACAGCAAGCTCTGCACGAAGACGCGATTGAACTTGAAGAAGGTAGTTCTCTAGCTTTTCCCCGGTTCCCGCAGCTATATTTCCGGCGAATCCGTCGGAAAACAGACTACGTCAGTCATGGCTTTTAATTGGTTTGAAATCTGTAAAAGTTGAAGTGCTTGTTTCAGTTCTTCGCTTAATTTTTTTACGAAGAAATCAATTGATATCTGGCATTGAAACTGATTGTAGTCGTTTGGGCATGATCCTCACCCTCATTCTTGCTTTGGCTGCTATGTTCGTTTTTTTTTTCCTGAGAGAAAAACAGTGAACAAGAGTTGTCTTTTTGCATTCTCTATTTTTTTTTTGTAAAAATTGATTCTTGTATCATATAAGCATCGTCCAGCCATCTTTCCTTGGTCCTCCATTGATCATCTTTAGAGTTGTTTGCTATATTTTTTCTACTGTTCAATTTTCATTGCAGCTACATGGAAGTACTAGTTAATTACTTATAGAGATCATGAAGAACTTTCTTGCTTATGCTTGCTAATGCAATTCGGAGTCTATTTTGTGTCATGTACTAATTTTGTACTTTATTTCATCAGCACATATCCTTTTTTAGTACTTTGTAACATCTTTAGCATATACATGATGGACTCTCATGATAGGTTTAGTGTTTGATATATTAGAATATTGAAATAAATAAACTTGGTTTCATATAGATTAAGCGTTTCATGAGTTTATTTATTTTATCTACATGAAACATAGCAACCCCAACTCGAGCTCGAGCTCGAACAATCAAGCTCGAATTCGAGCTTGTAACCGAATCCTTTTCGAGCTTTTATCAAGCCGAACTCGAACTGGGCTCTTTTGTCTTATTAACGAGCCTTATCCGAGCCAAACTCGAACTAATACCGAGCCCAATATTTTTCAAACGAGCCGAGCTCGAGCTCCATTCCTAAGGGTCGAACCGAACTCGAGCCCGAATATTATCAAACGAGCCGAACTCGAGCCCATTACTGTTCGGCTCTGTTCAGCTCGTTTACATCCCTAATTCTTTGCTCGAATCCTATGATGTTGGCTTTTTCGCTGGATTGCCCTAATTTTTTCTTTGCCTCCAATTGGTGAAGCTGTTGGCACACTCTCCAAATTGCAGTGCAGAAGAATTTGATATTAAGGTTGTCCTCTAATCTTGAGTTCGAAGCTGTCACTCTCTTCTTTCTTCTATCTTAGCTGTGATTTTGATTTCATAGGTGATCCCTAAAACGCTTATCTCTTTCTAATTTGCTGTTGTGGAGTCTGAATATGTGATTACTGATCAACCCTTCTGATATGAGATTGAATTGTGTGGATTTTAGTTGAATTAGCCTCTATTTGTGTGGTTTATTTTGAGTACTCATGAAACTTTCCATTCGTTGAATGCTTCTTGATTTGGCATCCAAAGTTGAATGCTTTTTCACAGAAAGGGTTGCTATGTTTCATGTAGATTTGAATAGCATAATGGGAGGGAGAGTGGAGCGGGTATGCCAAGTGTGTGGCAGCAATGTGGGGTTTACGAGATCGGATGATGGCTTCTTCTACTGTGGTTACTGCAACTCACAAGCAGATGATATATTCGATACTGGAATTGATGAGGAGCAGTATTTCAACCTTTACTCTGCGAGTTGCACTCGAGTCCGTCCTTCCAATACGTTCCGTTCAGAACCTGTATCTCAGGTAAAACTTACTGCATCTCAGTTTTTGGATCATCATGATATGTCACACCACCCTAAAATGGAAGATACTGTGGATGATGACGGACTTGGGCCTACGGGGCCGAGTGACTTTGGGTCTTCCCAGAAAATTTTATCGTATGAGGACTATTATTCTGAGATTAGGTCAAGATACGTTACGGGGCTCCAAATCATGATCCAATTGCAATCTCAAGCATTGGTAGAGCATTTTAACGTGAGCCCTTTAATTATCGGGCTTGTTGGGCCTTTATGGTTAAGGTTTTTGTCTTCCACTGGGATTCTGGCTGGCGAGTGGGCTGATCTGGCTGTCAATGATTCTGAGGCTCAGACACAAGGTGTAGTTCCCATACTTTTCTTTAAGAAATACAAATGGTTATGCTTTCATATGTTATTGCATTGGTTGAATTAGATGAAATCCATTTTATCATTCATAGTGCACTGGTTAAGTCAAGTGAAAAATGTGTTGTATGTATTTAATCTATTCTGTATTAAATTTATTGAACATTTATGTTTGCATTTTTATTGACTGTTCTTTTCTTTAAGAAAATAAAAGCTACTTGGATTTTGTTGTGGAATGATACATTGGTTAATTTAGAAGCTGAAGGGTATGCGGTATCCATCAGATTTTTATTTTTTTGTTTTTGGTTTAATAAAGCAGTAGAATCTAGTCTAATAGAATACATACCTGGCACAATGCAATGTTGAAATGATATTTGTCTCATTTCTTTCTCTGTATGATGAATTTAAATTGTGTACTGGCTTATAATTCTCCCATATTATATTCCAGGGGAAGCAGAAGAATTTCAGCCCAGTGATAAATCTCACACAGATCCTCTTAATATTCATGGGAAGCGTGTAGTATATGTATGGTATAGATCTCTCAGAAGCGCATTACCAATTTCCTGTTCCTTGGCTATCTCCTTCCTTGCTTGTCATTTGGCTAGGGAGCCAATTCTGCCATGTGACATTGTGAGGTGGACCGTTGAAGGTAAGCTTCCATATTTTGCTGCTTTTGGTAAGATAGAGAAGCAAATTGGATCTCATTCTAAGGCATGCCCAATCAGTGTCAGTCGCATGTTCAGACCTATCCAAGCCATTTCATCACAGAAGTTGGAATCAGTGGCAGCTGAAATTGCTCAGAAAATTGGTCTGGAGTTACCTCCAGTGAACGTCTATGCTATCGCTTCTCGTTATATTAGGGAGTTATCTCTTCCTCTTGGGGAATTACTTCCTCTGGCATGCCACATATCTGAATGGTCTATGCCTTCTGAATTATATCTATCATCTAATGAGGCTAGAATTCCTACACGAATATGTGTCATGTCAATACTGATTGTGGCTGTAAGGATTCTTTTTGACATAAATGGTTATGGAGTGTGGGAATCCAGTTTGTGTAAAAATGGAGATACTGAATCAAAGAGAGATTCAAATACAACAAAGAATGCCAATGAAGACTCATCTTCCCATAAATCAGAGCCTACTTGTACTAAGTCAGGTGTTCTGGATTCTAGATTGAGTGCTGTGGAGGTTTTACAGATTCTTGAAGCCAAATATGATGAACTTGATGATGTACATGGTAAGTTTTATAATGATCTCGAGTCTGAAATGAATGCAATTTTTATGTTGAGTTTTTTCGTGACTTAGCTAAGCTACCTTACTGGCCTCCCTTGGCAGCATATTCCTGCGACTTGCCTTCATACCTCCAGTATTGCAAGGATGTAGTTTTTTCTGGATTACACCCGTCATATGAGGATATTGAAGAAGAAAAGTTACTGGATGAGTTCTGGGAGTTTTATCAGAACAACAAGGTAATTGGTCAAGTTTTTTCTATCTATTTTTTTGATGGTACTTCGTTAACATGTTTACAAGTTTTGAGAAAATCAAAATATTTGCAACACCGACCCCTCCTCAGAAATATAACCAGGAGGGTAGCTTTGACTAGAAATTATAAGTGTATTTTTGGAGCTTGACATTATTTGTGGCTTTACCTCATGGTTAAAATAAATCATAGTACTCATGCATATTACTCAAATTTGGGAGGAATATTGGTTGTGTTACAAATGAATTCTACTCTTATTTATTGTGGAGAGTTGTCTGGTATATTAGTATGACTAGCTGAATTTGTCGTTAGATTCAACATGTTGAAGCGGAATCGAGATATTATTAACATGTAGTTTATGTTTTCCAAGGTGATTCATGAGCTCTACAAACTTACAAACATGTGGCAACTAATCCTGTTTGATATTTTTACATTATAAATACCTGCAACTTCTTTATCTTCTGGTTTCAGGGTGCTGGAACATCAGATAGAAGCAAGAAATCTAGAGACGTGGCTGAAAGTAGAAAAGAGGAAGTTAGAAAAAATCGGAGTGATCATAGCACTTGCAGAACATATCAAAAAACCGATGATTGTTCAAAATGTAGCCTGGATCAGGATGGATCCTCTCATTTCGATCCAGATTCAGCAGATCAAACTTCAGAAGAATCTCCCAAAGAGAAGGCGATAAAGCAACTCAAGTTGGATATGGAAGAAAAACAATTTTGCTATATTCGACCGAGGGTTAGGTTGAAGAGGAAAGACTATATACATTACGCTAGGCGAAGGCAAGATGTGTTCATCTATGCTGTGCATGCTGATTATTACATCTTACTTCGATCGTGTGCTAAGGTTGCTCAAGTCGAAACTAGGGTTATGCATATTGCAGTTTTGAGTTTAGAGAAGAAATTGCAGTGGCTGGAGAAAGAGATTGAATCTTCATTGCATTTGAAACCAAGTCTCCAGGGCTTTTGTGAATTCTGCAAGGATGATAAATTATTATAACGTAAATGTTTTCAGCTATATTATCTTATATTTTATGTTGAAAAGGTTTAAGTATATTAACTTAAATATCATGATATTTGTATAAAAACATTATACTCATATAATATAAATGTTATCATATTAAAAAAAACCTGGATTTCGATCCGGGTCGAATCAGGTCGATGCATATAACAATACTCATAAAAGTTTAAATAAATAAAATATATTTAAAAAAAGTTGAAACTAGATTTGTCAATAGGAATCCACGTGGAACTCTTATTTCCATTCCAAAATAGATAAAAAAAAATAAATAGATAAAAAAAAATAATAAAAAAAAATTACAGAAATTCATTTTGAGTGACCACCCCAACTGAGCTGTGTGCTTCCCAATTCCGACCAAGCTCATCGGCGATGGCGTCCATGCCCTTCTCTTCTGTGTTCACCGCACCTTTACAATGTTTGGCAGCTGCAAAACTGCAGTTCAACTCCAATTCCGCGTTGGCGTTTCTTGAATCGTCCAATGGTGCAGGTCTCAGTTCGTCGAAATCTAGGTTTTTTCGTGATGGCTTCGCGGCTTTATCCCCAATTCTGTCTGGGTTTCCGTTGAATTCTCGATCTTTTGCTTCTGTTAGCGCCAGAGCTGCTACTGAGAAGTCGATTCATGATTTCACTGTTAAGGTAATTTTTTGGTTACTGTTTGATGAAAGTTGGATTGTAGAGAAATAGAGAGATTTGGAGAAGAATGAATGTGATTTTGCTATGGGTGATTATCACCATGGTGTTTATTATGATTTGGAGAGGATTTAAGTTGTTGGTTTTTGAATGCAAATCAAATTTTAGTGTAGAGTGATTAGAAAAAGTTTGGTTAGCTGATTTGGGTTGATTTGGCGCAGTTCGATTTTATCCTTTTTGAATCTGTTTCCATAGCTGAATTGGTTTGCATTGTTGGAGTTATATTGCTCCTGATTAATACGGTGTAAGGTTCAACGATTGTTCGAATTTGAACTATTGTGTAAGTTCTGTAGGCTGTGGATCTTCGTGTTGCGGAGAGATTATGGTTAATTCGGTCTTTTATTTCTTCGTCCGTGGAAATGGGAGTTTAGAACAGGGAGTTAATTTGTATTAGTCTGCCTGCGCGAAAAGTAATGATGAACATGTGGATAAATGTTACGAAAGTAGGACTTTGTGTTGTGGCCTCTTGGTGCATTAACATTAGGATTTGTACACCTCATATAGGGGGTCGAAAGTTGCTAAACTGTGTTGTAGTTTGATCTTTGATTTTTAGCTACAAATTATTAGAATCTTTAACATTGATGAAAAACCTGTCAAATCATGGAATTGTCTACCATTAGACCATATTGACACCAGTTGCAGTTTTCTTTAGTGTTGCTTTTCTTGATTATGCAGTATTCCAGTTAGACCTCTGAAAAAATTGGCTCTTCAACTGAAGGTTATTTATACAATGTTTTTCTCACTTCCAATGGAAACAGGACATTGATAATAAGGATGTTTCACTTAGCAAATTCAAAGGAAGGGTACTTCTGATAGTAAATGTTGCTTCAAGATGGTATTCCCTTTTACACCTACTATTGAGTTGTATGCTCATGCACTATGTGTACGAATCTGAACTGACTTAGTTAACTGACTTTGAATTCAGTGGCTTGACGTCGTCAAACTATACGGAGCTTTCTGGCCTCTATGAAAAATACAAACCTCAAGGTGAGATTTGGTTAATCAATGCAATACTACTGATATATATAAAGTTTTACGACAGTGTTACTATAGAAAATTCTCCACATGGTTCCAAGATGTATAGCAGTTGTCTATATCCCACTATGTGAGGTGGGCCTATAAGGATCATATTTTGTCATTTTATTCGTTTGAAACACATCATGTTGTCTTTAGAATCAAGTATAACATGTTTTTCCATAAGTGTTTATTAATTCTTTTTTAAGTCTTGTGAAATTGATTCATTCATATGTCAATGCAGGATTTGAAATTTTAGCCTTTCCATGTAATCAGTTTGGGGGCCAAGAGCCAGGATCAAATGAAGATATTAAGCAGTTTGCCTGTACACGATTTAAAGCGGAATTCCCAATTTTTGATAAGGTACATACTTCTGGTTGCTTTTCTCTCTTCTGCTGTATTAGAATAACTGAAATGAATTACTAAAAATTCAATTTCTACAGGTTGATGTTAATGGACCAAATACAGCTCCGGTTTATCAATTTCTGAAGTCAAAAGCTGGAGGATTCCTAGGCGATTTGATTAAATGGAACTTTGAGAAGTTTCTGGTAGACAAGAATGGTAAAGTTGTTGAAAGATATCCACCAACAACCTCCCCTCTTCAAATAGAGGTAAAATTTTGCTCACTTGCTTCCTAAACAAATTAGTGAACATCTTTCTTATAGAATACTCCCTCCGTCCCGGTCCAAGCTACCTACTTGGACCGGGCACGGAACCTAAGAAAATGCAGTTGACTAGGTTACTTTTTGATTAAAAAAGTGTTTTTTATACTTTTTGTTGTTGTTTTTTGACTTTTTGGTTACTTTTTGACTTTTTGGTTACTTTTTGATTAAAAAAATATTATTTCTTTGCTATTTTGGGGTTGGCAAGTTTGATTGGGACGGACGAAAATGGCAAGTAGGTAGCTTCGAGCGGGACGGAGGGAGTATATTGTTTTCGGTTTCCCATATATTTATCAATTTCTTTCCATACACAATCTCAGTACATGTAATACTTGGTTGTGGGGTGTCGTGTGCATATAGGACATTGTGGAAATTCTGCAATCATATGAACACTTTCATATTCTTGGAGCACTTCTTGAGTTTATTCCTATTCAGGATATAATTTACGGGATGACTGCCATTTCAGCTGTATTAAAATTTTCATCTTTACCTGCTTTCTGCAGAAGGATATCCAGAAGCTTCTTGCCGCATAGATTCCAGATACGTCTCGCTGTCCACCATATGCTTGTTTGATAAATATCTGGCTGCGAACAAATGGATTTTCTCCTACTTAATGTCGTACTTTATTTTTGTACAATTTTGTTGGATCTTATTGAATAAGTTAGCAATCAGAAAAATATAAAAACTTGGGAAATTATGATATACCATTTCTGTTTTATATCTGATGTCAGTGTATGTATTTTAGTTTATGCGAATGATGGTCTACTGAGGTTACTTTTCCGATCTTCATTAATAAAATGAGTATTATCTGGTATATTTTGGGTGTTTCGGACGTTCTAGTAGGGTGACTTTCTGAATTTCTGAATATGTTAAGAATTTATATTCTAATTGTTCAGCTGGAAGTTGCAAGAATTTAAGTTGTTTATTTGTTATATATGTTCTTTGTGTAACTTAGTGGCATTGCATCAACTACAAATCTTGCCTCAATCTGACTTAATTATTTGATTCCTGGAGAAAAATATACTTTTCTGCATTCTATTTCATTTATTTAGGCTAAATCAAAGCTTGATACTCGTGCGCACGATCTGAGAATGATTGCCATGTTTAAGGAACACCCCATTTTAACACACTTAAAGGAACACATATTGTTGATATTTCATATTATTAACTAAACAAACAGACTTAAATGAAGGATAAACTATGATATTATGCATATATAAAGATTTGGTGCAAGATACACAGGCTGATCTAACACCCTATTGCTTATTGTTTATTAGTGTATGAAATGGCTGATTAACAATATATTTGAAGGCACATTGTTCAATAAATACATCAAAAGAATTATAAATAACTCTCCAAGAAGCAGACCTGTAACTACTAAACAAAGTATTGATATAATATGAGATATAATACTATTAATTTTCTTGGAAATCTCTTCATACTGATTCGAAAATTCATGGTCTTGCCTCCAATATGTGCCCTTCTGAAATGCAAGATCTGAATCCAAAACATTTGGAAGAAGATCAATCAGAAAAACCCTTAACCAATTCAGATGAAGAAAATCAAGAATGGTATAATCATCACTCAAGAGAAACCACTTTTCTCTCACCAATTCTTGAACCATTTCAATGGCTGCAAATGCTTTCTTCCAGGCTAAACCCAACTTTTGTTCTTGGAGTTGTACTTGTCTATGGCCTCAGCCAGGGCTTTTCTGGCTCGTTTTTCAAGGTTGTCTCTGACTACTATTGGAAAGATGTCCAAAAAGTGCAGCCATCAGCTGTGCAGCTGTTTGTAGGCTTATATTACATTCCATGGGTGATGAAGCCTATATGGGGTCTCTTGACCGATTGTTTTCCGGTAAAAGGGTATCGCAGGAGGCCGTATTTTGTCCTGGCCGGAGTTGTTGGGGTGGCATCCGCCTTATTGGTGGCGGCAGGTGGTCGTTTATCTGTTTTACTTGCTTTGACTTGCTTAATAGGAATAACAGCAGGGGTGGCCATTGCTGATGTCACCATTGATGCTTGTATTGCTAGAAATAGTATTGAGATTAGGTCTCTGGCTGCTGATATGCAAACCCTTTGCGGGTTTTGTTCCTCAGCTGGTGCTCTTGTGGGCTACTCCATCAGTGGTTTTTTCGTTCATCACCTTGGCTCTCAGGTTAGTTTCTTAGAAAAATGATATTTCATATCGTGTTTTCCTGTAATCCATAGGTAGAATTGAAACAAAAAATTCAGAGTGAGAAGTTAATATTGAGAGAGCTTAGATCCAATAACTCCTTAATTCTCATGTATTGGTGCTAGAAACAGGATTCATCTTCAATCTTGTAGGTAGCTTTGGGGCTTCTGGCAATTCCTCCTGCTACTCTGATTGTCCTAGGCTTTGTGATCTATGAGCCGAGAACCGACATTCATGACGTAAAAAAAAAGGTCGAATTTCATTTTCTATTAGTTTGTTTCAAGCTCAATTTTCAATGACAACGCCTCATTTCTTATCATTTTGATCCTTTCTCAATGCAACATTTTCTTGTTTAATCAGCTAAACATAAATTGAAACCAATCTCAGTTGAAATAATCAAATGTAGTCCAAATTCTTCGCCACAATTAGATTAATGGTTAATTCTGTCAATAGTATGTTAAAAAATCTGTAGAGTGGATCTGGGGAAAAAAAATTCAGCCAACTTGCAGTGCTGGTGTGCTTTCTTGAATCTTGAAGAATGTGAAAAAAAAAAACCTGTAGTAAATCTCTCCTTTCATTTCCAATTGTCTAAAAAGCAGGAGATATGATGCTTAAATAATTTCATGTTTATTAGCCTGGAGAGAATTTAAGAGAAACAATAAACGGAATGTACAAAACCATCCGATTCCCACAAGTGTGGAAGCCGTCTCTCTACATGTTCCTCTCGTTGGCCCTAAGCATCAGTACTCATGAAGGCCAGTTTTATTGGTACACTGATCCAACAGCTGGCCCTGCCTTTTCCCAGGTACACATGTTATCTCTTCAATCCCACTCGTAAAAATCCAGACCAATCATGCCTCCATGGTTACATTTTCTTGATTCACAGGAATTTGTCGGAATGATATATGCAATAGGCGCAATGGCTTCCATAGTTGGTGTAATAATCTACCACAAAGCTCTGAAAGACTACCCTTTCAGAGCCTTGATCTTCTCTGCGCAGCTCCTGTACAGCCTATCAGGTATGCTCGATCTCATCTTCATTCTACGATGGAACTTAGCCCTCGGAATCCCAGACTACTTCTTCGTCGTTCTTGAAGAATGTGTGTCTAGGATCATTAGCAGAATCAGGTGGATGCCTATGATGGTCTTCAGTTCCCAGCTCTGCCCTGTGGGCATCGAGGGCACGTTTTTCGCGCTTTTAATGTGCATTGATAGTCTTGGTTCACTTAGCTCCAAATGGGGTGGTGGGATTGTTCTTCATCTCTTGCATGTTACAAGAAGCGATTTCAAGAATCTGTGGCTGGTAGTTTTGATCAGAAATTTGCTGCGATTTTCGACATTGAGTTTGATTTTCTTAGTACCAAATGCATATCCATCTGAGATTTTGATCCCTTCAAATGTATTATTAGCAAAGAACAACGAAGTTGTGGATGATGATGATGCTAGTTTGCAGATGGTTCCATTGAATGAGAAACATAAGTATGAGTTTCTTGATGTTGATAAATGATTCAACCTCTCTTTGTCTTGTGTTGAGTTTAATTTGTTACACGAGAAAATTAAATCAAACTATTCGATATTTGACTCGGGATTATTACTCATTAAATTCTATTTTATTTAATTAGCTAAATCAAATCTTGATGCTCGTATGCACGATTTTGAGATTGATTTCCATGTTTAAGGAACACTTAAAAGGAACCCGACTTGTTGATATTCATATTATTAACTATTCAACAGACTTAAATCAAGGGAAACTGTGTTGTTCTGCATATATAAAGATCTGGTTCAAGACTTTATTTGATCTAACACCTCATTTGTTAATAGTTTATTAGTGTGTGAAGATGGCTGTTTAACAATTAGTTTGAAGTGTTTCAATAAAGTCTAGATCCAAAGGATTATAATTAATTCTCCAAGTACCAAACCTGCCTAGCTACTGAGCAAAGTATTAATATAATATAAGATATAAAACTATTGATTTTCTTGGAAATCTCTTCATACTCATATTGACTCCAATATTCATGGTCTTGCCCATCTGAAATGCAAGATCTGAATTCAAAACATTTGGAAGAAGATCAATCAGAAGAACCCTTAACCAAATCAGATGAAGAAAGTCAAGAATGGTATGATCATCACTCAAGAGGCAGGTGGCCTTTTTTCTCATCAATTCTTGAACCATTTCAATGGCTGCAAATGCTTTCTTCCAGGCTAAACCCGACATTTGTTCTTGGAGTTATACTCGTCTATGGCCTCAGCCACGGCTTTGCTGAGTCGTTTTTCAAGGTCGTCTCCGACTATTACTGGAAAGATGTCCAGAAAGTTCAGCCATCTGCTGTGCAACTGTTTATAGGCTTATACTATATTCCATGGCTGATGAAGCCTGTATGGGGTATATTGACCGATTGTTTTCCGGTCAAGGGGTATCGGAGGAGGCCGTATTTTGTCCTGGCCGGGGTTGTTGGGGTGGCATCCTCCTTGTTTGTTGCAGCAGGTGGCCGTTTGTCTGTGATACTTGCTTTGATTTTCTTGATAGGAATAACAGCAGGAATAGCCATTGCTGATGTTACCATTGATGCTTGCATTGCAAGAAATAGTATTGTGATTAGGTCTCTGGCTACTGATATGCAAACCCTTTGCGGGTTTTGTTCCTCAGCTGGTGCTCTTGTGGGCTACTCCATCAGTGGTTTCCTCGTTCATCATCTCGGAGCTCAGGTTACCCTTCGGAATAAAATGATCTTTCATCTCGGGTTTTTCTGTTATTCATGCTACATGTAGATGGAAACATAAGATGAAATGTTGTGTTGAAACCAAAAAGTTGATATTGAGAGGGCTGAGAGATCCAACAATTCTTGATTTTCATGCATTGGTTCAACAAATGAGATTCATTTTCAATATTGTAGGTAGCATTGGGGCTTCTGGCAATTCCTGCAGCTACTCTGATTGGGCTAGGCTTTGTCATCTATGAACCAAGAACAGACACTCGTGATGTAAAGAAAAAGGTCAGATTTCATTTCTCCATTAATTCGTCGTGCTCGATTTTCCATTCTGATCGTCTTGATCCTTCCTCAAAGCAAGATTTCCTTGTCCAATCAGCTAAACAGAAATGAAAGCGATCAAATGTTGTCTGAATTCTTAGATTGATGGTTATTGAACTGATATGCTATAACAGAAAATGTCAATCTTGTTTAAAATTCTATAGAGTGATCTGGGAAAATTATTTTGGCCAGCTCACAATGCTGGTGTTTTCATTTCACCTTTCCATGAATTTCAACTTCATTTTAAACTACTTGACAAATATGACACATAAATACTATCATGTTTTGTGCAGGCTGGAGAGAATATAAGAGAAACAGTAAACGGAATGTTGAGAACGATCCGATTCCCACAAGTGTGGAAGCCGTCTCTCTACATGTTCCTATCGTTTACGCTGAGCATCAGTACTCATGAAGGCCAGTTTTATTGGTACACCGATCCAAACGCTGGCCCTGCGTTCTCCCAGGTACTTATTATCTCTTCAATCGCACTCGTAAGAGTCCGAACCAATCATGTCTCCATGGCCACATTTTCTTGATTCACAGGAATTTGTTGGAATGATATATGCAATAGGGGCAATGTCTTCCATAGTTGGTGTAATAATCTACCACAAAGCTCTGAAAGACTACCCTTTCAGAGCCTTGATCTTCTCTGCACAGCTCCTATATGGCCTATCTGGTATGCTCGATCTCATCTTCATTCTACGATGGAATCTAGCCCTCGGAATCCCAGACTACTTCTTCGTTGTGCTTGAAGAGTTCGTGTCTCGGGTGATCATCAGAATCAGGTGGATGCCTATGATGGTCCTGAGCTCCCAGCTCTGTCCTGTGGGCATCGAGGGCACGTTTTTCGCGCTGTTGATGTGCATTGATAGTCTTGGTTCACTTAGCTCCAAATGGGGTGGTGGGATTGTTCTTCATCTCTTGCATGTTACAAGAAGTGATTTCAAGAATCTGTGGCTGGTAGTTTTGATCAGAAATTTGCTGCGATTTTCGACGTTAAGTTTGGTTTTTTTAGTACCAAATGCAAGTCCATCTGAGGTTTTGATCCCTTTGAATGTTTTAGCAAAGAACAATGGTGAAGTTTTGGATGATGATGATGGTAGTTTGGTGATGGCTCCATTGAATGAGAAACACATATTTCTTGATGTTGATAAGTGATGAAGCAACTATCTCTTTTGTGTTGTTGAGTTTGATTTGTTGCACGAGAAAATTAGACCAAAGTATTCCATATTTGACTCGATATTATTAATCATCACAAAAACTTTTGTGCATCAAATGCATGGATATGCACTTGACCCAACCTGCGCGTATACGCGCTCCCACATGCGTCCTGCGGCTCCCACGCGCCTGGATGGATGCGCTCAAATCCAATCAAATTCGCTCGTTAAGGATACATTTTAGTTATGTTAAAGATACATTTTTAGTTATGTTAATAATACCTTTGAAATCCTGATTCCAGGTTACATACCACGTTTTGTTAAGAATACATTTTGGTTATGTTAAGGATACCTTTAGTTATGTTAAAAATACATTTTGGTTATATTAAACATACATTTAGGTTATGTTAAGGATATCTTTAGGTGATGTTAAGGATACCTTTGAAATTGTGATCCCAAGTTCCTTTGAAATCCTGATTTGATACCCTTAGAATTCGCTTCAGGTCACATACATTTACGTTATATTAATGATACATTTAGGTTATGTTAAAGATATTTTTATGTTATGTTAAAGATACATTTGTGTACAAAATGTGTAATACAACTATGTTATGGATAAGGTATATCTAACATAATATAAATGTATCCTTAACATAACCTAAAGGTATACCTAACGTAACGTAAATGTATGAAATCTGGACATAAAGATATCCTTAACATAACGTAAAGGTATCCCTAAACATTACCTAAAGGTATCCTTAACATAACCTAAAGGTATGTCTAACGTAACATAAATGTATGAAATCTGGGCATAAAGATATCCTTAACATAACCTAAATGTATCATTAATCATTACATAAATGTATCCTTAACATAAGTAAAGGTCATGACCAAAATTTTAAAAAGGTAGCTCGAAAAAAAAAAAATTGGAAGTGGGTCGGTTAACTTGGATTCGACCCAATTACATGGATCTAAGATCCATACACCTAATGCACAGGAAACTTACTCATTATGCTTTTATGCAAGCTTGATCAAAATATTGTAAATCATTTTTCATTTTTAGAAAACTTAGAAGATATTGAAAGTTGTATTGTACTCAATATTAAATTGCTTGAAATAACATGAAAAAATTGTTCTAATCATCTTTAGCTTTCTCATTTTTAGTATTTTATGTATTTTTTTTAAAATTTAGTCATATCGTTTTAAAAACTTTTGATTTTTAGTTTGATTAACTACAACATTAGGTTGAAGTGATATGTTCATTCAACATCCAAATTACATATTACAAATAAATATAATTTAGAATTATTATAAATAAGTATATATATACAACGTAAAAAAAGCCTAGTTTTTATAATCAAAGATAGAATAAAATTTATTTATTATTAAAACTTTGAATTTCTAAAATAAAGTTCCAAATAGGTATTTATCAGCACAAAAATTTAAATTTCAAATGAACAACAAATCATCTTAACATATTATGGCAGGTTAATTAAACTCAAATCAAATATTTTATTTGTTTTCTATTAGATTAAAGTTCATTAAAAAGCTCGGTTTTGTTAATAGTAGAAAAGACATCATAAATTTTCAATAATAAATAAAAGATCAACTTAACCAATTATTATTATTATTATTATTATTATTAAATAAGGGAAAGAAAAAAAAAAAAGAAGAACAATTTAAGATATTTCACTTTCACTTTCATTTCAGACACTCACTAACACCAAGCTGAAGAAATTCATCTTCGCATTGACCTTTGATCTTCATCTTCTCCTCAATTCGACATGGTAATCTTCTTCTTCTTCTCCTCCATTTTTCTGTAATTGAATCTATGTATCAATGATTTGATGAACATGTAGTCATCTGCCTTTTTCCTGAGTTCGTTAGGGTTTGATTTGTATGGTTCTGCTAATTATCATGAAATCCTTCTGATTTTCTTTGTTGTAATCGGTGTTTCATTCTTGTTTGATTTCGTTTCTGTTAATTTCGACGTCCTATGATGTGATGAATTCGAGCTCGTGAAATTTGTCGACACTCTTTCTCGTATCTAGCTCAGAAGATTCTTAATTTGTTCGATTTTGTATCTGCTTTTCAGAATCTCTGAAAATTTATGGCCTTGTTCTTATATTGATGTTGTTGGAGTGCTTTTCAGGAAAGTTGGTTTTTTTTTTTTTTTGGGGATTTTTCTAAATATGTTTTTGATATTATACAAATTTCATTTCTAGAGCACATGTAAGAGCCACCTGCAAGCCGTATTCGGGTAAAAACTACTTATGCTTGTATTTAAATGGTAATGAGTAGTGTCGTTGCACGTTTTTTTGTCCTCGAAATTTTCTTTGATGTCGAAGAGATTCTCAATGTGCAGTAAGACTTCTGTGCCGGTAGTGGATATATGTTTTGTCATTTCTTATTTATTCAGGAATCATTTCTTGTGCAGTCTAATAGGCACACTATTATTCTCATGCAAACATCTCAGCACAGAGCGACTCGCACTTTCATGGATTATGATTCGATCAGCCAAGCTATGGACGGTATGTATCAAAGAGTTGTACTTCTTATAATTGTGTGTGATTGTTCCACCTTTCGTACATTATATTTATCTTCGTCACATGGAAGGAGGAACTGTGGATATGACATTTGTTGCTATTGTCTGATTATAGAACAAGAAAACTTAACCTATACCATAAATTACTCTTATTGGGTGTTTAGATTGGTACATCTAAAGCCTGCCTTTCATGCCCGGATGGTCATATTGCTGGTTACATTTAAACCACCTGCGCAAAAGTCATCCTTGTAAGACGCTGGATTTGTTGATCTTCCACATCATGAGAGAAGGGGAAATCAATTGCATTTATAGATTTTCATCCTTGGAATCTTTGATTATTAACGTCTTATGATTTTGACCAGTTGCTAAGTGTCTTGCTGTTTTACTGATTATGATTCATTTGTTTTGTGACAATTCGTTCACCCATTTGTTTTGGTATGAATGATGAGCGGTATATAACTGAGAACTTTAAGAGTACGTTTAGATTGTTCAAATTTGCATCTCAGAATGTATACTTTGAGAATACATGTGCTTCCTCGGCCATTCTACCTTTGATGTCTATTCTGAACTGTAGTCCACAAATAATCTCTAAAGATACCCCCCACCCCCCCTATTTTTTGCATCAAAGGAAAAGAATATGCCAATGTAATTTTTTATTTTGTTTTGTTTGCGTTGTTCTCAAGCTGAGTGCAGATTGGAGCATCAGCAATATCACAATAACTGAATATCTTAACAGTAGAGTCAGTTGCTCTGCCCTTGAAATGCTGGATACAGTTAATGATTCCTTGCTAACTGTTTTTGCAGGGATTTGTGGTCTATATGAACGAAAACTCAAGGAGCTAAATCCTGCTATTAGGAATATCACATATGACATCTCGGATCTTTACAATTTTATTGATGGGCTTGCTGATTTGAGTGCATTAGTGTAAAATCTCTCTCTCTCTCTCTCTCTCTCTCTCTCTCTCTCTCTCTCTCTCTCTCTCTCTCTCTCACACACACACACACACACACATGTACATTTCAATATCAAGTGTGCAAGAACCTACGGTCATCTCACTCAAATCACATGTTTGACATATGTCAATTAGTATAAGCTTACAATGCCTTTAATCCTTAGATGGTGATTTTATTCATTGAAACGGAGTTGCCTTTCTTTGATATTTCATATTTCCCTTTGCTACTACTACCAGTAAGCTATAACTCAAGCGATCCATGATCGTTGTGCTTTTGCAGCTATGACCACTCAATTCAGGCATACCTTCCATATGATCGACAATGGATCAAGCAAAGGACATTACAGCACTTGAAGAAATTGGCTCATTGATCTCAACCATGCAGATAGTCGATGATTGGAATATGTTGTGAAGGCTGAAATTATGTTAGATTCATCAGCCAGACATCCACTCATCATTCTCCATTTCGATCCTTTGTATCTCGTGTTTCCCTATTGTGAAATACAATGCTACTCATTGCATATTTCCCCTGTGTAGAGTATCATATGGCCATTATGTAAGTGCATTTTGTGACCTTGTATTGCCTTTTAAGAAGCTTCTCTTGTCACCATTTGTAACCTAAATGCTCAAATATTGTTATGCATTGCCAAGATTGGCTTATGTTTTTGCTTTGTTCAATATGTGTTGTGATGGTAATTAATGAAATTGAGTCAAGATTTTTGTTTCAATTTTTCATGAGTGAGCTTTACATGAAACCGATTCACGAATCATGTTCCGTGATGGGGTCATCCGACAATCCACACTTCTCATTTAGCATATAAATTAGTCAAAATGAGTTTCATTCATCGGTTAAAAGCATCTGTCTCTGAAAACATTCCGGGAGAAAAGTTTATTGTAATTTTTCATTCATGTTGATAATAAATGAAAGAGACATCATTTATTTCTACCACACGGAATAAATAATATATTTTTCTACCACAATTTATTAACATGACAATAACTATTTTTTACAATTCTAGAAAATTATATTGTGTGATAATTTTTTTTTTCCTTTATCTAATCTAATAAAATATTTAAAGTTTTTGCAAAAATGAAATATGTTTATATTAGAAAAGGTAGACAAGTATTTTCTTAACGTTTTAGATTATCAAAAGCGATTTTTGTAATAAGCCAAAGTGGGATATAAATAGCGACTTTAGTTTAAAGCAAATAGTCAACATTCTCCTTCTCAAAATTCTCCGCCTCCTCTCCTCCGTCGGCGGTGGCGGTGTCAGTCTCCGGCGCATCGGGAAATGGAGAGTTCCACCAATTCCACCGACCAGACCACGCAGGAACTCGCCGTCGAAGGGCAGAAGCATCTCCAGGAAACAATCCAAGCCGCCTTCTCAATCCTCGCCGCCATGAACGACGAGCTCTGCAACGCCGGCCTCTGGTCCAACACATCCGCCGCCGCCGCTACCAATAGCAGACTCCACCCGAACGGCGACGTATCGTCGGACTCTTCTTCTGCATCCTCCGCGTCGCACTCTCGTGCTCAACACCACAATAGCTCCGACATCGGCGGCGGAGCCCTCGACGAAGCGAGATTGCAGTATAAGGCCTCCGTCGCGTCTCTGCGGTCCGTCCTCGTCGCCCTTTCGAATTCGCCGAAGGTATTATTTCCATTGATTTTAGATATGAGAATTGATGAATTGCTTCAAATTTGTAAATTACTTCACTTTGCATCTTCCTTGAATTCTATAGATTAAGAGATTCTATTGAGCTTGTTCATGAGTTGTTCATCAAATGCTGTGTTCGTTATAGCTCCACGATTGATCTATTCATAACAATGCTTATCTTTTCAATTAACCTAGGGTAGAAGTGTAGCTGAAGCAGATTCAGAATCCGACGCTGATCAAACAGATATTGAGATGCTTGAAGAACGAGCCTCTATTTTAAGAAAGGTAATATTACTTGCAATGAGATTTAAAGCTTCATCTATGGCTGATATGCTCTTGATAAGATTCTTGGTTTCAAGAAATTTGCATGTTGATAGTAAGAACTCATCATATTACTCTACAATGATGTGAAATCAGATTGTTTCAATGGTGTTATAGACTCTTGTGAATGATATTTGTGCAATATATGTAGTGGCTGTTAATGATTCCAACTCTTTAATGGCTTGTCGGTACATACAGATACCGACTCAAAAGAGATGTCTCGTTCTTCGGAGATTGCCTCTAATTCATAATTATAGTTAGTTCATCATATGCACAGAACAGAACACTTGGTTTTTCGTTTGGCTTTGAATGGATCGTTTCCGTCTTGGCTTGAAGAACTTGAAATGGCTCATGTATATCTCTGTATCTTTTGAATCAAGACAAGTATGTTTTTTGAGTCAGATATGGTTGGGTTCGTATGCATGCTCTGGAGATTGATTGTTGTTTGAACGGTTGTAGTAGTATCGTCTAGTCTCAAGCATGTCCGGATATGTGTATACATGAAGTTAAGAGTTCTAGCATATTTTTCCATGTAGTATATCCCCGGAGTATTTTATATACGAAAAGCATCACTCGTTGTCTATTGTTGTTTGAACGGTAGGAGCTTGCAGACAAGGACAAGTATGTCAAGATGTTGATAGATCAGCTTCGTGGTCTTCTTGGTGACATATCCACATGGCAAAGCCCTTGTGAACTATGAGGTTCATGTTCATGTTTAAGGCGTGATCAATGCATTTAGAGACACCCTTCAAAGGTATGAAACGTAATCTAAACCTAGTCTCTTTCCGCTATTGAATCTAATTACTAATGTTTTTTCCGATTTTCGATGTTTCAGTGAGTCGAGAACTGAAAGAGATGGAGCACGTTGTGATTCTTGACTCAGTTTCGGGGTTTTGTTTCATCTGTCTAGTTTGATTTGCAAATGAAACAGCAATCAACAACAGCCTCATCTTGCTTCCTTTTCTTATCTTAATTCTCATCCAAAAATGTATCAGTTGATGAAATATTTGATCAGATAAATGACAATTGGATGTTCTCTGGCTTGAAGTTCATTTTGTTGCTTATAAATGAATCTTGTGGTAGTTTATGCAAAGAGAAGTCTCTTACAAGTTTCTTTCAAGCTCGATTCGATAAAATCTCCTTTAAACTCGACCACAGTAATGAACTTGTAAACCTTCAATAACTTCAATAAATTGAGCTTGCAAAATAAATTCGATCCAGATCTAAATGACAGCCCTATCAAATCATAGGATCTTTTTCCTGCCAAGAAAAACCCACCCCAAGAAACCAAATCAAATGTAGTCAGAAGATCAGAGCCTAGGACAAAACAAAAAGAATCCTGTCAAATGTTAAACAGTTATAACCGTACATTATCTGCTGTGATCTTCAAACTACTGTCTAGTCTGTCTGCAAACAACCAATTATTCAATGAGTTCAGTTCTATTGCTAAAGAATTCAAGAAACTGAATAATTCTGTGAATCCAGCTATCTCCATGTCTGTTCTCCTCTCAAATGTGGACTAGCAACATCCGGCTATAGGAACGAACGGGTCTGCTAGTGGCGACAGAGGCTGGCAGCTAAGATCGTCGCTGCCTTTATGATAAAACACTTTCTGCACATAGAACATCAGATAGCACTGCGATGTTCTAACCACCTCCTCGTCGACTTCTGTTATCCATGCATCGTCGCATTTGAACCACTGGTTTCTTAGACGAAGATAGGTTACATAGTGCCCGGATTCCAGCATCCCTGAATGTGTAACAACAGCAAAAACCTCAAACTCTGTGGCGATGTCTGCTTCCTCACCCTCCATGGAAAACATTCTGTTTCCGAACCTTTTCTTGACCACTGAAGAGGACAAATATGGCCTCATGTCCAGGGAAAACGGAAACTGCAGATGACGGTCAATTTTTCTTGACATTTTCCGGATTGGAGAGTGCTCAAATCGCTTTATGTGCAGACAGAGAACGAGGGGTAGCTTTTTCAGAGACATTTGTTTTAAAGAGTCTTGTTTTTCTTGACAGTTTTCGCAGTAGAGTTTCTGGTCTGATCCCAGCTTCTCGGGCTTGGTGAAGAGATCCAAGCAGCCCGCAAGAGAGGACGTTACTAGGGTCTCGTTCAGCTTGTTTGATCGACTACTGAGATCTGTTGCAAAGGAGGTGCTTGTGTTTAAGTCGAGTGATATGTCTATGCATGGATCATAAGTTGATGATGTGAACCCACAGGATGTACATGTGACGTCGGATCTTAGTAACCCCGAGAAAACCCTATGAGCAATACACTGGCAATCCCCGTTTTCTGCGTAAATGCAAATGATTTTCCATCAGTGAGACACGACTGGTGGATGACCAACAATGATGAGCAGATATCGACGTTTAAATTCAATTAGGTTGTGTTTGGATCGAGGAATTTGAAAGAAGTAGATTCCAATAACGTTCTTCAATCCAAACACTACTGTAAAATGCGACCTTATATCACTTAGGTAACATCACCATTTTCTTTGAATCAACATATGGATATAGTACAAGTAAAGAACAAAACCAACAAATATCTTTGAATCTAACCTCAATCACCACTAGACAACCATAAACCTAAGAAATGCCAAATTTCAGTACTTGGTTACCTTTATTTTCCATGCTAGACTTCCCCAATTTCTCATGGATCCTATCAAGCATCGAAATAAAGAATTCATGTGCATCTTGCTGCTCGTAACTGGCAAGATTTTCTGAATGCTGCCACCAGCTGAAAACGGAGAAGACGATTCCAATTAGTAACATATGTGCCAATATGTAACTCTCAACTATGATGCATACGGTTTTTCAAATCACACAAAATGATAACAACAAAAGAACCTTACACCATTGTCAAAGAAACTAACATAGATTGATTTCAACAGTTCTTATCCTCATCCAACATGTGATGTATATCACTAGCAAACAAAGACAAGCTAGATGGATCCATAACAAAGAGCAATCAAGAGAATGACCAAAATGCAAGAATCAAGTTCGATGAGATCCACAAACCTATAAAGAAACTTAGCAGGACTGTAAGGCGTCCGTTCACCCGAAAAAACAGCAGAAAAAATGACATCCATATCACAAGGCAAACACAACCGATCCCCAGAGCTCTTTCTGCAGGTCCCATGATTATGCCTATCACTAAGAAAGTAATTCCTCAATGGAGGAGCATGAAGCAATGCTTGCAAAACAGAATTCATAAAACAAGTATTCCCAAGATTGTTCAACCCCCTCAATCCTAATGGAAGACATGATTTAGACCTCTGTTTACTCCTCAAAATCGATCTTCTAACGCTGTTCGAATACAAATCAGCTCCAAAATCCAATCTTTTCCTCTTGCTCAACCTCAATTCACCATTTCCCACAACCCCATTTCCATTTCTTGGCAACCCCATCAACTGTTTACATACCACAGCTCTATCAAACTCAGGATCATACACCTGATCACAGCACACAAAGCAATAGAGCTCGACCCTTTCGATATCAACAGCAATCTCATGACCACCCTTAGATTCACTATGCAAAATGGCATGATTTGATTCAGGAGCAATGCAACAAGTAACAGAGGAACAGATCAAACACATAAACAATCTGCCATTAAAACCACAGCAGAAACTGCATCTAAGCATTTCTGATTTGGATTTATCAACCATTGTTCTTCCATAGGGGCTACACCTCAATAAATCTTGGATCAAATTATAACCCTTTAAGCCATGATTTAGCTTGTAATCAACCAAGTGCTTGCATAGCCTAGGGATTGTGTAGGAAGAGTTTCTAGCTGACATGTTAATAAAAATTGAATCTTTGTCAACAACAAAGACAAAAAAGAGCCTGTGAACACTGAATAGAATCAGAGAAATTTGTTGGAAGAAAAATAAAATCTGATAAAGAACAGATTCAGATGAATAATAAAGAATGGAAAAAAATCAATCAACACCAAAATTAAAAAACCGGGTTGATCCGATATGGTGTTATATGGTAAAATAAAATCAAACGAAACAAAATGAGAAGAAATATATATTAGAGAGCTATTGCCTCAGTGTCGGAGGAGGAGGAGGAGGAGAGTGGAGAAGCTTTCTTCTTTGCAAAGACCGACTCATATTTTCTGCTGTGGGACAGACCACTTTCCTTACTGTGGTGGAGAGATCACAACCGTTGATCTTTCATCATTGGATGAATGTGGACCACAAGATAAAATCATTGGGGGTGGAGTGGGTTGCTGTCTTGTTGATATAGTGATGGGAGAAGACTTGAGGGTCCTTTTTTTTTTTCTTCTCTTTTTTCTTTTTAATTATTAAGTTTGTCAACTTTTTATTTAATTCATGATTATATATATAAAATTTTTGAGAAAAGAGTCATTATTTTATCATATTAGAGAGACTTTTGGGCCCTAGATAGGTCCAGAAAGTTGCCATATGGGCCATTTATTAGCCTATGAATTATTATTATAGTCAATTAAAGAAATGCACTTTCTCACTCTTGAAATTGATAGCTCCTTCATAAAGATGCTAATATTATCCATTTGTTTCTGTTTTTTTTTCTTTTTTTTCTTGAGGATTCTCCATTATTGGATTTTATGTTATCTGTAGAAAGATATTATACATAATATAGTAATTATCATGAAGATTTTTATGAGATTGTCAAATGAAAATAGTTTCAATAAAGAATATAACAAGATTAGTTTCAATAAATTTTAGTTGAAGCCAAGACAATAGCTTGTGAGTTGTGATTAGAGATATAGGTTACTTATGTTCGTTTTTTGCTATACCATATTTTACTACCCATTTTATATAATAATATAAATGACAATAAGTTATGTTTTTCACAAATCTGAAGATTTATGTTTCCTTTTTTCATCTTGTCACACTTGATTACAAATGTTTCTTTAGCTTCGAACTTAAAGGTAGTTTGCTAAGAACGTGCTAAGACCAGAGTAGTCTTTTGTTAAACCGTCCCACGAATCTCAATCTGTGAAATGGGTCAAGCTCAAATTCTACGTACAAATGACAAATGAAAATTCTGTCCCACATAATACAGATTCGTGTGACCATTCCACCCGCATTTCAAACGGAGGATCCATACGTAAAGATGACTCATTCCATGAGAAAACAACACCAGATTGAAGAAACTGCATCAATCACCTCAACTTATCATGACAAAAACCAAACCATACTTGCTTAGAATCAATCAATCACCAATGCATGTTTCTTTTCTTCAATGGAAAAGGCACGAAAAGTTCAAGTTTTTGTAACGCAATCAAATGCTCAGACTTCCCTCGATTCCTCAGCGTTCCAATAGGCGTAAACTGCTCACATCTTAAACCCGTCTGGTGTATTCATCCACTAAGATCCACCCGTTTGTACACGTTCAAAACGACTAGTGACAGCACGTACGACACTCTAATCATACTTCTAAACAGGCTTCTTCTACTTGAACATTAAAGTACACTCCATGACATAAACAAAACCATACTTGCTTAGAATCAATCACCAGTGCATGTTTCTTTTCTTCAATGGAAAAGGCACGACAAGTTCAAGTTTTTGTAATGCAATCAAATGCTCAGACTTCCCTCGATTCCTCAGCGTTCCAATAGGCGTAAACTGCTCACATTTTAAACCCGTGTGTATTCTTCCACTAAGATCCACCCATTGGTACAAATTCAAAACGACTAGTGACAGCACATACGACACTCTAATCATACTTCTAAACAGGCTTCTTCTACTTGAACATTAAAGTACACTCCATGACATATACAAGATCACAAAATAGGGCAAGGAAACTTTCCAGTGCGAGTTGAAGAGTTGTACCTCAAGAGATTGGAATTGAAGTGAGCTTTGAATTGTTTGCTATCAAGCTCCCAAGAACCACGTACGAGCAGCTGGTGATTGAAAGACATCAATATACACTTTGTGATCACCTAAAAAAACTGGAATTTCGACTAAGAAAAACATGAAGAAGGTTTAAGAAAAACATAACGAATCAAGCATAAGAAAGCTACACTATACTCATAGCATGATCAAGCTGAATTGAATAAATGTATGAACAGAGCTGAAATCTATGCTTGGCCTGATCCAAAATATAGCAATCCGAATCAATTCAAAGTAATCAAACCTATAATTTAATGGCTAAAATCCCATCATCTGAAGATCCATAAATTCCTCAACAATAACCATGATAATCCCTTTCAATCGCAAAAATTTAAATCGAGCACTTGAATTCGATATTAAAATGCAAAGTTTCATCAGAAATCTTACCTGAATTATGAACCGAAACATCATATCAATCAAACAATCAACAATCATCACATTCCAATAACAAGGAAAAACTCCATAACCATAATTCATTTATTACTCATAAAAATTCACATACACAAACAGAACAATAGTAGGAATACTCTAGATTCCATCCATACAACGATCGATTGAGGCATCAATCAATCTATATCAGCAAATTAGGCTGCTATTTCCACACTCCCTAATTACTAACAGTCCCCACGACAGGGTACTTAGCCTGGAACTTCTTCTCCCAGTCATCAAGCACTCCGATCTCCTTCTCAGTGAGTCCATCAAGCGACGGAACGACATCACTTTCGTCCTTACTCATCTTGGCTAGGGCGCGGCTGGCGTCTTTGCCGGCGAAGACGCTGTAAGAGCCGCCGGGGCCGTAGAAGGACTTCCCGGTGGTGACATCGTAGATTCGGCCGCGTATCGCCACATATATCGGCTTCGATGGATCGGAGCCGTCGTGGTTCTTCAGCTGCTGAGGAGTGAGCTCCATTGATTCTTTTGGATGAGGGAGAGAGAGAGAGAGAGAGTGGCAATGTGCGATTGGGGAATCTATATATATATATATATGCTCAACTGTTGGAGGAAATATAAGGACCTGTTTGGTTTTCCTTTTTTCTCCTTTTCTAAAACGTGGGCAAATTTGTAATTTCCCCTCATTTTTATCATTATCTTTAAAAATATTTATTTTTCGTTTATTTTGAATTTTATTTAGACGAAAAAATAAATACATTGTGCATTGCAACACGATTTTCTTTTTAATTTTCCACTTTCCAATTAATATGATTCACATGATCTGATGCTGCTACGTACATGTAAAATCCCCAAACTAACCTTGAGGGCATGAAGGTCTTTCAATTAACTTCGAAAGATAAACAAAAGCTATAGCTGATATTTGATACATAAAAGCTGAATATCTGTAGCAAAGTCACTCAAAATCAAGTTGTTTTAGCATAGAGATGTCAAAAACAAGAAGAATGCTAGATCTTCTGGCCAAATAAACTATAGGCTTCGTGTTTCTCGGCTTTTCAAGAGTTCATGGATAGTACGAAACGACAAGGGATAGATGAGTTGTGCAGACGAGACGTGTTCATCTGCTTCAGAACCCAACGAGCCTATCGAGGCAAAGCTACTAGAGCGGAATACCACCACCAGAATACTCGACCTCCTGAACATGGAAAGAAATCGAACCCAAGTAGCCAAATCATGAATAAAGAGTGTCGATTAAAGATGATGCAACGAGAATTCAACGAGATGCTTGATTGGAATTTCAAGATCATGATGTTTGATAGGAGAAATAAACCTGTGGGGGAGGCAAGGATGAAACCCAGTCCGATATATGAGTTGGAAGAAGACCAAGTGTATTAAGCTGCCAAGAACAGATAAGATTTGGTAAGATTTCGGAAATACTTCACAACGTTAATGGAAGGATTTACAACGACCTCTGTAGAGATTAGAACACCAACCTTCCAAATTCCGATCCCTAACCCTACCAAGTTAAGGGCGATGAACACTAATTTTGGGGCTAGAAGATCCACCTTGTTGTCCTTGTATGGCTCGAACACTACAAGTAATGTTGATGATAGTTAGAAAAGTTAAATTGGAAAAGGTATAGAGCAATCGTAAATCCCATTTAGCTGAAAAATGGCACAAATCTTTCGTGGGATTATATAATGCTATCTGAGTAATAGTGCAGCTAGATAAGCAATGAAACTAAACTATGAGCTAATGACAATCATATATTATATCGAACCTTACATATTGCAGCAGGCGAAGACCTAATGGTCTGTCCATAGAATGACAAATGGCCAACAAGTAATGAGATCCAAGCACAATATTACAAACATGGAATGTCACGGATCCACAAGAAGAATTCACATTTCGTTCCGATTGAGGGATTTGAGCATGCTGTTTGGATAAGTTTATTTTATGATGAATTTGAAATACATAGCTCTAACACGTTTTTACAGAGAATTTGAAATCATTTCTTCACGTTCCTTCCTAAAATCAAATTCTTGAATACAAACGTAACCTTAAGAAATAATATCCACAAATCTTATGGGATTATCACGCATACTTATATTATGATTATTGCATCACTAAGTGATGAGCTAGATTTCAGGTTGCAATTAAGAACCAGAAAACTTCTAGAAACTGGTGCAGGATGAATGACGGAAAAGCTCAATGCTGACAATAGAAAATGGAAACACACACTTCAATAAAACATAACGAAAATTGTGAAGAACATAGTATAGATTAGTAAAGATGCTCACTTTTGCCAACCCCCCGAAGTGCATTAACTGGCTGCAAAAGAGCTGAAAAAGTTATGCCAAGACTAAATAGATGAACAGTGCTTCCAGCCATCCACATCATGAAGGCCATCATAAACAGGTTCTTGAACGGTGCCTGTGCGACTTCCCATGCTTTCTGTTCGTACAAATGAATACAACAATTAAGTAGAAATAATGGAAGCACAAATTACGACGTTATCAATACTCGAACATTAAACGGGAATGGACAGAGGATCCAAAAGTTAGAAAACTATACAACCGCAATAAAGATAATTCAGGACGATACAATCATACAACCAAAACTGCACCACCAACCACCAAAAGTAATTGGAAAAACACATCACACCATTAAACAGCAGAGAGCAGTAGCTTACAGCTGAAAACCAACAACTAAAGACGATAAATATTTTCTCTTCGTTAAATTCACTAATGCTTATTTAGGA
Source organism: Scutellaria baicalensis (assembly GCA_005771605.1). Lineage (NCBI taxonomy): Eukaryota > Viridiplantae > Streptophyta > Magnoliopsida > Lamiales > Lamiaceae > Scutellaria > Scutellaria baicalensis. The sequence continues at coordinate 1,310,667 of CM016721.1, read as the reverse complement.
CCTCAGATTTCGGTTGAGGACATTGCATAGGACTTAGGATCTTAAACATAAGGTGCAAAAGCTGCATCATATTACACCAGAAAACCTTTTTCTATAGCGTTTTCCTCGCTCAAATTCAACATCTAAGCTTTGCATAAAGAAACATAGATAAGATAACTCCTACTATTTGAACTCTTAAGTCTTAACAGTGAACAATCACATTACATACCTCAAGAAACGATGGTTATTCCGAAGAAATTCAATGCCCTCTCCTTTTGTAGTAAAATCGTATACGAAAACATGATCTACTAATTACCTTCCCACCATCTCTAATAAAGTTAAAAACCAAAAGAACTTCAAACAGAGTAAGTGAATCGAGTAACTAAATCACGACTTCAACTAATTACCGAAATCGGTACATAATCTGAACCGTGAAACACAACACAATCAATCAACAACAAATTCAGATTTCAACTAAAACCACTCATTAATCACAACACATCGTACATCCGAAATCACAGCACATCTCAAGCAAAACCAAATCCAAATTAAGCTACTATTATGCATAAGTTTTTCACCTGGGATTTCCAATTTGATTCAGCGTCCTTCTTCTGTTTACTCAAAGCAGAATCATCCTAACGCAGGAAGGGAAAAGCATTCCAGTTAAAACAATAATCCAACCCCAAAAACCCCATAAATTGAATCCCTAAAACTCACGCATACCTGTTCCTGGGAAGCCCGAGTGAATCCCGGCGGATCAGGAATATCACGCGATGAATGCGACGTTGAATTGTCCGTGAAGTCCACGGCCCATCGCCGGCCCGAACCCATTACCGCTTTGCCCTTGTCCATGAAGTTGAGAATTCCACACGCACTCAGCGTGTGATTGCAGCTGCGGCGGAGATGGTGATGAGTTGATTTGCAAATGAACGATTTGTTGGGGGCTGTTTCGCTGTATATAGAAACTGAGTTTGATGGCTGACTCAGTGACTCGCTGAGAAATTTACATAATTGGTCCAATAACTATTGGATTATTGCAACTTTAGTCCCCTTCAAATAAATTTCCTCAATTAAGTCCCATACTTTTTAAAATATGCAAATTTAGTCCTTTCATCAATACATACATATATGTCTATGCTTTTTAATGGAAAATCGATATAATTCAAAATCTATGATTAGTTTCATAGCTTGAGAATACTTCGATACAAATTTTGACAAGATTTAACAGTAATAAAAATCAGAATTCGATAAAAAATTATTTATTTGATACTTGTTGAACATATTGAATCCTGATTCACAACTATTTATTCTAAATCAACTATACTATCCTTCTTCTTCTTTTAAATAAGATACACATTCGATGTAATTCACCAAATATAGCATCTCCGACGTTGAAGACGAGCTGTTGTATAGAAGTCGACGTATATTCGACTATAGACTATGCGAAAAAAGAAAATCGGGTCAAGAAATGGTTGGATCAAGTTGTGCTATACAGAGGTACAGAGTTTCTTCTCCTAACCAAATCATGAAGATCATGTACAATCTTGATCACTGCATCAGGCCTAGCAAGCTTCAATGCGTTCTGGGACATGGCTATGAGCTCGTCTTGTTTCGGGCCGAACCATTCAGAAACTATGTGAGCAATCTCTTTTGGAGATGTTGAGAATTTCCCACACCCGTTTTGGACAACGTATGGAACATTCCCTGCTTCCTGTATTCACCAAGAAATTTGTTGTAAGAAATTTAAAGTAACACGTTCGCTCTGCTCACATGTTCCAGTTATATCGAGTTTAGGCTTCTGGGTTTGCATAACTTCGAGTATGATCTCAGTTCAAGTAGATTATGGCCATATGTAAGAAGAATACAATCCTTTTCAGATGCAATTCCAGAAAAGTATCATGAATCCATGCATGGCGTTTCAAAGGTATTATTCTACTTGGATTCGTCGTTCTAAGGAGGTCGATAACTAGGGTTGTGTTTGGATAGAGAGATTTGAAATGATGGATTTCAAATCCAATCGTATTACTAAACGATTAGTGCAAAATGAAAGAGATAATTTTAAGTCCACATCAATCCAAACACCACCCATAGATTTCTATTATAAATTTCAATTTTTTTTCAAATCCCTCCATCCAAACACAACCTTAAAGGACCCTCCTCAAAATCCCTCGTTTTCCGGAACAATTTTCGTTCTGGCAGGAGCTAGCAGCTTGATATGTCTAAGGTTTATATTTAGTAAGATGACAGACTCAAATGCAACCCCATGCTGATATATCAATATTAGTACTTCGAAGAGAAGAACACCCCCCCCCCCCCCCAATCGAAGGAAAAAAGGTTGCAAGATATCCGTTACCTGTCCAGCAATGTAACCATTTAGGATTATAGGAAGACCTTGAATCATGGCCTCTGCAATTGTTCCGGGACCAGCCTGCAAATCTCAATGTTGTCAGATGGATATAATATTCTTGAGTTAAAAAGTGGTTTCATGAGGATCTACCTTAGTTATAATGCAATCGCAAGCACCCATGCTTTCCTCCATTTTGGTGACAAACCCCTTCACCTAATGTGTAGACACCTTTCTCTCAGTCGTTGATGGAAATACATTATTGCAAGACACTGGTTCAAACTTACTAAGAATTGTTACCTGAACGGGAATTTTCCAGTTAATGGACTGCAATTTGTTGGCCAGCTTTTTATTTCGGCCACATATTACAACAACCTGACCTAATGGTTCTCCATGAGTTTCATCATACAAAGCATCCCCAAGAGCTCGAGCAGTAGCCTCAATGGGACCCATCCCTTCACCGCCGCCCATTAGCAAGACGGCAGGGAGGTACTCGTCCATCCCCAGGTGCTTCCTCAGTTCATCCTACAATACAAAATAATGTAATTTCTATTAGCAGTGTTTCAGGTTTGGAGACTCTGTAGAAGGCGGACTCATAAAAAGCATGACCATATCAAGTAATATCATACCAAATTTTATCCCTTTCTCTAAGTTTCATGACACAGTTATATATGCAGTACACACAAACATAGGGTTGATAGGGTAATTCAATTTTCAATAGTGGCAGTGGGTTGGAACTATTCATGAATCGCAGATGATTAGAGAAAATCAAAAGCATGATGATGATGATGATGATGATGCAATTACAAATGGTTAGTTTAATATTGTGTGGAATGTAAATTCTTGCATATGAAGCTTAGATTTTATGACATTAAAACGTGTTTCTTGTTTATTATAAGGCAAATCATCAGCAATGCTGGCCAAGCATATAATTGAGCTCATTCTTGATACTTTACAAAGGTGATTAATCTCATCCGATATACTAATCAAGCAGTCATTTTTGCTGGTTTTGCAATCCTAATTCTCTATATGTATTATTCTTCGTATTTCAGGACAGGTGGGTATGAAATATTTGCTGAGGATGATTTTTATTTTTTTGGTGTGTGTGTGTGTGTGCAGAATAAATATTTCTAGTATTATAGTTTCTCTAAGGTTCATATGCAGTGTAATGTTCGAATTTAAAAAAGGGTTAACAAACACTAGATCAACCTTAGGACGAATGGGTTTTACAAATGAGGGCCGCACAGGAAGGCCATAAATCTTGACTTGAGAATGCTGAAGGCCAGCTCTACGTGCTCGTATTGCTACGTCTTCTGATGGGCAATAGCATCTTGTTACGAGCTTGTGAAACCTACGATGCGATGACATAATAAATCAAAGCCATTTTTCAATACATAAACTAGCAAGATGTCAGCTGAGCGTACCATGTAGGATGACAGGTGCTCAAATCTGTTACCACAGTGGTAAAAATGATCTTTTCCAAGAGACCTTTGTTCCTCAAAATACGAAGCGGAACATGTTGCATTAGAGGATGTACGCTGATGATAATATCTGGCTGGTATTTCATCAATCCATTAGCAACCTCACTAGAGTATTTAAGAAGATCAAAATTTGGTGAGGATTAGTCGATCATACATGAAACCTTTTAGCATGTAAAACATTGCAAAGAATCACACTTTGAACTGGCTTAGCATATTATCATGAAGTAACACCATGGAAATATGATCTGATGGTCATGATGGGATATGCAGCCACACGAAAAGAGTTTCACAAAGGAAATAGATATTTTCTATTTGTCTCATGTTTGTCCATATGAAAGAACCAGACTCTAATTCATCTAGGAGCCATAAGGAAATATACGAAACACAAAAGCAGCCTCACCGAGCAATAAAGACAGACGTTGCAGCAAAATTGGATTGATGAACAAAACGCGGTGCAGTACCATGATACGTCATTTTCCATAGTGTCCCATGTTTCACAAGAAAGTTATAACTCTTTGGCAACTGATTGAAGGGCCATGGTGTATGTTCTGTCCACAAGTCGGATATAAACACCTGCAAAACAAATTCCTTAACTCATGAACCATAATCACAAGAATTACAATCCACAACTTATTGAAGCAACAACATATGATCATGCAAGAATTAATGCAGGTATAATCAGTGCTACAATATGCTCATCCCAATAACTTGCTAATCAAACTGACACAAACTAACAATCCCAGTTCCATCAAACTCTAACCTGATATTCGTCGCCGAATTCTTCATTGAAAGCAGTCCTAATAGCTTCAGCAGAAGCTCTATGCCCCCCTCCAGTATCACTCATTAAAATCAAAACTTTCTTTGGAGCATTTGGTCGAACACCATTAGTGGAACCAGACTCTTCCAAAACCCCACTTCTATCATCTCTAAACCCACTATTCGCCTCAGAATCACTCCGAAACGAACCAAACCCAAGTGGGATTTTCTCACAGTGGAACCTAACTGCTCTATTGAACTGATTCACTAATCTCCAACCTCTAAATGCAGCGTTTTTCGTGCTCAAACTCAATGAAGCAACAGCCTTGGGCCTTTTCCCATTAAAATACAAGCTTCTTGACAAAACCGTGGAATTCCCTTCTGGATTAAACCCCCAATTATTGACCACAAAAGAACCCAACTGCGAAACAACACCAAAGGGATTTTTGGGTTCTTGAGACACAGTTGAAGGCTGCATTTCTTCTCCTTTATATGTTTCTACACAATTATGGTTAACGTAGTAGTAAAACCGTAATGGATTGATGGGATATCTTGAAGAGAGAGAAGAATGATTCTTGGAGAGAGAGAGAGAGAGAGAGGGGCAACAATGCTATGATAATTCTGGGACTTGGACGAATTTAAAGTGGATAGCTTTTGTGAAGAAAGGATTTCTTGGTGGGACTTCTCTTCTTAATTCTTCTGTGTTTCATGCGAACAATGTGTTATCTGTTTGAGTGCTTTAGAAATGGTGAGTGGTGGTTGGACGGTGGTGGAAGCGTGTGAAGGGTGGACGGTGGTGGGTTCACGGCGGAGCTAATGGTGGACGGCCGGTCAGCGGTGGGGTTTTAACACGTTTTGACTCCATAACCTATTCTATATTTTCACCCAATGGATAATATTTAATATTAAATCAAACGAATAATATCTACACTGACAAATAATATGTAGGTGAGATTTTCATATTATCATCCCAATTCTTTTGGAATATCATGTGAGCGTCTCACGTGCAACGATTATAAGTATGAGTGTCTGTTTTTCAACTATAAATATATGTTTAATAAATATGTTTATTATATATATTTTAAGTATATCTTTTTCGATTATAAATATGTCTTTTTTTACAATAAATGCAACCGTCGCACCATACAACGATGTTACATGAGTTTGTGTGATTCTTAATACACTCATCAGAATTCTTTAAATTTTAGATAAGACTGGAATTTCATATGAAATGGTAAAAGTATATTCCTTCAGCGCAATCACTATTGGTCATAAGAAGGGCAGAAAATAAAAAAAAACTATTCAATACTTTATTCAAAATCATTTGGTAGGAGCTTAATTTAAGCTCGATTCGATGGATATATCAAACAAGTGTGAATTTACTTTTGCACTTGATAAAATATAAAGTTGGACTCAAACTCGAGCTTGATATAAAAAGATAAAATAAATATAGAAAACATCAAACTACTAGAGCTCAAGCTCAAATTCATCTAGAATAAAGCTCATCAAACTCAAACATAAATTTTGAAGTTCAATTATATTTCAAACAACTTTAAACAGTTATAAGTTTGATTCAAATTGTATCATTTAGAGTAATAATCATATATAAGACATATAATTATCGATCTTGCGTATGGATTTATTTGAGACATCTCACGTGAGTTTTTAATCTAAAAAGGAAAGGAAAATTAGAATATATGTTGAATAAGAAAATAGGTTTTAATGGCCAAGCCCAAATATGTATTGTTCAAAAAGCAAAAGAAACAAAAACTTAGTTGGTGACCTTAAAATATGGTATCATTGATTATTTTATCCAATACAACTTAAAACTAAAAATTGAACTAATTGGATAGCTTAATTAATGTATAAAAAAATCAGAGAAATTCAAAGACAATATTTTAACCTAAACAAATTAGTTGGTTTTCTCTATTTGATTCACTTATTCCAAATCAACAGCATATATAAAAACACATACTAACAATTAATCTAAACTAGTGTGTATAAAGAATGTTGAAATAAGATGTAAACATGTTTGTGAATAGGGCTTTCTTTAAACCCAAATAGTTTATGGGCCAGGCCCAATTTTTGCGATTTAAGGCCCAATTAATATGAGGGCCCAAACGGCCCGATTTGCAGCTGGAGCTGTTTATCTTCTCTTCTTCTTCTTCTTCTTCGTGAACGCGACGAAAGTTTCAGCAAACTAGTTTACGCCACAAGAAATCATCAAAATTGATACGCAAACCACGAATTAATCTCCACAAAATCGTTTAAATTCATCTGTTTTTATCGCATTTCGTTGTCTCAATCAGAAATCCAGATTTGGGGGAAAAGGAGGGAATTTTGATAAAATGTCGAGTAGTTGTTGTTTTTGTTGTACACCCATGAGCTTAAATTCGACGAAGTCTGTGATTCCTAGAAGAAAAGTGGATTTGATGAGGGCGAAGACTCGAAGAGTTTGTGTACGAGCTTCTATGGTGGATTCTTATGGAAGCTCTAATTTCATCCACCGCATCGAACAAGCGTGGTTGATTTCCCAGGTATATTTTCATAGCTTAAATAATTCATTTTTTCTTTGTGTGTGTTTGTGTTTTTGTTATAATCTGCTCAATAGATGCATTTTCTTTGATGGTTTTCGTGATGAATTGGTTGAAGATTTTGTGTTTGGAATCAATTTATTTGTCGATTGAATTTGAGTTCCGGATTCAAAGAGACATGGAATTGTTTCCCATGAACGTGATTTAATGTATTTGTTTTGGCTTGAATTGGGTGGCAACTGGCGAGATATAGATATACCTTGCTCCATTCCTTTATGTGGTTTCAATCTTTGATTGTTGAATCATTTGTGCTGTGTTGTTAGGGTTTTTCTTTGTCGATTTCTCAGTTTCGTAGTTTTTAGCATCAGAAATGTAATGGTTTAATCGATCTTAAAGGACGTATGCACCATCAGAGCTATGATAAGGTTGAGCTACTAAAATTGAATATGATGAATTTTGATGAAAACCATGCTTTGTTGTTGAGCTGAGATCGAGTGAAAGTGATCGGGATAACGGGTTCTAACTTCTAATGCGTAATGATTTTGGAGAGACGACGCAATTTTACAGTGATTTTGTAGATGAACACTGCAAATTTAAAGTGATTTTGGAGATAAAAATCATGTTGCCTTAATCTCCTTACTTTGCTGCATGGAAGTTTACTGTTGGATCGATTGAATCAAGACTTATCGTTGTGAATATTACTTACAATCTGCACTTCGCATGGTGTTTCTGAGAGAACTTTGTTAGTGGGTACTTCAGATGGATTTGAGTTGTTCTGTTCTGAATCTGTTATTGGCAATCATCTAAGTAGAACCACAGAAACATTTAAATGCTATGAAGCCATTCAAAAACGAGAGAGATGCATCGAGCGAACCATTGTTGGTTTTTTAGCCTGCATAATCTGGAAATATATAAAACATAGGATTGCTCATTGAAAGACTGCTAGCTGTTCTTCCTTATTTCGCTAACATCAACTATTTCCTTACCATATAGCAACCAGGGCCCGTTGCTTGTTCTTCATGCGACTCAAAGGGGCACGTTGAATGCAAATGGTGCAGTGGAACAGGTTTCTTCATTCTGGGTGACAACATGTTGTGCCAAGTCCCTTCAAGAAACACGACATGTGTTATCTGCGTGGGAAAGGTAACAATAAGAGATACATGACCATTACTACGAGAAGCCTAGTCTTACAAACCGAAACTTTTCAACTGCTTTCGTGTCTTACATTAGTTCTTTTTCGTGTTCACAGGGCTCTGCGTGCTGTGCTGATTGCAAAGGAACCGGTTTTCGTGCAAAATGGCTAGGAGAACCTCCGATTACCAAGTAGAGAGAGGAGCTTCACATTTCTTGATTGAACTTTTGATGATGCTCTGCCTTTTGGTTTTGGTATCACTTTTTTAGGTGCTAATAACAACTTGTATTGTATGTATATATAGGCATATAACCATGATTTTTCTTCCTAAATTATAACTGTAAATCAACTATGTATCATTCATATAATTGTTCTATTCTACAGCAGAAGTGGAGTGTCACATTGCAATTTTTTTTATTTTTTTAAATTGTAGATTGAAAAAAGAAAGAAAGATTAAACTGTGAAAAATGCCAAGCCTTTTTCCTATTTTTTCTTTTTTGCATTTTGATTGTAATTATTCATGTTTTAAGACCATCTCCAACCATTTTACTCAAATTCAAACTCAAATCTTGATTTTGCCACCAAATTTGCCACTATCTCCAACCATTTAAACTCAAATTGGAATATTCTCTTACAATATTCTTAATTTTTATTTTTCAAATTTTATTTAATATCAAATATTTATTTATTTTAGTTCATAAAAAAATTAACTTAATTGGTTTCAATTATAAAAAATATTTATGAACTATAAATCTTATTAAAATACCAAAAATATATTATAAAATTCATCACAAATACATATTAATATAGTAAAGAAAATAATCTAGTCATACAACATGTTGTAATGCTTATATGTTTTAGTAAATTTCATTGTAATTTTCGTTAAACATTGTATGATATCTTATCGTATTTCTATTAATTATAATTCATGTTTATATTTATTAAATTATATAATCTACAATATAATGCAATACTTATAGATATATAAATTATATAATATATCAAATATCAAATATCAAGTATATAAAATCAATACCTAAAATATAATAGATCAAAAAATAGATTGTAATAAATAAAATAAATGAAAAAAAAAAGTTTGAGTAGTGAATAGTAAGTGGCAAATTTGCCACTTACTATTCAAATACTCAAATTAGAGTTTCAATTTGAGTTGCCATTGGGGCAACTATTTTAACAAATTTGGGTTTGAGTAATGTTTTGAGGTCTCCCTTGGAGATGCCCTAAGTAGCTAAGCTCACTGTATTACATAGTTTAAATAAATTGAGTTCAATAAAAATTATTATTTTTTAAATATCATCTATATTGAAAATAATATTTGTGATTTGTATCATATCTACCATCTAAGTTAATATTAAATATAATCTAATTTTAATTAGTGTATTATTTAACAATTGGAATAATCCATATCTAATATGTGTGAATAAATTATATTTTATAAATATTAAAAAAAGTTTAATTTTATTTATTGATTAAAAATTAGATTTAATAGTAACCTCAATAGTAATATAATAATAATATTGTATTAATAGTTGTATAATTTTGAATTTTTAAAAACATTTTTTATATGAAAATAAAGATAATTAATATACTTTTTAAGTTTTAGTTCATTGGTTTTCAATAATATAATTAGTCTCCCTTTTATTATATTTGCTCAAATTGTACAAAAACTAGAAATTTGTCGTGTTGTGATAAAATCTACAAAAAAATTGGGCTGATAAAACTATTAATTTTTTAAAATTTTGTGATTTAAACAATTTTTTTGAAAGGTTGTGATAAAATCATGAAAAAAAACTCAAATAAAATCAATCAAAAATAGTAATTTTCAAATAATAAATCACTAATTAATATAATTAGTAGTTAAAGTTGAGGTCCTATAAAAATACATTGGACAAAAAGGTAATTTTGGTTGGTCTTCTTCACAGAGCTTTGCAATGGCGGATGAAGACGAAGCTAGGGTTGTGGAACAGCAGCTCCAATTCCAACTTCAAGAGCAGAAGGACTCTCTCGCCGCCGTCGCCGATGCCCTCGCCGCCGACCCTTCCAACTCTGAGCTTCTTTCGGTTGGCCCCTTCAATCTATGCATATATTCATCTGTCTCTATTCCTGAATTTGGTGGCATGCCTTGCGGACTTTTATGACTTTTTTGGATGGTTAATCGTCGAGTTCCGTAGTTAGCTCGTGCTATGGCTGCGTTAATTCTTCGATTTTAGCAGATTTCTGATTTTTTAAGGAAAAAGGGAATGCTGATTGAAGCTCAAATTGGTGCATTTACTTTGATTTTGTAGAGTTGTTTGTATGTTGATCCCTAGTGAAGCGAATGGCTTCTTTTTCATTTTTGGTGCCTACATAATCGTGATCTGTATTGAGGCTGTAATTGATCTTGTCATGCTTAAAAATGGCTTTACACCATTGCTTACGTGATCATGCTTGTTTGTTGTGGGGATTTCAACTCTGTAGCACCTTATTGGCCAATGAATTTTGATGAAAATCTCCATAGTCCGAGAAGAGGGATTGATGGAGGTAGTGGGGAAAGGTGATGAGCATGTTTCTAAGCCCGAAAATCTTATTGGAACAGCTGAAGATTCTTAGTTGCTCCTACGAGAATTGATAGGAAACTGTGGCCACTGTTCAATAGGCATCTGATTTGTCTTTGTAAATGTACAGGACATATTAATTCTGAAAATTGTAATGGCTGGACTTTAGTTGCTCTTTCTACTCTCTCTCCCCTTCAAAGTCTCATTCAATGTGATGTATGCTCTGTGTTGTAAAGGTTCATGACGAGCTTGGTCAGTCCATTAAAGATGCAGAGGAGGGCCTTTTTCAGCTCAAAAAAGCAAGATTGCTGCGAGAGGCTGATTCTGCTTTAAAAGGTCCATGGAGTTCTGATGATGTCAAAGTGGAGCCTCTGGATACAGCACATGTTGAACCTGAACCGTTGGTGGATCAAAGCTACTCTGTAGGATCAAAGTGCAGGTTCCGTTATACTGATGGACGGTGGTACAATGGACTTGTTGTTGCTCTCGAAGGTTCTGAATCTGCAAAGATATGTTTCCTTACTCCAACGTCTGAAAGCATGTTGGTGCGTCAACTACTTCTTAGTCTTGCTTTATTTCTTAATACGCCTCATATTATTTTATGCCAGTAGTCTTCTTCGTAGAATCAATTATCTCAGTTGTTATTTAGTCACTTTCTTTCCTATTCTCATTTCCTTTTCAGTTTTCATGCTAGGTTGTTTAAAACTGCCTTAGTTTGAAGGACATTTTTTGGATTGATTCCTTGGTAACAGTGAGTTACAATATATGCCTATATGGATATCTTTGATCGAACAAAATAGTCCACTATAAATAGATATGCTTAGTTTAGTTATTAAATGTATATGTTGGTTAATATTTTTCAGCTTTGCATCAATATCTTGATTGTTGATATTAGGCAAACCTTTAAGTATGTGCTTGGGGACTTGCCATCAGGGCTGGCTCCAGGGAGTATTACATCTAGAAGAGGTTAGTGGTAAAGTTTTTCAAATTTGACTACTAGGCCTCTGTTGAAGATGTTTCCTAAATTTCTGTTGGAATTGTGATATTACTCAAACATTATGATAATGGATTGTCTATTTGTATATTATATGGAAGATCTGATCAGCAATGACCATGAGTGGAAATTGTTTGATTGTCTTCTCTACAGAAAAGCTGATATAGAATTACTAGGTGAATTTCCAGTCAGCTTACTGACAATGTTCTAACTTCAAGTTTTTTTTCTCTCCTTGATGCATGGATATTGGATATGTGCTTCCCATGTATCATCTTGATGGTTTGTATGTATATTCTGACAAGGCTTTTTGACAATCGAGTTTTTCTTGAAATTAGTCTTTAAAACTTGTGGTTGTATATTGCCCTATGGTTGTTGCAACTAAATCAATAATGTATTTTTGTCACTCTTCCAAACCTTTATGCTACATGTTAAACTGTAGCATCTGTATTCCTGATAATATAATTTTAAAGCTCTATACTATTTCTGGTTGGATCATTAAACTCAAAGGTACTGAGTAGAGTTCTAGTATTCTTATGACATGATGTTTTAATCTTAATTCCTTTTGATTTTATGCACGAGCAAGCTGGTTTTAGCTAGATTCTTCCACTAATGCTCGACCACCCTAGTGCAGATGTGCAAGTTCTTTCTACAGCAACGATGTCGATTTGGTAGTAATTGCCGCTTATCACATGGTATGTTTCAAGTATAAAAAAATTAGAAAATAAACCTTCGAGACGGTTTGTCCCTCACAAATTTGTGTTGCTCTTCTTGTATGGGTGCACCATGTGAAATACTGCGGCATGTGCATGTCCACTCATGTCATAGCAGCTGCTTAGACCGATGAATAACTTTGTCCAGTTTGGATCTGAATTTTGTACCAACCCAAGTATTTAATACTTTGAAGGATAAATACTTCACTCATCTCATCTAGTTGATGAAATATATTCTATAAAGTAATCCCCTTTTTGTTTTTCCTTCTCAATTTCCTGTTTGCAGTTACTTGCTAGCATAGTACTAATTATGACCTGTGAGTTCACTAAAATCATTTATCTGTTATTTTCAGGCATTGACGTTCCGGTGTCTTCCTTAAAGATGTACATTCCTACAAAATGGGAGCAATCACTGGTGGGGTCCAGCATCTTTGCCCTTTCAGATGGCAAAGTGGGCATCTGGAGAGAGGCGGAGCTAGAGTCATGGGATGAGAATCTCCGAATGGGGGAAGTAGTTTTTCGAGATGATGGAAGTTCGGCAAAGTTGGGAACTGAATCTATTACGTACTCTGAATATGCCCGAAAGAGTGATGAAGAAGACTTGGATACAAGCTCCGAGCAATCTGATTCTAGTGAAGATGAAGACGACAACTTACAAGGGCTGGGATTTCTAGAAAGTTCAACTTTGCAGAGAGGGGTGCAGACTGAGACTGCAATCTTTGCCAAGTGGGAGAATCACACCCGGGGAATTGCTTCCAAGATGATGGCTAGTATGGGATATTCTGAAGGAATGGGTCTAGGTGCATCCGGACAGGGAATGCTCGATCCCATCCCCGTGAAGGTTCTCCCACCCAAGCAATCCCTTGATCATGCAGTAAAAGCCATTGGAAAAGAAGAACACAAGGAGACTCGACTGAAAAAACGTACCAGAGGTGGTAAGAGAAAACGTGATAAGAAGATAGCAGCAGCAGCTAGAGCTGCTGAGGAGGATGAGGAATCAAAAGATGTATTCTCTCTTATCAACAACCATCTTGCAAAGCACGGACACATTGTGAATGGAAGCTCTGCAAAGAAGCAGCAGAATCAGGTGAACGAAGAAGGCAAGAAGGAAGACAGACGGGCCCTACTTGCTTACGATGATGAGATAAAGAACTTGAAGTTGCAGGCTGAGAAACTCGAAGAAATGGTGAATCGAAACAGGAAAGAGAAGGTGGTGCACGATGCTGCCTTGAGGAAGCTCAACGAAACTCGAAAAGCTCTGGCTGATGCTGAGGAGGCTCATGCTTCTACATCTAATGCAGTTAATAGGAGAGAGAAAGAGAAGAAATGGCTGAAATTTTGAAGCTTAAATCCATGGCCATTACTATATGCTGTATAGCTTTTTGAAGCTCTTTGTTGAATATTAGAAAAGGGCTTCTCAATTTTCCTTCTCTGTAACTGTGATCAATACAATATATACAATCTATATTACACTTTTATTTATTCAAGACCCTTATTTTCATGTAAACTGTTTGTGATTCAGTTCAGATTGTTTTGTTTTTCATTTCTTATGTTCTTATGTTACTATTTGATCACTATATATATGGTGATTACATCAAAATAGCATATAGAACTGTCAAACATTTTTTGGTGGGAATGTTGAAAAATAAAAAGTGATCAATTGATAGTGTTGTATCTTTTTCTTGATTCCCAGGCAAGTCCAATTATGTTGCTTATGAGTAGGCAGGCTAGGAAGATAATTATGAGCAAAAATGTCTCATTTTAACACAAAAACTTGTGCGAGACGGTCTCACATATAATTTCCTTGAGATGAGTCATTTAAACCCATTAACCGAGCTCATTTCCATAAATTTATATGTAAATTGTGAAGTTTGGATTGTGGGTTGACTCATCTCACATAAAATAATCTGTGAGACGGTCTCACGTAATTATAAACCTCTATTGTTGATTTGGATAAACTAATCTTAATATGATAAAAAAATGTATACATGTTTGACTATTTAAAATTTTGTAAAATCAAAGGTCAAGAAAAACGATTTAAACAAACACATAAAATTAAAGTCATTTTCACAAATTAATCTTTATTTTCTGAGTTACGAGTTATCTGGAAATCGAAATTAGATTCGTAAAAAGGAATTCATAAGAAGAAAAACATGTTGAAATTAAAAATATTAGCTTCAAATCCATTAATCTAATGAAAATGAAAATTACCTAACACCAATATAAAACAATATTACTCAGAGCTTACAAGTCCAAGTGAGGAAATTTACCTACCATCACAACACGAAAACCTCTATTGCATTATTATATTCATTTTATACCCTGTTTTATTTTATTTGTCATAAAATGCTAAAATCAACTACCCAATTAAACTTCAAAAAGCTTTTCAAGCCATGTTCCAATCAGAAAGGAATATGAATTTTCCATAGTGGGATGACGTGGACTAATTCTTGAAATTTTCTATATATATGTAAGATAATGGTTGATAAAAAACAAACAAAATTTCAAGAAAAATTTTCTCAGAAAAAAGTATAGCCATAAAAAGAGGGGATTATTCACCAATGGCTACTCTCAATTATCCCTTTTCTCTGCAGATGAGATTTCTGCAGTTTTCTTGTTTCTCATTACTATTTATTTCATGTTTTCTGAAAAATTGCAATGCAGAAACTGCCATTGACAGCCATTACCATACTCTTGAGCTCAGCTCTCTTTTGCCAGCATCAATCTGCACTTCTTCAACTGTCAAAGGTTTCTTCTTTTTCTCTCTTTTGTTATGTGATCTTTCTTGCATTGATGATTTGTTCGTAATCGTAATCTATGCTATACTTGATGAATTTCATCGAAGATATCTCTTTCTGCTTTTGCACACACTCAAACGAGTGCGTACAAACAGAAGAAAATATCTTTTCGTTGAATGTAATTAATCGATATAGCATGGTATAGTTCGTGTTTGTAATTTACGTATATGTAATAACTTTCATATGTTATTTTGAAAATTTATCTTATTTGGTTTTTGATTTCTTCAAAATATAGTCTAATCTCATTTTATCATCCTTTTGATGACTAAAAGACCTTTGTGTTCTTAATTTGTTTTAAATGTAAGATGAATGGGAATAACTTCTTGGTGAGTCTCTTATGTTTATGATTGAATGATTATATATTGATTGAGTTATTGAAGGGACACTATGTCCCTTCTAAAGAGAATAATGTACATGTCAACTTCTTGTCTTTATTATAATATATTGTCATCATCAAATTCTAATAATATCGCAAAAATATGTCCCACCCAAAATTAATTGGGGTTGTATTATATAAATGGGAGATGATAAAAGTTGCATTAGTGTATTGATGTAACATGATATCACATGGTTCAAGATTATTTTTGAAAAGCTTTTGTTTCAAGATTATGAATTGGAAGCATTCTTTAACAGCTGATACAAATATATTCTTTCTTTAGAAAAAGAAAAAAAAAAACCCTCAATCATGAATGAAAGAAAACAAACTTAAATAATTCAATTAGGTATACTCTTGGTGCTAAGTACTATTTAGGTGTGTGTAAATTTATTTTAAAATCTTTTCAAATTTCAATCGAGGAATGAACAGAGACTTAAGTAATTTTGTTTCATGAGTATATTTTCTCGTAACACTGAATCAAACACATGAAACAGTTTCACAGAGAGAGTCGAGGTACCCGAAGAAATGGGCAAATGTGAAAGAAACCTTTTTTAGGGTAGACATATAGTAAAATCTTTACACAACATATTGTGGTGTTCGTTTTCAGCACTATAATGCTTACTTTTTAGCTGCCAATAATTGCAACTTTAGGAATTGGATATTTTCAAGTGCAACACAGCTGTATTCATTATGAACCAAGCTTTGCTTTGTTTCATTACAAGAAGAAACAATAAACAAGTTGATTTGGTGGCTTGTCTTTTTCTTTGTATCCATGTGGTGTTTTTTTCTGAGTGAATTTTTCTCACTGAAGTTCAATTACTGATCTACTGTGGTTCCCATATCGAACAAATCTTAGTCGTTGATTTCTTAGCAGGTCGATCGCTAAAATATATGGTAAAATGCAACAAATTATAGAGTTCAGAATGCAGTAAAAGAAGTAAAACAAACAAAGTGCAACAAATGGATAATTCCTATATTGCCCTCTACACAATTTTCAAACTCTTATTACATTTACAACTCTTTTCTCTTCATTTCTATGTTGGCCTAATTGATCAAACATGAACTAGGTTCCAAGAAGAGACCATCCACGTTGAATGTTTTTCACAAGCATGGTCCATGTTCTCAACAAGGTCAAAACAAGGCTCCCACCATACCATCTCTAAGTGAGGTCCTCTCCCATGACCAATCCAGAGTCGAGTCGATCCAAGCTCGAATTAGTTCAAACACGAACAAAGTCGAGAACCCAAACTCGAGCTCGGACAAGCTCAAGGAAAACAAAGCGAATCTTCCGGTTCAATCCGGTCGGTCACTTGGGTCGGGAAACTACATAGTCACTGTAGGTCTTGGGACCCCGAGAAAACCCTTATCTCTTGTGTTCGATACAGGTAGTGACCTAACATGGACACAATGCCAACCGTGTGCTCGGTCGTGCTACCAACAGCAAGAACCGATTTTCAACCCTTCCACCTCAAGCTCATACTTCAATGTATCCTGCAGTTCAGCTGAATGCTCTCAGCTCTCTGCTGCAACAGGAAATAGCCCCGGCTGCTCAACCGCAACGTGCATTTACGGGATACAATATGGTGATCAGTCCTTCTCAGTGGGGTTCTTTAGCAAAGAGAAACTGACTATATCAGCAAGCGATGTGTTTCCACGCTTTCTATTTGGTTGTGGACAAAACAACCAAGGATTGTTTGGCAGTACTGCGGGATTATTAGGCCTTGGAAGAAATCCTCTGTCTATTGTGTCCCAAACTGCAAAAAAATATGGGAAGTACTTTTCCTACTGCCTCCCATCAACTTCAAGCTCAACCGGGCATTTGACACTGGGCAAAACTGGAGTTCCACGGAATGTGAAGTTCACACCTTTTGATAAATCACAAGGGAATATGTTCTACTTCATTGACATCGTAGCTATAAGTATTGCAGGACGCCAACTACCAATCAGACAATCTGTTTTCAAGACTGCTGGTGGCATCATAGACTCCGGCACAGTCATCACGCGCCTCCCACCTGCCGCCTACAGCACAATGAGCGCCACATTCCAGAAGCTGATGGCAAAGTACCCGAGTGCACCGGCTTTTTCGATATTGGACACTTGCTTTGACTTGAGTGGGTACACCAGAGTCACCATTCCAACTATATCCTTCATCTTCAGTGGCAATGTGAAAGTTGACTTGGATCCCTCAGGAATTCTTGTACTCATTAATCGATCACGTGCTTGTCTTGCTTTTGCGGGGAACAGTGAAGCCACCAGCATCACCATCTTCGGCAACACTCAACAGAAGACATTCGAGGTGGTGTATGATGTTGCTGGGGGGAACCTAGGATTTGCACCTGGTGGATGTAAGTAAAAACAGGGTCTTGAGAAATTATGCCACAACTGGAGAATCAAGTAATAAATGCATGTATATATGTGCAAAAGTTAGACTGGAAGGTAAAAAGAATCACTCAGAAGATGGATTGAATTGGCAAAGTAATTTCAGGTGAAGTGATACTGGTAAGGTGGCAGCAGAAGCTTGTGATTGATGAACGTAAGGAGGCAAACTACTCTGTTTTCATATAGGATTTCGCTTTACTTCAGTATGCATATGTCATTACAGTTATTGTGTTTTATGATTTCTGTTAGGCCTCATGTGAATCTTAGGCAAGAAGAGGATTCATCAATGTAAAGATGTATTCAAAACTTCAAACACTTTTAAGCTGTTATTGTTGTTTTGTAAGTAAAATACTGAGTGACAATCTGATAATAGCTTTATTAGTGCATACCTTGTGTGGCGACTTTGGCGCAATAAACAGAGAGACAGGATGAGTTTCTTTGCTTTTAGCTGAGGAGGACTCACAGTAGCTCAGTAGTAAGGTGGCATCATTATGCTCAAGTCACGAGAGACATGGATAACTCAATGCTCATAGCAACTAACCATGAGATGTAGTATCCAAAGAACATTAACAAGGTGTAACTTCTATTCGGATTAAATTAGAATATCAAACTTCTCAGGGGACAATGTTGTTAAAAGATGGTTTATACATATACTGTTATACATAACAAGCCTATAAATGCTACAATACAAGTAGAAGTACAGAATCATTAATTCATATTAAAGGCCATGGACCGAACATGTGACTTCTCTGAACACGATGGCAGGATATGATCCTCATAGCTAATCCCGGTTAGTGGAAATAAAGGTTTAGTTTGTAGTAGTTGTGTTATTTCCTTCTTTTTGTTGAATAATATTTATGTGTCAATCTGATCAACTACGGGCTTAGTTGGTTATCCCATCATATGAAAACATATTATAATATCAATTCATTTTGTATCACTAACTTGTGCATATTTAAAGGTTTACAAACTCATCATAGAAAAATTAAGAATGATTATTTCACAACATTATACACATTCATATAAGTATATGGATGCAGCCTCATTAACACAAATCTAAATGTTACCCCTATGAAGTCAGCAATAGAAAATCAATATTTTGAATTTCTGATAATTTTATGAAAATAAACATATGCAGATTGTCTTCTCAATTATCAGTTCACCTCAAATGCATATATTAAGAAAATGACTAGACTAATTTTACTGTAAAGTTCTTAGCAAAATGAACAGTATTCAAATTCAAAGGAACAAGGGAGCTAGTCATACAACAAGGTAAAGTAGGAGTTAGCTAGTTATTGTCCAAATGCTGATAAATGACACTGAAATCCAAGGTTATATTTCTGTAGTTAATGTCATGATAAACAATCGACAGAGAGTGTGTAAATAATTTGTAAAACTAAGCTGTTCAATTAAAATTTGGACACTTGAGTATCACTCCAGCACATATTGTAACAGTAGCATGTATTTGACAGACAGAATATAAGGATTTCAACCTTCATAAGTTGCCAAGAACTGGCAGTTGGAATGACCTACAATCTTGGTATAGATGCCCTGTAATCCGTAAAAAGCTCCGATTTTAAAGAAACGCCAATATAGGCTAAGTGAGTAAAGAATGTACAAAGCCCTTCAGGTCCATATGTGGTGAATGGATTTCATAACATCAAAACATGTAAGAAAACTCACTGCTTTAGAGCAACATGTAGACAGTGAAGCATGCTGACAGTAACGAAAATATGAGCAATTAATCATATATCTAAACAGGAGATAACCAAAGAGTAGCTTAATATCAAGCACGATTGATCTGCAACAGCATACATAGGCAAGTCAGTCATGACCACTCCAAGCAAACTGCTGTCTATTTCATATCAAGAACTGCTTCGATTTATGACATATCAACATTGCATCTAAAATTAGTTCTATAAGTTTTAACTCAAGTATATGTTCGATTGCTGATGGTTCTTGTGCTGGCAATGAGTGAATCATCACATAATAGGAGAAATGTTAAACACCTAAAACTTTAAATTCAACCAAAGAAAAAGAAAAATAAAGAAATGTCGATTATTGATTTCTCAACGTATCAAGTTACTATACTATTTACACCCATCACTTCCCATTGCAAAGGACTCCGACCATTTTCACCATTATCGTCATCATGAGATTTCAGAAATTTACCTCAGTTCGCCGTAAATCACCATCGTTCGTGAACCTCGTTTTCACTTTCACTGCCACTATTGATGGGCAAGACCTTACTCGTGGTGGCGCTATCAACATAAGTAGCCGAACTCATCTCCATTTGGCAAATTCTCACCGCACCGAACAACTTCTCCGGCAGCTCCTCCTCTGACTGCCCCTCCACCAAAAACCCCATGTCCACGGTCACCGAAGTAACGCACCCTAAAGCCAGCCGCAAAATAGCAGTAGCAATTGCAGAGCTGCCAATATCAACATCAATTTCCAGATAATTTGGTCCCCGGTGATGAGAGCAATTCAATGCCTTGCCTAGAAGACACGCGGAACAACTACCCACCGCCGTTTTCAATATCCACGGTCCTTTGACGATTTTACTCACGATTTTGAACCGGCTATTTCGAAACGCATCGGAGCCATTAATGAACTCGTAGAGCAGAGAATTTGAATTAATCGGCTCTTCTTTTTTGCTGGAGAAGTAGAAAACGGCGGAGTGATGTTCACGTCCGGGGATTTGAAGATTTATCGCGATGAGAAACGTCTTCGACGATTTCTCCAAATTTCTCGAGCTGCGCAACACGTTCATCACGCGATTATCGGGGCGAGCAAGGACGTGATCGAGTTTGGCGTTGGATCGGAGCCAATCAACTCCGGCGGGATTGAGCAGCCACTCGCCGGCGGGGGTTTTACCTTTTCTGGTTTGGTAATTAGGTCCTCGGACGGAGAATATCTCCCCCGGAGGCGAAGCCCAGCCGTTGGATCCAGTGTTGAGGTCCACATGCTTCAGTGATCCACCGTTGATTACCTCTTCTCTCCAGTCTTCCATGCTAGTAGAGGTGGCGGCGGAGGCGGAGGCGGTGGGGAGCGAGGAGGAACGGTGGTGGTGCTCCTAGTTTTTAGCGGCGCACATATCGGTCGCGGCTGATTTTCTTCAACAACGTCTGAGTAGGACGCGCCGCCGTAACAGGCCGCCGGGATTTCGAAGTGGGTGGATTAACTGAATAAATAGGTTTCGGTTGGGATTTATATATGGAAAAGAAAACAATAAAAAATATAAATATTTTTGCTGTTACTTTTTTTCTATTTTTGACTGTTGTTTTATAATTATCGATTTCCTACGATTTTTGTTCAATTTATGCAATTTTGACCGAAATTTATAATGGAAAAAAAAAACGAATTTAGAAATATAGTTTCAATTATAGCATGATTTTTTTATTATAACATAAAAATGTTCAATATAACACTTCTTTCAATTTAAGATATATTTAGATTTTTGGGTTCCAATTATCAACATGTAATTTTAAATAGTCATCATTCACATCTAGATATTAACGTCAATAAATAACTTATACAATTGAATCTGAAAAACTCAAATATATCTCGAATTGAAACAAGTATTGAATTGAATGTTACTATTAAAGGTAAACCATACTTTCGTGCCTTTTCATGTAATTAGCCATATTTATAATCAGAATTTTGACCAAAATAATAAAACATTTGGGGATTTTCTTGACATTGTTTTCACCCCAAAAATTAGTAAAACTACTACTTGAAGATGTGCTAAACTATTGACACCTCTTTACGCCTAAGTTTGTAAATGACTTTTCATACAAAATTCGAACAATGTATTCGTCATCTGCATCGAAATATTTCAAGATCATCAACCTATGTTAAGCACATGAAAATCGAGATCATCGATACATTTGACGTGTACTAAATAATGCAGCATATCGATAATAGTAGGTTAAAAAGAAATACGAAACTTCAAATTCACCTATCCAAATAGACACTCAAAAGAAATAATCAAGCAAGAAAACCTATCATTTCATATGGCTAAATGAATTCAAGTTAAATAAATTCTTAAGCTCCAGAAAATAGCAAAACAAAATCCCTTCAGTAATCATTCATGGCATATATCAAAATCTATCTTGTCTTCAAAAGAAACCGCTCTCTGTAACGCGATTTGCAGTAGCGAAAGCATTAATTAGCCGGCAAGTAGAGCAATCTGTACCGAAAAATTCCATGAATAATCAATTACAGCTATAATATTACCTCGAGTCTACTCAGAACCTCTTCTAACTCTCACCATCGGTGTTGAACTCGCTTCAAAGACGAGCAAGTATATAAGCAGTCTGACTTCTAGACCGGAACAAAGTGTGAGTGCTCTTCCTCCATCAAACACCCAGACAAGCACAAGCTCTCTGGATTTCTAATATACTTCCCAATGATCTGACTCGATTCAGTTAGATCGCCTATGTTCACATCTATGGCCTATAATGATGACTATAGGAACATGAAGATGAACTAAAATCACACATGATATTTCATTCTTGGTCTATCTCCAAGTTGGATGAGTGTATCTTTCTTCTCTAGTCCATCCTCTAGGGTTAGTTAACACATCATCGAAACTCACATACACAACGGAATGAAGCTTAAAGCTCGTTAGTCTTGAAAACACTAAGTGCAGAACAATTACAGAGCACTAGTAGCAGTCTCATCACTTTCGTAAGCAGATCTAGACAATCTTTCCCAAAACTAGTAGAATGATGGAGTTCCGTAAGCAGATCAACAATCTTTCCCAAAAGCTTTAGTCGATGGAAAATAAGATCTAGACAGCCTAAACGATGACGAGCACTTTCACCATAATGAAGTCATGCTCAAGACTATGAATCAATCAATATTAAACCAACTATGAATCAATCAATATTAAACCAGCCTCAGCCAACCCAAGTATACATGTTCATATGATAGCACCAAAACAAAGATATTCCAATTCAAGGCAAAAACTTAAGCTCTCATATTCAATAGTATGTATCAACTAAAAGCTTCGTTTTCACATAGATGCTTCTATTAAGAACAAATCTAGATAACACGGAGCTGAGAAATAGATGTCAGTTAGTTATGACATATACACATTGAATGTTCAACATGACAACATATATTTTGGAAGTACAGTTGACAACTGAATTACATATCTTGAGGATATACAAAACAATTACAGGCATAACCATCCACCAATTATATCTTCTGTTTACATTGATCAACATGTACCACCAACATGTACCACGCACTAACCCGGAATAATGAAACTGGTAAGAATCAAACACATTCAAGATGTTACAAGAGAATCTGCAACCTTCTTCAAGTGAACTTGCATCAATCAGACTTCACTCAAAATGAAAAAATCAGCCAAAGAGATTGCCTGAGACAGAAAAAAAACCAATCATCAATTTATCTAGTTAAATCGCTTAAGCTTTTCTTCAAAGTCCCAACTATCTCCAGAACTATCTCCCCATTTTCCTAATGCAACCAATCTCGAGTCTTATTCCAAAATCTATATTACATATGCCGTTAACACAACCTTTCAAAATCTAGCTCGATTGTCAAAGAAATCCATGAAAAAATGCTCCAACTCAAGCTATCATCAAATCCGTGTAAACAGCAACAATGTGGTTTTGGATTAAGAAGAAAATTCATAAAAACACATAGCTCATTCATTTTCATTCTCTTAGACTCTTTAGATTTCTTAAACTCTGGCTGACATTAAACCATCCACCAGTAACTAACACGGCTGAGAAAAAAATACAAATTAATCGTGGGAGGAATATACAAACTACAAAGCAAGCAACAAATCGAAGGGTAAATGATATGCAACTTAGCTTCAAACAAGTAGTTAAACACACCACATAGCAAAAATTGAAGCATTAAAACACAACAGTCCAATTAAACCTATGCAAACACTAACTAATTCATCAAGTAATCAAATACCAGAAGCAAAATATCCGATCAAACTCTGTCACCTCTTTCATTTTCTGCAAATTGAATCGATTTTACAGCTTCGTTCGCCTAATGCTTCTTCGTTCGTAAAGGTTGCTTCTCAGTTGCTAATCTGTAAATCCAGTACACCTGCGTTCACACACAAACACACATTAGCACGAAATTCGGTAAAACCTGTACTGATCTGGAGAGAAAAGGATGCCGACCAGAGCGAGCACATGAGCGACAATCAGAAGAACGACGATCAGAGGTACGAGGTCGAGAAACCAGGGGCGAATCACAGTTTGCTGAGGATTCGCCATTGCTGCACAGCTTAAACCCTTTGTTTGAGTGAGATTTCCTTCGTGATTTTACGATGTGAGAAGAAAGCTTGACTTATTTACTTATTTTACACTTTGGTTTATTATTCCAAATCTTTATTTAAAAATAAGAGTAATTAAAAATTATTAATTTATAAGTGTACTAGAATATTAGAAAATTTAGATTTGTGTTTTCAATCATCTCTATTCATAAACTAGTATTACACCCGTGCGTTGCACGACTTATAATTTAGAATATTTTTATATTAAAAGTGTATATTATAAATTTATTGAGTAATATTCATAATATATATAAAAGTCATAAATTGAAAAGTTTATATTCAATATATGACATGATCTGAAATATTTAATACTTTTATACTATTATTAATAACATTCAAATCATAATTAATTATTTTGTACTGACAACAATAACTATTATTGAAATAATGTTAGAAGTTTTGTAGTTTGTAAATATTTTATGATTAAAAAGTGACTATTATATATAGTTGTTAACTTACAAATTTGTTGTTTGTTTTTTTATATGATTTGACTAATATTGACAATACTTTTTAATTGAAGAATTTAGCATGTATTAAAAAAATATATAGCTTTAAAATTATTTTAAGGATATTGAAACAAATTTTAGATTCTAAATGTGTGTGTATTAAACAAATTTAAAAACTTTTAAACGATCATCAGATTAATTATTTTGTCTAATTATTTCAACTAATACTCTATTATAAAATTGCTTATTAATAATATTTGTATTACAAAATATTTTTTCAAGATGTTATTTATATATGTTCATAATTTATATATTATATTATCATTTAATTTCTCGATTATACATTCTTAGATTCATTCATTTGACATTATTATTTTCAAGATTTTTTATTACTTTTAAGATTTTTTATAGTTCTCAAAATTATAAACTTTTTCAACTTCTTATATATATATATATATATATATATATATTCAATTTGAAATTTCTAAATGTATTTTTACAATTTTACAAATAGATGTTCACTATTTGTAATCTTTAAGGGCTCGTTTACTTTGGATGTCGGGTTTGTTTAGATTGATTAAAAATTTGTACTTTTACTGTTGATGACAGATAAAAGGAGTTTTGATTTGTGATTAGTATGCAGGATTTGTAATGAGTTTGATTAAAGGGCAATTCTATACACACCCCATCAAATTCTAAACACACCCCATTTATACACACATTCTTTTTTTTATTATTTTAATAATGTGTGTATAGATGGGGTGTGTTTAGTATTGATGGGGTGTGTATAGAATTACCCTTGATTAAATTGTATGTTTAGTATGAATGATTGTAGGTTTGTTAAAGTTGGTTTGTTTATAAATTCTTGTTTAGTATATTGGTTATAATGGATTGAAAGTGTGAAATGACATATTTGCCCCTCATGAATTTTAAATGTTAATGTCCATATTATAAGAAATTAAATATTGAAGTATTTGAAGAAATTGGTCAAAATGGGTGTCTTCTTCCCCAGCTTCATAGCTCCCTGCGCAGCTGCTTTACCAAGTCCTCCCCTTTCAATCTTCCTCCACGTTTGAATTCATGGAGTTCGCCCTAATTCTTGTGTCGAAATTGTGAACCTTTCGCTGCATTCAAACATCAATCGGCGTTCTTTGGGTAAGGTTCATATGATTTGGGTAAGGTGTAGAAACTGTGCAATCTTGACCCTTCTCCTCGTGTGTGATGTTGAAATATTTTGCGTCCATGAATATTTGTTGAATATTGAGATTTCATGGTGTTTGTTTTATATTAGCTACATTTCTTCAAATCTGTACAAAAGTTGAGCAGTAGGAAAGTTCGGCGCTCACAAAAGAAGTCGGCGGTGAAGGATGTCTACAAGGTAAAAGATGATTTCTTCCTTCATTGTGATGTAGATATACGCAACTTATTTCGTTGTCCCCAATTTGGCAGATTAATGGTGTGGAAGGATGAGGCTCTATGGAAAGATTAATGAGTATTGTGTCGTGTGGTTAATATGCTTCATTGATGACTTAATCGAATTTTTCATTTTGTCGAAATGTGTTTGAGAAAGCTATTGTTGTAGTATGTTAAATGCATTGAACTTGTGCTTGACATTTCACGTAGCTGGAATTCGCAAAATTGTGGGTCTTCGAATGGGAATACACAAGCAAGTCATGGTGTTATGCGTTGTCAACATATGCTACCAATGCAAATGCAAACATCATGGACGAAAAAAAACCCTATGCGACGTTTCATGACTTGTCCTTTTCGAGGGGTACAATCATGTTTACAACTCTTTAATTAAATAATGCCTCAAGTTTGATCGATTATTTGTCATGAATACCTTAATGAATGAACACATATATGCTTCCCTTCCATGTCATTTTTCCTTGAAGGCGAAGGCTTGTGGGATGTTCATATGGCTAGAGCCTCAACTTGAAGGTCGTGCTAGGGATGTTGCACTAGAGTGTTTGGAAAGAATTGATCGATTGAAGATGGAACTTGCGACTCTAAAATTTGAGGAAGGCAAGTATAAGAAACATTTTAAAGTTCTTATCCTTTTGTGTTTCTTAATGTTTGTAGTCTTGTCAATTAGTATGAATAAGTAGTCTAGTTTGGTGGAGGTGATGTCTCTTTCTTGTTGTGTAATGTTTAGGGTTGTTTTATGTTATATATGGAAGATTGCACATTTATGATGTAGTAACCATGGCATGGCAACAATTGTATTGTTGTATAGTATGATTGAAGAGATCATAGGTGTAATTATGAGGTAGCATGAGAGGTAGCATGACAACAATTGTATTGTTGTAATTATGTGGATGCAATGTATGAAATATGAAATAAAATGTACGTCTACATTGCACCAAATTTGTAGTTACAAATAGTAGTTTTAGATAGTGGCATAACAAAGTCATAAATATCCAAGGGGTTCAGGGAAATTACTAGGTACACACTATTTTTGGAGGAAACATTGTACTTTTTGGTTCTACGTGGACGGTGTTGGATGGAGGAATTTCTATTGCGCCTTGAGATATATGCATGAATCATGAGCATACAAGTCAATTTGAAGTTCACATTGATTGCTTCAACAGCAAGCATGATGAGCTCGAGGTCAGACATTTCAGCCATGTTCGATATCTAAGTTTCAGAAAATTCAAGAACACAACTTATCATGATTTTGCAGAATCAAAATCTGGATTATATGAGAACAGAGGCTTGAAAATGTGGAATGCAAATCGGATAACATGCCTAATGAAACAACATATAATGAATTTTGGCACACAGAACACTAGAGTAACCTCTTTAGGTAATAAACATCATGCATACTCGTTAATTGTAATTAGATTACCATCCAGTGAGGATCTCCTAAATTCTACCATATTCTTAAGGATAATGAAGCATCAATGGTCAAAGACATCCATTCAAACATAAGATCACATTTGGCAATCATTATAGCAAGCATATGTGCACATATGTTCCTAATACTACAGCAAGCAAACCCAACCCTAATTTCTAACAATTGAAATCATATGTGAAATACAACAACTGGTGTAAGTTTATTGTTGCATTAATTTAAAAATTATTGTGATCAAACCTGAACAAGCAATCGACTCCAACAACAAAATCCAGCAGGTAAATCGGGCAAAGAGTGTTGTCTTTGAATCCTTCAAATTGAATCTGTCCCAAATACAACGTGTCATTTCAACATCTCACATAAAACTAATAAACTTTTAAAAATCAAATTAAAAACAAGTGTTTTGTAATTATAACTTATTCAAATGAACTGAGCAGTTAAGATTAGTATAAAGGCAAATCATGGCATATCTAACCTGCAAGAGCCCACAGATATGAAGCAGTGATGTATCTCATGCTCATGACTCCGTGAACAAGTAGAAAGCCCCGTTGCACCATCCAGTTAATTGAATGGCAAGATAAAAACTATATCAGATTCGTATTATTGTGGCATGCATTAATGATGGCCTAAATGCGTTATATTTATGCATAATGTAATGAATTAAAGTAGTTAGAATCTGTAATGTAATTTAACCAAACAGAATCACTTATTGCACTTCTATGCCAACACAAAAAGGTGTTCTAAATCAGTTTAATTAACTCGTTACTAATCAGTATAATATAAAAGATTTTTATCAAGTTTATGTACAATCTGAGACTAAAATGTATACTAGACTCTCAAAAATTAATGTATACTAAACTGTGTGTGCAAAATTAATGTGTGAGTTCATGTATTAATGATTAAAACCTCAAGAAACAAAACAACCCAGCATCAACAAGTTTTCCCGAATGTTATCACTAATTTGAAGACATATGCAGATATGCTATACTAATGCTAACAACTAATGCTTGTACTAATTTCATAACTAATTTGAAACAAGTTTTCCCGAATTTAATTTACACTAATTTCCCCAAAACAACATTCATTGGACTGGGGAAATACTTTCTCAACATTTTGGCAAGACAATAATTTGAAGTCAAATTTGTGGGTAATACTGACCTTCGTGCAAGAATGTGAAGGAATGAGCAAGGATGAGCAGTCGAACTTTCAGCCGAAGAGGGGCATGAGCAGTCGAACTTTCAGACGAAGAGGGGCATGAGTAGTCGAACTTTCAGCCGAAGAGGGGCTAACACCGCCGACAATATCAACTCTGGAACCAACACCGCCGAGAAATGCGACTGGAAATCGAAAGCTTCTGGATGGACCGATTGAAACAACGGAGAAGGGGCGGTGGCAGGGGTGATTTCTACGGAACTTTCTGGTCTCGTGTTTGGGCCATTGTTAGATCGGAGAAGGAGCGGTGATGGTGGAAGTGGCGATGGTCTACGGCGATGTTGACGTCGGTGAACTTGGGAGTGGAGCAGATCACGACTCAGGTGTGGCCAAGGCAATTGATTCAGGTAGGGTTTGATTATGTTGCACATATATATATATGAGGGCAAAGATGTTAATTTCTACAAACAAAAGGACAAAAAAGTCTTTTCATTTGAAACAGTAAGGGCAAAATAGTAAAACAAGGCTATGTTACTGTACGTATTGCACAAACCCACCATTGTTGGTGGGTTTAAAAAAGTTGAATTTAACACACCCCATACCCATTTATATACCATTCCCAACCATCCTAAACCCTGCCTATAATTTGGTGTAGTAAACATGGGTTTAGGTTGGAAATCAAATCTATCCAACCTAAACCCATATAGTAAACAAGGCCTAAAAGTTTTGACATTTGAATGTAAATTAAAGAAAAAAAAGTATAAATGAAATAAACCATTTAAATACTTATTTGTCAACACATTTTTGCTTCTTTTCGCAACAATTACTAATTTTCATTTGCTTGTAATAAATATAATTAATTTAGAATTCAAGAATGTGAAGAGACATATTCTTGAAAATCACTCTTACTTTTGCTATAAAAAGTTACACCTGACCACCCTATATTAACTCTAGCTCTAACTTTTTATAAAATAATATTTTATTATTAAATTATTATAATAATAAAATAGTATGAAAAGTAAACAAATGACCAACAAAAAATTTGTAATAATGACAAATAATAAAAATTATAATATTTGGAAATATCCAAAAGGAACTTTTCAGAAATAGCAGGTAAATTTGGGCGGGAAAATCCTTTCTTGCTATTTATAGAGAATATCTTCTTTATATATATATATATATAGATATATTTTTTTCTTTTGGCCAAGATAATAATTTTGTGTTTTTTTTGATCAAGAGAAATGATTTTATTCAATGATACTCTTCTACGTTAAAGGTGTAATATGATGGTATACATTATATTGATCTTTGATATAGAAGGTGCAACACTGTGGTGCCGAATGAAATATGGGGCGCAGACTAGTACAAGGTTGATTTTATTACACATGCAATAATCCGAAAAAATATTATCTCAACTAAAAAAAAAGAACTGTCTTGACTTCTTCATTAAAAAATAAGTTTTTTTGGTAATGAATTGGTTATTATTCCATCCCTTATATTGTGAGTAACACAATGAATTCATTGGATATTACTTGAGTAAAAGTTGTATTTATTTTTCATCGTATCAATCAAATCATTGTGCCAATCTTGAGATATGGTTAAATTTTGTAAAATATCAAAATCGTGGACAAACTAATTTACTATAGAGGTGTTGGTGTACTAAAAATTGGAATTTTTGTAAAATAATTAAACAAGATCTAATTATAAGTAAATAACTAATTAAAATTCTAAGAAGATTAAGTCATATGAGTTCCATTTCCTTTTTCGTTTTCAATTTAAATTTTCTTTCTTTAAAAAGTTATATAAAAATTGTGTAGTAAATTTAAATAGACATTAAATTGGAAAAATAAAAATGCAAATAGTCATAGAAGGTTATGCATAGGTGTCGCCAAGTGAACAAGACCAGACACGTGTAATTTATACCACGACACCTAATTCTCTTGGAACTTTATTTTCACCATGGCCCCTCTACTATCTTAAATAGAAATAAAGTCCTTTATATACTTTATATAGCACTATTTTGCCCTCTAAAATTTATATAACTATTTAAGTATGATTATAATATAGAAAAAAGGCACTTAAATTGCATAAATAAACAAATATAGGAACTTAGGTGCACTGTAGAAGGTGAACTTATTAAAACTCATGCATGTACCTGTAAAAGACATACTTACGAAAGATATATTTATATCGAAAAAAATATAGATGCACTTGCATCTTATCGCATGTGAATTTGTCTTAATATCACGAGCATATAAGAAGATGTTATATAATAAATCATATAAAATTGAGTCAATAACCTTTATTTTTCTTTTCATTTTATTTTGACATATTATTATATATTTTGTAAGGGAACATATTAGAATTTATTTGAAAATTAACTACATTATTTTGTAAATAATTGGTGAGTAAATTTTGTTCAATTTCACAAAATATAAATTTATAAAGGGAACAAAAAAGAGTAGTGCAAAATAGTGTGATGTTCAACCTAACGCTGCACTGATGTGATCTCTGGAAGAATCTTTCGAGCAGTTACGGTAATCGTTATTCTAGTATCTTACTGCAGTTGCAGTAATCTATATTGATACAATTTGAAAATTCACAGTCGACTTAAGATCTACATTATGTGCACGATCTTCTACTCTTATTGTATAAGAGTGTTGTTATGAAAGTTACGTAGTCTTCAATACGCTATATTAGCTATCTAATCCAACAAGTCAAGAAGAGTAGTTTGAAATGTGTAATTAGCAAATATATACATGCATAAAAAAGGAACAACTTAGAGGGTATTTGGCTAAACATATAAGCTCCTTTTAAGATGTTAAGTGCTTATAAGCTCCTCAAAAGTGTTTGACTAACTTTTAAAAATAAGATCTTATTTTATGAGCTTATAAGATGTAAGGAGCTTATAAACTATTTTTTGAAAAGTTGGGAAATCCCAACTTATTTTTAAAATAAGAGTTTATTTTTCAAAACACCTTCAAATTTAATCATTGAAATTACACACAATGTCATTACTAACAACTTATAAGCTCCACCATCTTATTTACCCAAACACTTCAACAACTTATATTAAACTTAAATTAAACATCTTATAACCTCCAAAAACATTTTATTTATAAACCTTAAAAATAAGCTTAGCCAAACACCCCCTAATGCCAAAGGGGCAAACAGTCGCAAGGAAAATATTTATATGGGCTAATTCATAAAATATAGAAATTATAGGGTGTAAAGTGCAATTGAGTCGTTTTATGCCCAAGGATTAGTACAAGGGTACCGCACTGTGCACTGCTCAAACGAAAACGTATATAAATCTCTTCTCTCTTACGCATTTTCACAAACAGTTGGATCCATGATCGAATTACATCAACATTTTGAAGAGCTCTGAATTCTTTTTCCAGTTTCCGTCGCCATGAGAAGCCTAGCTGCTTGTCTGAAACGACGCCCTCATCCTGTTCACTCTGCGCGTAACTTCGCGGAACCCGGTGGTTAGTGGATAATTTTTGTTTTTGTTAGGTGTACTTTGATGATGGTGTATGTGTTATAGTGTATCCTGATAAATGTGATTGAAATGCGTTTTCCCATAATTTGAAGGTGTGAATGTTGTGATCGACTGCGTGCTTGTGTGCGGAGTTTTTGGTAATCGTATTTTGTTGAAATTGTTTGCAGTTTTGCGGAATGGATATTCTTCCGAGTCGATGAGGTTGAGGCTGATGCTGCTCGAAGGGCCGAGTTATCTTGTTGGCAGAATGCATGGTGATCACAATGTGTCGCGCGTTTTGCATCCAAAATTGTAAGGCTATGCTTAGCTCTAGAGCTCACATTGTGTAGATTGCCTATAAGAATATGATTTTCACAGCTTCCAATGGTTGGAAATAGAGTGTAAATTGTTGGTATTAGAAATCTTGCAAGAATTTGACATGGGAATCTGCATCTTTGGTCTTGTTTTGTGATTTTCAGAGTCGAATTTGTGGTAGGTTTTGTTAAGTTTCCATGTAATAAAATTATTGGGCTCCGAGAGTAACTTGAAATACTTATATCTGACCGGTGAATGCTTCTGTGATACGATAGTAAACAGGGTATCCAAACAGCATAAATAATGACAGTATCATATTACAGCTCAATGTTGCATGTGATGATTTCCATTTACTAAGGCTGCATAATTTCATTTTTGCAAGTGTGGTATTCACTCTGTTGATTCAGTTGATCCATTTTGGTTAAAAACAACTTAAAGATGCCCTCTGAATTTCTATGTTGCTTGTTGCATTTGGTGTAGTTTCTCTAGTGGTTACTCCAGTGTGCATGGTGAAAGGCCTTCTGCTGAGTATGCAAAGTTGAGGAAAGAATCACTTGAAAGTCAATTCGGACGTGCACTTGGTTCAAAAAGTGTCTCTGTTGCGTATCGGTTTGGTCCATTCTTAGCTTTATACAGAGCAGCAATTATTTCATACAATGTGTTGAAGCTAACCGTTTGGAGCATCTTTGTTCATGATATGAACAAACGCTCAGTTAAGGTCAGTTTAATGCTTAATTCTACAGATGCATAATTGTGACTCAGAAGAACTGAATAAATATTGTAAATTAGTTGTTTCCTTTCTGGGATTGACTCCATATACATCCTTTGTCCACCAGTATAAGCTTTCCATTTAAGCTTATCTTAATCTCAGTTAACTTGAGCTGTTTACAAAACAGCTGGAAAAGTTTACAAAATAACACATCTTCACCAGCTGCACTGAGTTAAAGTTTGAGATGAAACTGTACTTTTGTCCTCTGTCGCCCACTTGTTTTCAGTCTTAATTTTCCAACCTTATCTGGGGTTTCCGACATTTTTAGGAGTTCCTGTTGAATGCTGAATATTGCACATATTCCCACCTCAACATTGCGTCACAAAAATGGCCATCAATTTCACGTTCCAATTCTAGTGATTAAAGCACAAGATTTTGGCATTGTAAGAGCAGTTTGGTTATCTATATTCAGCAGAGTAGAACATCGACATAGTTCACTAAGTGTTAATTCAAGAATACTAAGCTTCAGTTTCCCTCTCTTGTTGATCTGGTAGCAGAATTTTAGTTGGTTATGAAGATGTGGTTTCAGGATATAAGTAACCCAGTGTGTCTATTGTTGGCACATATGGTGGAGTTGAATGTAAAATCAAGTTGCAAGATAGAGGATCATTTTTTTCGTCAAATAAATTGGTTGCAGTATGCAGTAATGTTGATTATATTGGAATATGACGATTGTTCAATTGAAGTTTATTTGCATTGGAATTTTTTCATCTGTAATTGGACAGATTTCTAACCTGCCTTATTAATCTGTAAAACAATATATATAATACCCCTAGAAGTATAGAGGTTCTGAACTAGGTTGGCCGAGCAGTTTTAACCAGCTCTTCAGATATGGTTAAATCTTGAAAATTAGATTAAAAAATGTTATTGCGGATTTCTTGGAATATTTTTTTGGATGATTCTGCCCTGCTAATGTTTCTTTTTGCAACTGATTCTGTTTCTTAGAAGTAAATATGCTCCAGAATGCTAGTCACATTGATAAGAAGTAAAAAAATATCTATTTGTGCATATCCAGTCCTGTATATACTTTTCTTGAATTTTACATCGTAACATTAAATTATGTAAAACATACAGATTGAAAACTCAGCGTTGTGGTTACCATGTCTAGTTTTTGCTGTATTATTTGTCTAACAATTGCTCAAATGTGGAATGTCATGTTGCAGTTTCGTGAAACTCTTATCCGTTTGGGGCCTTTTTATATCAAGGCAAGTTATATTTCAACCTTCAAAATTTGAGTTAATTGTTACAATTCTATTGAACTCAGTATTCTTTATCCTGTGTTACTATAACTTCTTGTTTGTAAATTTGTTGATGCATGATGTGGCCATTCTGAAGCTTTGCAACTATAAGAAGGCTGTAAAAGAGTAATTAAATATCCTGCATCTACTCAGCATCCTCATGATCCTATCTTATTTCCTTTGTCCACTACCAATTTGACACTTCAAGTTACAGTTGATTTTAGACAGGTGTTGCATGCATGTTTGAGCTTACTTTGTCAAAGTGCACTGCTGTTGATGTAAGCTTAAGAATAATTAGAACTACTATTGGTTCAGGATTACTCTTAGGAGTATTCTAAAATCTTTAGTTGTCTTTGGCTTTTATGAGTAAAGAGCATGACAGTTGCGGGGAGTTGAAATTGCTATTTTTATGTTGTTGAACCATACTGGAAGGCCTTATGAAACTGTAAAATCTGATCATGTGATTTTTTGGTTTAACTTACTCCTTTTCTGAATGACAGCTTGGACAAGCTTTAAGCACAAGACCAGATATTCTGCCTAAAATATATTGCCAAGAACTTGCTAAATTACAGGTATGTAATGTTCCCTTGCATTCTTGTAATTAGGTTGATTGCACAATCATGTTTCGATACTTTTCTCTGTAAGGTCAAACTTGGTGCCTGGTGTAATTTTTGAGTATACAACTGAAGTCTCGTGCTAATGCCAGGACCAAATACCTCCATTTCCAACTGACGTTGCTATTAAATCCATTGAATCCCAGCTGGGAATGCCGATTTCAAAGCTATTTGCTGATATTAGCAAGGAGCCCATAGCTGCAGCATCATTGGGACAGGTTTATAAAGGTTAGAGCACTGGGTTCTCTAAACACCATTATTTTGATGTTTTCGTTTTTTTTTTTTTTTGAGGGGGGGGGGGGGGGTGTGGTAAGAGAAGGGAAGAGTAAGTCTCCCTTATGGGTGAATGGGAATCCTAGCAAATTCAACTAAACGTGTGTTTGTTGCTTCAAGTATTGCAGCTCACCTGCATTCTGGAGAGCTTGTAGCTGTCAAAGTTCAGAGGCCGGGTATGTCCCATTTGTTAACGCTTGATGCACTGTTATTCAATATGATTGGAGGCCAATTGAAGCGATTTGCCAAAGCTCGTAAAGATCTCTTAGTAGCAGTGAATGAGATGGTGGGCCTCCTGATTGTGTTATATGCAATCCCTTATTTTCTTTACATATGGTTTGAGAAATAGTCATAGACACCTTCCCCCGGATTACTCTTCATGATCAGAGTTTCCTCTACTTGGCATATTTTTAAGACATTATTTTCTACAGTTCATATGCAATTTATTTTAAAGCCTAAATTGGCTGATTACTGGCCAAAAGAACGTAGTTGCTTTTGTTCAACATCATCTCATCATGTTTATAATTGCTATTTCTTGTTAAAACTAAATCTGCTTAATGTGTACTATCCCAAGGATGACAATGGTTGGGTGGGTTTTCAAAGCCTATGCTTAATGAGATTGTTGTGGAATGGATAGGTAAGGCATATGTTTGAAGAGATTGACTACATCCTGGAGGGTCAAAATGCTGAGCGCTTTGCTTCCCTCTATGGCTGCCGTTCTGGTAAGAGCTTCCAAATTTCAGGAATTACATCTTTGGTCCTACTGTCGCGGTAGTGTGTTAACCCATTTCACTGTTGATGTTTACATTTTACCCGCATATCTTGAGGAAAAATATTAAACCAGAAAATAGTTGTGAGTTTCTCATCATGAGTTCAAAAGAAACAATTTCTGTACTGTGGGATGTAATATATTGCAACAGAGGGAGGGAATCAGGCAGCGAATGAAAAGAAGCAGCTCTTAGCTGATTTATGTGTTATTATGCTTTCTTCGAATATTTCATTTTTCCAGTTTTTGCTGCCTTCTATCCTTTATTAATGAATTTAGCTGGAAATCTACATGCCAACATGTTTGTCCCACTTCATTGCTTCTAAGTTACAGATTTTTTATTTTAGTGCATTTTACATGTTGTTTGTTTTCAGCTGATGAGGTAACATCCTTTAAAAACACCTATGAAGCACGTCAGCAAGTCATTGGTGTCAAAGTCCCCAAAATATATTGGAACCTAACACGCAAAGCTGTCCTTACAATGGAATGGATTGATGGAATTAAGCTTACTAATAGTAAGCGACTGAGAGAAGCCCATTTAAACCGGAAGCAACTAATTGATGAGGTAATAGAAGAGGGCATGACACTTTAGAGTTAAGCCTCTTTGACTTGATGATTCTTGTTTTTCCTTTGCCATAGTTTTGTGTTGCAAATATCTTACTTCTAGAATTATGTCTCATATTGATGTTATGTTTGATTTCTGGATACGAGTGGATGACTTATCCACTGATTGTAAATTCATGCTTTTCAATAAATAAACTGTCCGTAGTTGCCTCTATATACTCCCAACCTATATTTACCTATGGATCCATCTCCAATATTAATACACTTATGCTCTTGTAATTGGTTGTAAACTTTAGGGTTTGTATTGCTCTCTGAGGCAATTATTAGAGGTGGGATTTTTCCATGCTGATCCCCATCCTGGAAATCTTGTTGCCACTAAGGATGGGCCCCTTGCTTATTTTGACTTCGGAATGATGGGTGATATTCCACGCCACTATCGTGTAGGACTCATTAGAGTGGTGAGGACCATTTTCGTGTCCTTTTCCCCTGAAGATAATTTTGTTTGTTAAATTTATGTCTGGATTACCCTGTCTCAGCTGGTGCACTTTGTCAATCGTGATTCTCTTGGGTTGGCAAATGACTTTCTTTCTCTGGGCTTTCTACCTGAGGGTGTTGACATACAGTCTGTGTCAGATGCTTTGAAGACATCCTTTGGTGATGGACCACAACTATCTCAAGATTTCCAGGTTCTCATCATTGGTGTATCATATTCATATAATATTCGGAAAACGTATACTGATTTGAAAAGTTTCTGGCACAAATTTCCGTCATTGAATATCTAAATCCCTTTGTATTCAGGGCATAATGAATCAGTTGTTCGATGTTATGTACGAATTTAATTTCTCTCTTCCTCCGGACTACGCCTTGGTGATAAGAGCCCTGGGATCACTTGAAGGAACTGCAAAAGTTCTGGATCCTGATTTTAAAGTAGTTGAAAGTGCATATCCTTTTGTCATCGGTAGGCTGCTCATGGACCCCAGTCCTGATATGAGGAAAATCTTGGGGCAACTTCTAATCCGGAATGATGGTTCCATTAGATGGAACCGGCTGGAGAGACTGGTGGGTGCTCTCTCTCTCTCTCTCTCTCTCACACACACACATGCTCACTCACTCAGAATTCCCTTTATTTTCTGAAAACGAAGGCTGTATTTGAGTAATCCAAGTTTTAGTTATGTTAGCTGAAAATGCTGGAGCCATACAGGAACTTTTCTTAACATTTACTTATACCTCTATGTTGTTTCAGATAGCGGCAATATCTGAGCAATCTTCTGGAAGCCATCCTTCTGGAACGGAAACTTCTGGAACCACCGATAAGACTTCAAATCCAAAGGAATGGAAGTCATTCAACATGCGTGCCGTTGTTGCTGCTACTGAGGATCTCTTCCAATTTATTTTGTCAAAGAAGGGTTCTAGGGTCCGGGTTTTCCTTATAAGGGACATTCTCAGTGCAGCTGATGCTTTCCTCGACGAAGAAGTACTTTCTTGCTTTTCTGAAGAGAAGTTTGATGCAGAGAGGTTCGACTCCAAGGTACGTACATCTCCACATACATATCGGCCACAGGTAATGGAAGATTTATCAGCTCTTGTGTGAAGTGTCCCGTCGTTGATTCTGTTGAGTTGTGGCAGGGTGAGGCAGCGCTCGAGAGATTGACGAGCGGGCTTCGATCGTTTAGAGAAGCAGTGAAGTTAGCTCCAGATGTGTGGACAGCCATGGCTATAAGACTAGCATTGAAACCTGAGTTTCAAAGATTTGCATTTGATATTGTATCAGCATTATTGGCACACTCCTCCCATAAAATGCCTGAATCTTTCTGGGTTTGTATATCTAGGATTACTCATAACTCTGCCAACAACAATTTATAGCAACATTTCTCTCTCTCTCTCTCTCAATGTGTGTTAATGATCATAGTTCAGATGAAACATAAAATAAAATGTTTACTTAAATTATCACCTTACCTGATTTCGTCTAAAAAAATGAAATTTAATAGACTCAAGAATGATGCTTCATGTAATAAGTTGGAAAAATTCATGATCAATGATTATATTTACTCAGCATGAGACGGTCTCTCAAATCATTTTTTATCTACTAATCCAATTGATTTTCATGAATTTATACATGAATTGTGAAGTATGGATTGTTGATTGATCTGTTTTACATAAAATGATATATGAGGCGATCTCACGAAAAATTTATTATTCTATTTAATGCCCATATGGAGAAGAATGATGAGGTGTAATTAGGTAGGATTATGGTCTATCATAAATCTTGTATAAACAAATTTGGTACTTTTATTTATTGGATTATAGGAAAAATAAAAAAAAGTGAGAATATCGACCATCATTAATTTTAAATAAAGATATCATTAACATTAAGATAAAATAGTTTGTGCAACTAGTATATAAAACTAACGACCAAAACACGCGAAAGAGTAAAGAGATACAGGTTGGACGGGCCGGCCAAATTCGTGCGCAACCTGGTTGCACGGATCGAGTGTAAAGAAGACTAACTCTAACATCAATAATCCAAGTATAATCATGTGTAAACGTGCATGGTTGCATATGACTAAATCAAATCTAAATAACTTTAAAATTTTGCGCAAAATTAGCATAAAACAGTTACAAATCTTCAAAAAGATCATCTAATAACCTATATATATATATATATATATATCTATATATATATTCACATATAAATTAATTTGTGAAAATAAATTAGATAGTAGAGATTATTTTACCAAATAAAAAACAAATAAACAAATATATTTAATTAAAAGAAAACATAAATTATAAACTAAACTATTTAAGTGTTAAATTAGAACGAAACCACTCCAATAATTAACAAAACCCTTCATCAACTCTCTCTCTCTCTCTCTCTCTCATGATCTTCTCTGCAACTGCTGCTTCTTTCAGGTCTCTCTCGTATATTGATGCCATGGAAGCAATGTTGTTGAATAAGTTTGTAATGATCATGATTGGATTTTTCGAAACCGCGGATGTGAATTTTGAAAGATTATGGTTTTGTAATGTCTGTTTATGTTATGTGATGTTAATTACAGATGCAGTTTACATATTCTCATTGTTCGCACGATAGGTTTTACGTTTGAAAGAAACGACGAAGGATGGTTATTTGTTTATTTTGGTTTTTAATGCTTGTTATTTATGTATGCATGTTTGATCGATTTTCACATATGAACATTTCTTTTTGGGATTAAATGCAGGTAAGGTTGGATTGGATAAATCCGTGATTGGATTTGAGATTACTTCAGTCGCAGCCATTGGAATTCTTCTGCTACTTCACGAATAGAGAAAGGACTTTTGTTTTTTTTCCTTGAATTGATTACCAAAAGAAGCCGAAAATTTGAAGGATAGGTAACATGAGTTATTTGGATTCAGTGCTTGAACAATATATGACTGGCACATTTCAGTTCAATGCACCGCCTGTGAGCGGCGGCGGCCTCAGGTGGTCCTCTAATGCCATCTGTGTAATTACTATTATCTTCTTTGTTATTTTTGTGAAATAAATTGTGAACAAATCACCAAAGTGAGATTACTTATTAAAGAAAGAGGCATTGAAGTGTTTAGCTTGACAAGATGTTTTTGGTTTTTTAGCTCGTTCACTTAACTGTGTCTAATGTGCAGTCCCTTTGGATGATGATATGTTCATTCGGTTGTAAAAGCAAGTGTGAGAGTAGTTATGATTAAGTGGTAGCTTAAATGTTTATGTTTATGTTTATGTTTATGGTGCATTAATATGGTTGGTACAATTCATGCTACACAAAGCACTTTCTTATTACACATGTAAATTGGAATTTACGTTTCAGCGTTGTTTTTCAGTAGTGTGCATGTAATTAGTTTCTTTTATTGAAATGATCATTTACCCTTTCTTTATTGATGTCATTTGAAGGATCTTGTTGGTGTCATCTGACAAATACGTATGCTAAGTTTGTCAAATTGGAACAATTTAATAACTAGTATTAACCAGGTAGATCCAAGATAGCAATCCTTTTGTGGAGAGTTTGTCTCATGATTAATGTACAGTAGAAGAATAATAACTATAAGAATTATACTGCAAGATGGAGTTGTACATCTACCCTGTTTCATGCTTCGTCTTTTACTGACACCTTTTTTCCTGTATATCTTTTTACTTCTGTGTCTCCGGTTCTCCCATCTGTAGGTCATATGGTAGTCAACCTGTTAATTTTGCTTCTTTAAGTGTAAAATAACATCTATTTGGCTATTTTATGAGGTATGCATGACATTGTGTTTAAATTCATTACCTCGACAAACGTTATTCTTACTGTGCTGTTCATAAATGCATTCTATTTCAAAGTATAATTTGATCTCATTTTTGGTAGACATCTTCAGCATAGGAGTTCATCTTTGGTGTTACAAGTTATTTGGATTTTAGATTAGCATTGGTCCCATTATGTTATAAAGAAAATGCTGTGTATGATGTGGGCTGACATACACTGTGTTATAATACCTCCATGCAGCCAGGATGGAAAATTCAGCTACGGATATGCAAGTCATCCAGGTAGAAGGTGTACAATGGAGGATTTTTATGAGACAAGGATTGATAGCGTAGATGGTGAGGTGGTTGGTCTCTTTGGCGTCTTTGATGGTCTCTCTCTCTCTCTCTCACAAATTTATTTATTTATTTTTCTTTTTACTATTCATATATATCTCGTTGGTTATGGCTTTCATTCTAGAAAGCCCAAGAAAGGACAAAGAGAATGGATTAATAATCAAACTCAATGGTACCTGGAAAGAAAAGAAAAGAAAGAGAGGAAAAAAATTAAAAGAGAGTGAACTATACATGATAAGAAAATTTGAATATATCATTAGATGATATGAAGGCTGGCAATCATTTTTGAGGAAGAAACTATCTTATCCGGTCATCTCATATATATCCTAACATTACGTTTCTACTATGTAACATTCTCACGAAATGGTTCCCACTTCCCCATGTTACTCGATTTTCTCCAGTTTCATACTTTATGTTATGGTTCCACTTAATGAGGTGATATGCTGGATTATACATATTCACATTCCTTGTATAGTATAAAACTCTAATTTTGGGCAGAATTTTCACATATATCTGCATTCATATCTCAGGTCATGGGGGTAAACAAGCCGCAGAATATGTTAAACAAAACCTTTTTAGTAATCTGATCAGCCACCCGAAATTTATTTCCGATACCAAATCAGCTATAGGTATGTTACTGATAAATTTTCAAATTGTTTTTTTTTGAACTTATGTTCTGCGTTTAAACTGTGTTGTTCTGTTTTCACTTTTCCAGCTGATGCATACATTCATACAGACTCAGAATTCCTGAAATCTAATACCAATAAGATAAGGGATACTGGATCCACTGCTTCCACTGCCATTCTCCTTGGGGACCGTTTGTTGGTGGCCAATGTTGGGGATTCGAGAGCTGTTATTTGCAGGTGTGGCAATGGTAAGAATTGAAACTTTTTGGTTTACATTGATTTTGTGGATTCAAGACAAAAATAGAAGCTGCATCTGATCAAATATTCATCTGACCAAAGCCCTAAATGGATAAAGCAGTAAAGAACATTATGAGACTGAATAGGAATAGTAACAGTGAGCTGTAGGCTGATCTTGCAATATATTTTCGAACCTTTATCATTTCTTTCAGATGCTGCACTCATTTGCAAGAACTGTGTTGATTGTGACTTTGCATCAATAACCTTCTCTTTGGAATTTGTTACCTTGTTAGTTTATATGGTTCTGTTAAATCTTGCAGCTATTGCTGTTTCTCGAGATCACAAACCAGACCAAACGGATGAAAGACAAAGAATAAAAGATGCAGGAGGTTTCATGGTGTGGGCAGGTTCTCATCTTTCTTTACTGCTATAACCTGCAGAAGTGATGATTTTTGGTTTATTTATCGTTCAATTTCTCTATAGGTACTTGGAGAGTTCAAGGATCGCTCGCTGTATCTCGTTCATTTGGTGATAGACTGCTTAAGCGGTTCGTGATTGCTGATCCAGAGATTCAGGTTCGTTTCATAGCTTTGTTACAATAAACAGCT
Organism: Scutellaria baicalensis; assembly: GCA_005771605.1. Lineage (NCBI taxonomy): Eukaryota > Viridiplantae > Streptophyta > Magnoliopsida > Lamiales > Lamiaceae > Scutellaria > Scutellaria baicalensis. Next base: position 1,267,779 of record CM016721.1, on the reverse strand, counting down.
TGTGTATCATGAGAAACTATCGTATCAGCTCAAATAAAGATAATGTGCTAATCAACCAACCGTTTCTTGATGGTGCACCACAGGAGGAAAAAGTTGATAACACTCTCGAGTTTCTTATAATTGCAAGCGACGGACTTTGGGACGTAGTAACAAACGAGGTGCTGCATTTTGGCTTTGGTTTTACAGCCCTCTTGACATCTTAGCCAATCATATTTAGTGTGTATGTTGCATCAAAGACACATACATCTTATTTTGAAGATGCACATATCCTAGTGTTCTTTTTTTCGAGTAAACTAATCGTTAGATGGTTTTTCAGGAAGCTGTTTCAATGACAAAGCCGATCACCAATCCAGAAGCAGCAGCAAAAAGGCTGTTTGAAGAAGCGAACCAGAGGGGTAGTTTTGATAATATCACTATCATCGTCGTTCGGTTTGTGACCAAGGATGAAAAAGAAGAAGAATCGTCAAAGTAGAAGAAGAAGAAACATTGTCTTGCAGTGTAATGCCTTCATCTGGTGCTCTACTACAAGAAGGAAACATGCAGAAACACAACTCTGTATAAAGTGGTAGTCAACTTAAATGCAGAAACATACATTAGTATTGCTAAGATCTTTTCTTTTTCATATATATAGTTGGATATTATGCAACTCTTAACTCGTTTCTGTCAATGAGAAAGATGTTTTTGCTCCTTTGACAAGCACAATGCTGGTTATACCTTAAACCCAGTAAATTACCATTTTACCCGGCTCAAGTCGATCCGATCATATACCATTAAGCACCAAGTGTTGCGAAAGCACGTAAATGGTGATTTCGACTATATCCTCTTTCATTTAAGCCCAACTTAGCATCGATGGTTATGGTTAATATGAGTCATATCTTTCCATCTCATAATAAATACGAAATATAACTACAGCTTCTGCAAGAAACTAATGACAAATGGGCAAATATATAGCAAAAAACAAACAGTTGTCTATGCAGAGCCCATTAGGTTGATGATCATAACCTTTTCAATTCTGAGAATGCAAGTATTCAAGAAAGCATAAGGGCAAGACCAACGACAACGCAAGAAGAAATGCATAGGGGACGAACAGTATAGAATAAATTAAAACTGGTCTCTGGCACCATATGCTGGTTTTCCGATGAGCACATGAAATTTAATTAGTTTCTTGCAAATTTCCCCGGGCGTATGTAGTTTCCTTAGGGACTACCACCCCTCAGAGCAAGGACGAGATGAAGAACAGAGCCACCCTCAATGTTGTAGTCTTTGGCTGTTTTGTCGTCCGCAAGCTGTTTGCCAGCATAAATGAGCCTATAAAAAAGATGTGTCATTGCATGGTCTAGAAAATTTCCAACTTGCTATATTGACTTACCTAGTTTTACAATCTAGAGATCGTCACAATTCCATGATACTTGAACTATCTAAAAAATTGAGTTAGAGATATTGAAGATAAAGGGAACGAGATCACTTTAGCCAGGAACAGCAGGCTTAACAATTCTGTGAGCTAAAAATTGTGATTCTCAAGAAAAGTTTGCAATATCCATACATCAGTAAATGTTCGAGACTTCTCATTTGAACTTCAGGTTTTTATATTACAAAAGTTATATGAAATTGGAACTGGACACGTGAGTTCAACACAATAAAAACCAAGGGACACCAACTGCAGAAGAATGAAAGAATTTTTGCAATTGGTACTTTCACGTTAAAAGAGGAAAAAATATAATCTTGGAAGTATGAGAAAACCAAGGAGTTCAAGAATCAGGTAAGACGATATATGAAAAAATTGTGAAACATATGCAACAAACCTTTGCTGCACTGGAGGAATTCCTTCCTTCTCTTCGACCCGTTCCTTAATCCTGTCAATGGTATCAGTTGGTTCAATATCAATTTCAATTTCTTTCCCTGTAAGGGTTTTGACCTTGATCATTGTTCCTCCCCTTAGCCTCAAAACAAGGTGAAGTGTCGACTCTTTTTGGATGTTGTAATCTGCCAAAGTTCTGCCATCTTCCAATTGTTTACCAGCAAATATGAGCCTCTGCTGGTCGGGAGGTATACCTTCTTTGTCCTGGGAGCAGAACTTTCTTATTAGTGCCGAAGTTGCAAGATATGAGTACAAGGAAGCGAAAGAGGATGACCAAAGGTCTTTTAAGTCTAAATAATAATTTTCCATACAAGCAAATCATCAATTCTTCAGAAGCTGTGGGAGATTCAACAGAGGCAATCCCAGTTCAAAAACATGAATTATTATCCTTCGATCAAAGTTGCAAACCCAAATACTAGGCAACAAAAGAAATACGTCATTCCTAGCTCGTAATGGATTTTCCCTAGTGAATAAACATCAGTTAACAGTAACTATTTAAGAGTAAAGCAGTTCCAATACCCCCCCCCCCTCTCATATTTCAACTCGACTAAACCATCAAACACCACCTCATAGCCAATGACAGACTCACCTTGAGTTATCAGGAGAAAGGGGACGATCTTTGCGAAAAAACAACCACGAACAGAAAATTGAAACAAGAAACACAAACCAAGATTTATCCGACTACACAAATACACATAAAAACTCATTCCACCCTTCTTTTTTTCATTCGAAACTTTGGAAAGTGGAAATATATGAACTTTTTTAAAGTTGTTTCGATGGTGCATGCATACTCCTTTACCACCAGCTGCCTTCCCCACCCAACCCGCCACGACTTTCAAGAACTCTGCTTCTTTATCACTGAGACAACATCTCAAATTAATTTACACCTAAAATCACCAAGTATCCCAACTCAAGCGATCAATCAGACCTTATCTTTTTTGGGTTAACGCATGATCTTCATACTGTGGCAGCTAAATAGCGAGAATTCAGTTCCGATTAAAGAAAAACAAAGCAAAAATCACAAGAAATCCGACGACACTCCCTAAACCCTAGCTCCGTCCAGAATCACAAATCAACAAAAACAACTATCCAAACAAAAACAATCCGAAAAGGCCAAGATTATCAACTCCGACCAAAAGAAAAATCAACAACACCACAGCAGAATCAAACTACAAAATTACGACCAAAAAATAAAAAATAAAAAAAAGAAAAAGGAGAAAAAAGACCTGAATCTTAGCCTTGACATTGTCGATGGTGTCGCTGCTCTCAACCTCAAGCGTGATAGTTTTCCCAGTTAGGGTTTTGACAAAGATCTGCATCTTTTCCCGCTTAATTTCTACGTCGCACTCAAATTCTTAGCTCCAAAAATGGGAGAATTTGATCAAATTCACCACTCAACTGCTCTATGCCGCTATTTATTGGTGCAAAATAAGAAAAAATATAGATTTTTATTTTCAAGAAAGGAACAAAAATTTATACATATGTAGAGAGAGAGAGAGAGAGAGAGAGAGAGAGAGTGAATGGGCCATCCGCCATTATTGTTTCTTGCTATTGGGCTGTTGATTAATGGGCCCACATTTCAATATTAGTCACTATGACACAAAAGTACTATCCATATATATATATATATATATATATTATATATATTGTAATTAAATGAAAATGAAATTTTTTTATAATCAACACATCTTAATAAGTTCATCGCTGATGTGTAATGATGTCATTCGTTCATTATATGAAAATTGAAATTAATTAATATGTTGGGTATTTGACATATCAGTGATGAACATACATTAATGTGTCTACAGTGGGTAAACGTGTAATTAAACCAAAAAAATTCATTGTTCATTTCCAAATATACAAAATTTAATCTATAGTTTATTGTAAATATTCTTGATGTCAATGGAGGATAATAAATCCAGAGGAATGAGAATATATTGAAAGGTAGATATCCCAAAGAGATATATTAATTATGTAAATTTTTTAGCTACTTGAAGCATCTTTTAGTTGGGTTTGATAGATATATAGAATAGAACTATTATTCTCTCAAGGAAGATTTTTTTTATTAAAATATTTTATTCACGAGTGAATCTATTTTTTCATAAACTGTAGATTTTAATGATGTGCCCCACAATATTTGGTACTTAGATTAATTTGTATTGTGTCAATGTAAAGAAGTTTTCGTATTTTTCTACGTTCCTCAGTGCGATAACAATCTTGTTGATTTAGAAGGAGATATATTTATTACCTGAACAGACTCAATTTTTATATGATGTTAACTTTTTGGTGAAATATTTCGAGATGTTAAAGTAGAATAAAAACTTAGTGATTAGAGCTGTAAAAAGGAAAAATCAAAAAAAGACTTAGAAAGATCAAAATAAAAATTCACATGTATAATGACTATAGAAATAATATGGATATGAACAAATTAACCCTAATTTATTTGTTTGGTTGTATACTCCTTCAATGACTTGAGCCCAATTTTCAGTGGGCCAAGACCCAACTTAATTGGGCTTAATGCCTCTGTTTTCTGTCTGGCCCAAAGTGTATATACATATATACTACATCCGTCTCAAAATAAATGTCGTTTTACCAACTAAAATTTGTCCTAAAATACTTGTCGTTTTCGTATTCCAAAACATATTTACATACAATATACCGAATATGCCCCTATTTACTCATCCCAAATTAAGCGTGTTAAAGAAATACAAACCCCTCATTAATTAAACTCAAATAAGGGTAAGTTGTACTTTTTTATCACATTCCTTAATTTAAATACAAAAGACTAAAACGTCATTTATTTTGAGACGGAAGTAATATATATATATATATATATATATATATATATATGAGTCTTGGTAGGTGATTTAAGGATTTATTTAAGTTGACTCAAAACCCTAGAGTGGTTGGAAAAGCCATGGAATTAGTGAATTCTAGAAAGTGCTGGAAATTGGATTGAGATGTTGGAAATCTCATCCACCCAATCATCTTCAAGAATTTGATACTTTGTGCCCAAACAACTACACTATACCTTCTCAATCTTATTTTATTCAGACTATCATGCACTTTGTAGATTCCTATGATATAGATAATAATGCCATTAACTTAATATATTTGGAAATCTACATGTGTGTGGATGGTTGACCTTTTCAAAGTTATGCTACCTCCATCTCGAACTGAATTAGGTGTCGTTTTGATCTGTTATATACAAATTAAGGAATACGACATAAAGTTCGATCCACCTCTATTTAAGTGTAAACAATGGGGAGTTTTTTTCTCTTTTATTTATTAACAACAATTAATTCAGTAGAAGTAAGTAGAGATATATTTGATACATTATATGTAAATGTCTTGAAATCAAAAAATGATACCTATTTTGGGACATATTTTCCTTGCTAAAACGACAATAATTTTGGAACGGATGTAGTATTTAACTATAGGGTGAACACAATTGTACTTTGTCACTTTAACGAAGTTAATTTTCCATCACAAATGATATTTTTATTACTTTTATACGACATTTCAGGAAAATTGACCGATTCGTTCTCCCAATATAAGTAAAAACAGTTGGTAGTTTTCCATCCAAGCATTATGGTTATGGTATTTCGAGAAATTATACATATTAAATATTATATCTATTAAATCATTTGGATATATTTTCTATCAAATTGAGAGCATGAACTTATGATCCAACCTCATAATTAACTTGTATTTGCCATATATTGAGATAAATAGATATAATATATGTGTGAAAATCATACAAACAATATTAGCAATGATTAAAACTAAAATAGTAAGTTTAGATACCCAAAATTTGATCTTGTTACATAAAGAGAAGTGAACATTACACAAAATCGATGCCTTTAAAATATTATCACATCGATGATCAGCACATAGCATCACTACAAGAAAATAGTGATAGAAATTTTTGTCACTAACGATATATGTACACTCCACCTTATCATATTTGGACAACGGTAAGTTAATCACCGGTGGTTCCTCCGGTCCTTGGTCGGAAAACGGATGATCAAAAAGTCGGGACAACGAGGGAGTCGACTTCACGGTCCGAGCGTTTAGCAAACCTACCTTTGATCCTCGGCCTCGTCTCTGCGTACACCTTTCTTGAAGTGTACCTTATTGTTTTTCCGAATATTCTGTTCTTTCGTTTCTCTTTGTACCGCAACACCTTTGCTTCTCTGTCTACCCCCGATGCTCGAGTAGGAACACCTCCGTTCTTCGTTTCATCGGCCATGACATTGTCGTCCGGCACGACCCCCACGTCCAAGGATGAAGACGACATCTGCCATTTTTGATTTCATATATATATAAATCAAATTGGTTGTTAGAAATTTTTTTGGAAAGTTCTCTTGATTGATTTCTACACTTCATTAGTTATAAGTTTTAATTCATAAACTCCATAATTCTTGCATTGAAAGCAACCTACTTTAGGTGTAACAAAGTTATTCTTTCATAAGAAACTAGGTCCTATATACAACATCACAAAAATTTATTTGAGACGATTTCATTGTAACCGTATTTTTGTGAGATGAATCATTTTTATTCATTATAAAAAAGTAGGCATATATGAGAATAAAAAAGATTTAATGTTTACAATAAAGGATCATGTATGTCACATCATCACTTTCTCTTAATACCAACCAAAAAAATTCAATTCAATTCAATGCGTACAACTAACATTTGACTTTTAACCAACAAGAAATTATATTTTTGCAAAATATGAAGCAATAAAATAATGAAATACTGCAAAAAGGATAAATAAATCAAGAAACATACACTTTTGCAGATGGATTGTGAGGTGAAGTTGTACATGAAAGGCTTCGAACCCGGATAATCCAAATCGTACGCGGGAAACCCATTTGCAACCGGGCCCGGATAGTGGCCCGACCCGTATTCGTTCGGGTCCTGGACGGGGACAACTCCATCGGAAGAAAAGTGGCCCGATTTGTGCAAATCGAGATCCAGATTGGGATCCATTTCACCAAACAAGTACTCCGGGGACTTGTAACGGGTCGACCCGGAATCCCCATCGGGCTTGCTATTCGGGTCGGGCAGGAGCCAGGAGGCGGCCTCGGCCTCCTCCTCGGAGCACTCATCGGCGGAGGCGGATTTGGCGGAGGCGGGAACGGCGTCGTAGAAGGGGACGACTGGGACGCGCTCGTGGCGGCGGGCGAGGGGGTTGGCGGAGTGGATGTCGGCGTCGCAGGCGGCGCAGAGGGCAGCGGCGTCGGCCTTGCAGGTGACGGCGGAGGGGGCCTGCTCGCAGACCTCGCACACCCAGACGCGCGGGTGGCGCGTGTGGGCGGCGTGGACCCTGCCGTCGCAGGTGACGCAGAGGAAGGCGGAGTCGGCGCGGCAGAACACGGTGGCTGCCGCCGCAGCGCATGAATCGCACGGCCGCGCGGTCACGCTCCAGGTCTGAACCCCCATTTCCGGTTTGGCTTCTCCGGTGTAGAGAGAGAGAGAGAGAGGAGAGAGAGAATAGTGATCGGTTGAAGAGTGATTGATATACAGTGTATAGAGAGAGTGGGCTAAGTATACAGTGTTCGGACAAGCAAATAAAAGCTGCGTGTGGAGATCTCGGAGGAGCCAATCAGATTGTGCCATCTGTCCAAGTCATAGCCAAACAAAAAGTATCATCTTACCATTAATCTTTTCACTCTATCTTTATATCATTATTATCAAAATACTCTACATAGTTGCTTCTAATCTAATCAAAAATCACATTAAAACCACATTGTTTTCATAATGCTATATGGAGAATTGATAGAAAATCATGTTGGGAAAATGTATGAAGCAACTATTTTAATTAGGGGTTTCATTGCTACTACAATCATAATTTTTATTCAAATTACCCAAATTTCCATTATCGGTTAACAAAATAACACAATTTTATATATGTTGTAGTATGTTTCTTAACCCCCAGTCAATTTGGGGAAAAAGAAAAATCATTGGCACGTCTACCCACTCACATGTGGTTAAAAGACTGATCAGGTCAAAAAGATATGTTATTTTGATCAATCGGTTTGACAATCCTATCCACCATAGGCACAATTAATATGTGCATACTGCTAATGTGTTATATATCCAACATATTAATTGATTTCACTTTTCATATAATGAGGAGATGAGGTCATGCCGTTAGCATTTTATTATTTACCTTTGATCAATTGTGACTTTTTTTTTTAGGTTAAAACGATAATTCGAGTAAAAATTATGATTTTTCGAACAACTTAGTTCACTTTTCTTTGGAGAAAGAGAGTATTAAATTAGTGTTTTTATGAGAAAATTGTGATTGGAGAAGATAGGCTTATTCCACATGGATATTAGTATTTTGTTACATGTGAGGTGCATTATTGAAGTAATATATATATATATATATATATATATATGTATGAAATAGAAAAAGGAAATGGAGAATTTGGTATCATGTTGTTAAGGAGGTGCGGTCCCACTTTGGGCTGGGAACATTGGGCCAACTTGATCATGTTCCAATTATTCAATTATTCCTTTCAAAAAAAAAAAATGAAAAAATAAATAGAAAATAAATGAAACACTATTCTAGAAGATCTTTTACAAGTTTTAATTTATTAAATTTTAGTATTTTAAAAGTCAATTGTTAGAATTTTTTATTCAAGTACTTCCCCTTTCCAAAAGTAATAAGAACACAACACAACACAAATACAAGAAATGTTGGGTAATTTTGATCTTACTACACATCTCACAAATAGTCTATATTTTTCAAAAAGTTGTGGGGATTCAAATCATCCACCAAGTTGTAGTGTATCAGCTCATATCAAGCTACGTAAACGCCCCCCAAGAGTATATACGTTATCCTAATCGGGTCTATAAACAGAAACTCATGAGATAAAAGAATCAGATTCAAGGTATGAGTTGTCGAACCTTTGTGTGTAGAATGGCCGTCTGTTGATTCAGGGTCGTAGCTGTCTACAACACGAGTTCTCGTTTCAGGAACTCAATTGCGTAGATTATGAAAATGTAACTGCAGATATTCCAGGCTTAGACACTGCAATGAAAGCAAGAGACTAGTGCTGGAACGTGTTTTCTTATTACTAAGAGATGCTTTCTTGATTTCTCGTCATCTTTGCCTTGATCACATTCAATATTGCGTCTGAAACAAACACATAACAAAATGTGATGAAAGCTATAGGGATTTAAGAAAAAAGAAAAAGAATAGTGAGTGAATCAGTCGTACATTTGAGATCAACCACGGTGAATCTTGAACTATAACTGGTGAGAAACAGCAGCTTAATATACGGGGCCCCTGACTCCCATAAAAAATGACCTTTGGTCCAGTGATTGTAGAGTTTTTTGCTTAAGTAACAGGTTGAATTGGACCTCATCATAGCTTATTGTGTGACCTCTTATCTACTTTCAGCTAACAAAAGAAAAGGAAAAAAGACATAATGAGGTGAAGTCACATAGTATAGCCTATTTGCCATCACAGTTACATCTTTTGACTTCGGTATCAAGTTTCGGTTCATTAATCAGAAGATTAGTCGTGAGACAGAATAGGACTTGCTGCATGCTAAGAAAGTTCAAGATATGGTTTTCAATTAGGGATGCAGAGATAACACTTACTCAAGGTATAGTTGACAGGCTGAATCAAGTCAGTTGCACCACCTTCTGATCAGAGATTCAGAATAAGAAACAGGAAATTTGTCATATGGTCATGTCGTTGTGAAGGAACTCACACCAACCATATCTTTATAGGCACTCCTATTCTCAAATTTTTCTCCCTCGTTGGAATCGCCTCGTCCTTGGGTAGTGATTTCCCTGGCCAACAATTGGTTCATAAAAAATGATTACCACAAAAAGGGCAGAAAGAACGCGAAAGATATAAATAAGCACTCGAATGATAGAATAAGGCATTAGCAGTTAAAGAAAACATAAATTAACCATAATGAAAAGTATTACCTCCAGGAGCAGATTCCAGCGGCAACACTCAACATAAAGGCTCCATCTTAGAATGAGTCCAAACTGGACAATATCTTGCTAGATGATTTTAGATCATAGACTTCTCAAAGTCCCCTTCTTAACCATATTCGATAAAGTTCATACACTGTATCTAGCTCCCCCAGCTTGAAGTATTTCTTCATGAGTATTATAAATGGGACATGATCAATTTGTAAATTTGACGTCAGTACCTTGAAAAAGAGTTCATCAGCCTCCCTCATTTTGCTTCGCATGCAGTAACACTTAAGCAATTCAGTGTAAGTTATTATATCTGGTTCACAGCCTTGCCTCAGCATTTCATTATGCAGCTGGAGTGCATAACTTATGTCGCCAAGATCACAAGCAGCACCAATCAACAAATTATAAGTGACTAGATCAGGGAAAAGACAATTTGAGAGCATCTCTGTCTTCAGGTAATGAGCCTTATCAATATTTCCATTTCTAATCTGTGTGTGGATCAAGGCGTTGTATGTGTACACATTAGGCCGAACACCAAATTCAATCATCTTATTTTTCAAAGACAATGCCTCTTGTACCTGTCCACTTTCACCATAGGCATTTATCATGACATTCCAAATGAGAGGTTTGGGTATCATTGAGTTCTCCAGCATGTAGAAAAGAAAAAGATTTGCTCTAACTACATTCCCACTAATACACAAACCTTGGATAATTATTTTGAAAGTGATGTGATCGGGAGGAACACCCATCCTTGACATAACACTGAGAACATAACAAGCCTCGTCAATCCTGTCTGACTTGCAAAGCTTGCTGATGATCGTGTTATAAGTAAAAATGTCAGGAACAAGACCACTTTTCAACATTTCGGGCAAAAATTTATATACGACATTTATGTCCCCAGTCAGAGAGTATCCACTAATAATAACGTTGTATGCAACTACATCCACCTTTACACCACTCTTTAAAATGTCATTCCAACAAGTGAGAGCTCCAACAACATCTCCAGCCTTGAAATGACCATCCATAAGTATAGTTGAAGTGATTAAATTTGAACTTTCCCCATCATTATCATCATTCAATATTCTCACTAGCAGGTTTCTTCCATTCTCCAATAAGCCCTTCCGGCAGAGGGCATGTACAAGAATATTGCACGAGACCCTGTTTGGTCTTAACCCACTGTCAACCATGGTAGAAAAAATTTCTAGAGCTTTATCCACTCTATTGACACGACAATAAGCATTCAATAAAGTGTTGTAGGTAGCACAAGTGGGAGTAGGACCCTCACATAACATCTCCTCAACAAACCACTCCGCCGTCCCCAAACCACCGCTTTTGCAAAGTGCATTTACAATGTAGTTATGAGTGACAACATCAGGAATTTTAAGCTGTCGAACCATTGTCCTCCAAATCCATAAAGCCGGTCCTAGCTTACCTTCCAAACACAAAGCTCTTATCACATTTACATCACTATGGTACACTGTTTCCAAGATGATGTTACTACTACTCCTACGCTCCCATCTTAAGCTTTCCCTGCAATATCGTGATTTAAAAACAGACGGAATAAACATCTATCAGAGCCCTCAAAGATGTTTCGTTTTGAGCAATATTCTCACACAATTTCAAGAAACCAATTTATACCAGCCATCAACAAGGTCATTTTAGTATACAAATCACTATATCAGCATTTCTTTTCACTAAACATGAGAACCAAGTACAGAGCAAATCAATAAGCTGCAATTCCTATCGTATGAAGATTAAAATTTTACACTGATCTCACAAAATCAACAATCAAACCTCATCGTTTTTAACCGATCCAAACTTTCCTTCAACATTCCATCCAATGCGTTGAAAACCGCCCCCCTCGGCTCCTCCTCACCATCAGAAAGTTCCTTCTTCTCATTTCGATAGCTACTTATACTCCTAATTGCGCATAAAACACGAACAAAATAAATTTTCTATTCACGCATTACAATGCAAAATGAGTGCAATACACGAATCACTAAAATGCATTTTACCTGGATTCAATCAAGTCTAAACCGGATTTAAACCGAAGAAACTGAGTGAAATAAATGTGAATCTGGTCCTTCAATGATTCGAGAGTTTGAAAGCCTCCGTTCAAAAGTCGGAGAAGGAGATTGGACTCTTGAGCAGGTATTAAAAGCTGAAAATAATTATACAAACAAAAAATGATTTAGAACCAGAAATTATATCTACTCTGAAATGAGATGATGAATTTTCAGGACTTACGGATTGCATTGGTGCCGGTGGAGCGACGCCTGTGCGTAGGCAGCGGCGGCGGCGGACGGCGGCTCTGAGCTGAAGATAAATGGGAGGAGTTGGGTTCTCCGATGATGTCAGGCTTTTCAAAAATGGATTTGAAAAACAAAATAGACTTGGATTTGTGGGCCTAAAATCAACCCAATAAATATATTGGGCCTATTTTAAATTGGGCCCGGTTTGAAGCATTTGGGTCTATGAGAAAATATTTGACGTGGCAACTCCTTATTGGCTGTTGCTTCCAAACATACGTATTAGACCGGTGCCCGGTTCACAATGATTTGAAAATAAATACCGGTCCAACAAAAAAACCGTTCCCAAATTCAATTTTTGGATCCCAATTCAGCAGCTCAATTTACCCCAATTCTGAGTTATAGCTTCAATTTTATCCACATATTGTGATTTAGGTCTGGAGAAAGGAAAATTCGTAGTTTTTGATCAAATGGAGGCGGAACTGAAATGTTTGCTGAGTGATCTTCATACTCTCAAGGGTTCTTTGCGTGATCCCTCTCATCTAGATATAATTGACAAGGTAATCTTTTTTCTGCATTAATTGTTATCAATTTTCATTTTTTTTTAAATTTTTGGTTATTGAAGTGGTTCTGCATGATGCATTTGTGTTGGTGTGTTATTGCAGTGATATCAATTTTTTTGCAGTAGTTGTAGTAGAAGTCTTTATGTTGATCATTAGGGATAAACATATTGTGGGTGAATGTGAGTGTTTATTGTTTTTAGGAGCTGAATTGGGGATAGTAGTAGTTGAAAACTGTCTGTAAAGATCTTTGATCTGATTTAATTTAAGGAACTGTTGCTTTGTAACTGCGTAGAGTTTAGAACGGTTGAATTTGGGAAGAACATTGAAAGTATGTGAGGAACTAGTAAGATCGAATAAAAGCAAATGTGGGGCGGCGTCAAACGAAATCTCCTACTTTTGTTAGTTTAATATAATAATAATATAATTTTCGACCTCCATTTATCCAAGAACCATGAATATTCGTTCAACGAATTTTGTCCAACTGATTAGATTTATTGAAAATTATGAATGTGGATTGTAGTCAACTGTCATTTACCACATACCAATTTCTTGTAATCTCAGCATGCTCTAAATTTGTGCCTTCTTGTAGATGCGATCAAGTGTTGAGCATCTTTCTGCAACAGAAAAGTTGGCAAATGCGCAGCGTTCCAAAATTAAGGTTATCATTGTCTTCTAATTTTCTTTTTGCTTATTTTGTCATGCTTTATTAATCCAATACATTAACTTTTCTACATTGCAATGCAGAATATGAGTGCTGAGGTGGTTGATAGCAATCCTTACAGTAGACTTATGGCACTTCAAAGGATGGGTATCGTGGACAACTATGAAAGAATTCGGGAATTTTCAATCGCTATAGTTGTCTGTATTTAACTCTCTTGTCAAATGTATCTGTTCATTTAAAATAATTGCTTGTGTTCCACTCACATGCCTGTCAGTAATGCTAAATTGCTCACTTGTGATCTCATGATTTTTTTTTTGTCATACAGGGTATAGGTGGCGTGGGTAGTGTTGCAGCTGAAATGCTAACAAGGTGTGGCATAGGTCGCCTCTTGTTATATGATTATGATAAAGTGGAGTTAGCTAACATGAATAGGCTTTTCTTCCGTCCAGAGCAGGTGCTTTAATAATATATCATTGAAATTTATGACATTTTCAGATGTTCTGTTATCTAGAACTTGAACCTTACATTTTGATCGAATACCCACTTGAAACTGGTTAGGTCTGGTTAGGTATTATTCTTACTGGTCTGGGGATTTTTCCCTACAAAAAATGCAGAAGTAAAATGGAAATGGAGCAAATTTAATTACTCCTTTTTTGGGTCTGAGGGGAAAAGGAAAAGAAGCATTGAGGAAGAAGAAAACAAAATTGTTCTCCTTACACTCCCAAGACCATCAATATGAGATAAAATTTGTACTCTTTGTTTTTTTCTTAGTTGAGGTATACCTAGTTGGGCACTTGGGTAATTGGTTGAGATAGAATTATAGTATCGTTTTCATTCTCATTTTATCTTTCTTTACCCTTAAAGCTAAAATAGTGGCATTTTGTTTCCCTTTCAAAGGCCGGGATGACTAAAACAGATGCTGCTCTCCAGACTCTCTCGGACATAAATCCTGATGTTGTACTAGAGGTAAAGTAGTTAAGAATTTTGCATTTCCAATTCTCTTTACTATGATACCTTGTGTGTCTAATTTACAGAGGTACCATGTCTCTTCTTTCTTTTTTTCCTTCTGTGGATTATATCAGTTGATTTCGTTTCTCAGAGCTATACTTTAAACATCACGACAGTACAAGGCTTTGAGACCTTTATGTCAAGTCTTAAAAATAAATCATTTCGCCCAGATAAAGAAGGTACTGGAGTTGACCTTGTTCTAAGTTGTGTAGACAATTATGAAGCAAGAATGGTGGTAAATCAGGTTAGACACTATTTTCTGATCTTGCTATAAATGAGAATGATCTAACTGAATTTAAGAAGATATAATTTGCTGTCTTCTTATGCATATGTTAAACATGGTTAATTATGCAGGCTTGTAATGAGTTGAACCAAACATGGATGGAGTCTGGTAAGCAGTACATGATATCTTCTTGCTGCTGTCTATTTACATTCTTCCAGAAGAGAAAAACTGTTTAATTTGGGATCAATTAACGCATTAATGAATTATCATATTTGATACTCCAATCCTTTGCAAGTCAACGCTTTATTTATCTTGGTTTCATTTAATGTCTACTTATCACATCAATAAGCTGTCCGTTTGAGTAGGTTGGTCCTACATGAAGAAGATTGTGTGATATATAGTATTTCTGATGTACGTATGCAATTAATTTGAGAAGCATTTTGTACAGGTGTATCTGAGAATGCTGTTTCTGGTCATATACAGTTGTTGGTTCCTGGTGAAACTGCTTGTTTTGCATGTGCACCCCCCTTGGTAAGTTTACTAACTGAAAATTAATACTAGTTGAAAAATCATTACTTTATCAAATTAAATGTACAGTCCTTGGAAAATAAATAAGTGGAGAGATTTCGAGATTCCCTCTGTTTTCATAGCTGTAGTACTTAATCTCGTTCAACTTCTGCTTTTGTGGCGTTCTAAGACTATAGTGCATCAATCTTGCAATAGTATCCTGATTTTTGTTGGTTACATTCTGCTTTTTGTGTTTTCTTTTTAAGCTGTTGAATTATTCTGTTGCAAACATCACTCATCAATGTGTGAAACTTTTTATGTTAGGTTGTAGCGTCAGGGATTGACGAACGCACACTAAAGCGTGAAGGGGTTTGTGCTGCTTCTTTGCCAACTACAATGGTAAACATTTTTGCCTCATGTTTATGTTTTCCTCTTTTCTGTCCCTTTACTGGTCTTTTTGTGCTGACTATCTAAGTTGACTTGAAGGGAATTGTAGCAGGTCTTCTTGTTCAGAACACACTTAAATATTTGCTGAAGTTTGGAAGTGTCACACCCTATTTGGTAACTCTCTCTCTCTCTCTCTCTCTCTCTCACACACACACACACACACACACACACACACTCAAACAATGACCACATATCCCTACCTGGGATATCCTAATATTTGGAGGACAAAGCCTGCTTGACTATAATGTGATATATTTTGTCCACTGGGCTTGTTGGTGCTCATTATATAGTGTGATCTTTCTCTCTTTGTTAGGGTTACAATGCCCTGAAAGACTACTTCCCGACAATGGAAATGAAGCCAAACCCTCAATGTTCAAATGCTGCTTGTTTGGAGAGACAGGTAAAACAGCTTGATGGATCTTTTGTATTGATATTCTGTTCAAATCTGCCCTAGTTTAAACATATATCATATTATGTCAATTAACTGGACGATTTGCAGAAAGAGTACATTCTTGCAAAGCCTGCCAGAGATGCTGCTGCTGCTGCAGCGGCCAAGATGAAGGCTGAAGAAATAGTAGAGCCTGAGTTCCTCCACGAAGATAATGAGTGGAATATAAGGTGGCATATTATGCGCTACTTATTTTCAATATCTAACATTTGTAACAATTTTGGTAGCCTTAAAGCACTTTTAAATAGATTCATTGACTCACTTTGATTGGATTATTCTTTCATAATGCATTCATTAATCTTATATACATTCCTTCTCTTTCTTTCTCGGGAGCTATAATGGCACGTCTTCTTTTCTGTGATTCAGTGTTGTTGATGATAGTATAGTTGAAGGCTCAAGTGCCAGTTCAGGTCAGTATCTTTTCTTCTATGCTCTTTGCAAACCTCCCTTGACATATTTGCACATCATGAAGACACGCATCACCTTGTAGCCTCTCTTTGTATGAACATATGTTATAACATATATGTCGAGACTCCACAAAGATCGTTTCTTGGCTATTCTTTTTATCAAGTACAAACTTACTTTAGGTACCATACCAGAAGGCCTTGTTCATGAGCTCCCAAGTGCAGATGAATATCGGAAGCCACCTGCATCTGAGGAAACGACCACCACCACCATTGATGATCTCGATGATCTGAGAAGACAACTTGAGGCCCTTAACGCCGACTAGGTTGAATCTGTTCATGGAGGGTAAATTATTTTGATACTTTGATTTTGATATTGTGCTCTTGCTCTGGTTGGTTGTTGCCTTTTTTCTTTCACTGTAAGAACCCAGTTTTGCCTCGACACACACCCAGGGCCAAAATAGGAGTCCCTTTTTGAGGTTAATATTATGTGTACTATTATGTAATCTTTTGTAATCACAACAGTAGAGGTAACAAACCCATACCATTTGAACTAATTACATAAAACTTCATAAATTTTAGTACAACAACTAGTTTTATTTGTAACATTGTTGGTCACAATCGCGGCCTCTGAGACCTTTCCAATTACAATATATTGTTGGATGTGTTTCGATGTGATCGTCTCAAATTTGTCACTAATTTTGTCGTCTGTCATTGGAACCGTCATACACCCTTGATTCACAATGGTGGTCCGTTGTTGTATCGACTCTTGAAATAGGTGCTGGATTTCGGATCATCTTATCAAGTCGTGTCTAATAGAACAATGAAGTTGATGTTGTAATTGAAATCTTTTTTTTTTTTTTTATTGTTCATGAACATTGTTGAGTTTAACAGATTCAAATTCAATATGGGTGTTAAAGTTAATAAAAGAACCATAGAGGCCAAAATATGTCTCTTTCCAAAACAAAACAAGAATTATTGAAATATTTTCTTTTCCACTTCACCTATTTACACGAATATTTCAACCCATTAATTCAAGAAAGAAAAAAAAAAAAAACAAATGAAATGACAAGTAACTTTTATCTCCCACCAAAACAAAATTAAACATTACCTTATCAGAAAACTCACTAAACCATAATATCAGATAGAGAAGACAAACAAGAAGAGCTCTGAATCAATCAATACCTCAGAAAAATACACTACTTTACAAATACAAGACATTTAAAACACTAATCAAGAAAACTAAAAAAAAAAAAAAAAACTATACATCAATTTTCTTAAAAACTTTCCTACTCAAACAAAATCATATTCCTGTACAAAGATTGCATTCATTTACAGTTCATGATAGATATTTTTGTAAGCATTGTTTCAAGTTATGAAAAGTCACAGGCTTTGACACAAATGAATCCATCCCATTTGCATAACATTCATCTGCACTTTCTGTCAATGCATTTGCTGTCATCTGCAAGTATATATCCATCCAACTTTCCTTAGTCGAAAACCTCACAAATTCGAAAACCAAGACTTATGCAACGAAATTCTTACCGCGATTATAGGAATCCTCTTTCTCGTTCGTGAATCTGAGCATGAATTTAAGGGGATCTCTACTCCGGCCTTTACTGCCTCGTCCCAACTCCCCGTTTCCTCAAATGATCGGATCAATCTTGTTGCCTCTAGACCATTCATAACCGGCATGCATACATCCTGCAAGTAATGTTTTAACTTTTGCCTGATCCAATATTTGTCTGAAAATCAGCAGATATATAAAGCTTGTGTGATCATACCATAAGAATGAGATGATACTCGTTGGATTGAACAGCGCGAATGGCTTCTGCTCCGTTGTTAACAACCTCAATGACGTGGCCTAATTGCTTCATCATAGACTTTGCCACCATTACATTGATCTTGTTGTCCTCCACAAGAAGGATCTTAGGTTTTATCTCACCACCTTTCGGATTTTCAAGATCCTCGGTTCTTTGAATCTTGATAGGATGATCATAAGGATGAAAACGGCCATTCCCATCAGAACGACTAGCGTTTTCTTGACTTGGAGCTGATTTTACAACTAATTTTGAATTAGATTCTTCTTCTTCTGAACTTGGGAATAGCTTAGGGATCCTCTTACAACTTTGAGATGAAAACAAAGTACCCAAAGTCCGAGGTTGGAACACAAAAACACCTGAACGTAAATCATCTTCATTTCCATCACCTAACACATCTTGCTGGTCTGTATCTGATAGTTCGTCTGTGTCATCAGAGTTATCCGACATTGATGAGACCTTGTAAGGTAGCACGAACGTAAAAGTAGAGCCTTTATGCTCTACACTAGATACAGTTAGATGGCCTCCCATGAGCTCAACCTGTGTTCATACCAAAATCCCATGTTTCATTTTAAGACAAACTAAACAAACCTTTTCAATCAGATTGTAAGAGAATTTACCAGCTGTTTACAGATTGCAAGGCCTAATCCTGTGCCTCCATATTTTCTAGCTGTATCTGCACCAACTTGCATGTATTTCTTGAACAGAGTTGGTATAGCCTTCTCTGTTATGCATCGTGTTTGGAACGAGCAAATACCGTGTTAGCTTACACTAAGTTCTGTTTTTACTATTTTTGAAATGAAATGAGGACTTGGTTAAATTACCAGGTATTCCAATCCCTGTGTCATGGACATCACATCTTATCCACACAACTGGTTTTGTGCAAATCTCTTCGCCCTCATCATCACCTGTTTTCATTGTATTGGGTGGCTCTGAAACGACGTAGAGATTTATTCCCACCTTGCCTTCATGAGTGAACTTGATAGCATTGCTGTAAGAACATTAAAACAATCAAAAACTTAATGTAGAAACTTATAATACTCTCACTTCATGAAGTATTGGAGTAATAAGTAGTACCTAATCAAGTTGGTAAGAATCTGTCGAATCCTTAGGACATCTCCAATAACCTGGATATAGACAAACCAATCATGATAAACGTCTCGGCTTCTAGAAATTGAGTGACAACATAAAATAAATAGGTACCTCAATAGGAACATCATCAGCTACATTGCCTTCCAAGGTTACAATTTTCTGTAATGAAGCTGCTGCTGTTTGAAGGACATGCTTCACCACCTCTCTTGGTCTGAACTTAGTTGCTTCCAACTTCATAACTCCTAAAAAAGACGAAAAAAAAGTCATTCATCGTACAAACATGCCACAAAAAGCTTCAATCCAGTGCCACACACCTGATTCCACCTTGGAAAGATCAAGAATGTCATTTATTAGCTGAAGAACCAAATCACCAGAAGATAACATCACATTCAACAGCTGCTTTTGTTCCTTATCAAGCTTAGTTGTCGAAAGGATCTCAGCCATGCCTACAACTCCAGATAGAGGCGACCTTATCTCATGAGACATCGTTGCTAGCATCTGTTTTGCACGCATAGATTCCTCCGTTATGTGGATCGTTTTATTCAGCTCTGTCTCCTTGGCCTTTTGCACAGCCATTTCCTCTCTCAGCTTCCCCATCTTCTCTCTCTTTCTTACCTGCAACGATGATACAATGTAATATGAAACATCTTAGCAAGGTAGATTGTAGTAAACTGGACATGTTTGGCTGCCAGAAAATGTTATACCTGATCAGTGACTTCCATCCCCATGTAATTGACACCAATGGTCTCTCCTGCCTTGCTGAAAACAGGCTCAGCATAAATCAAGAATGTCTTTGATCCAAACAGCTCCGTTTCAAACGTGATCTCCCTCTTAGCAGGCAATCCTCGTTCCATAACCTCCTGTTTGAAGTCCTGTGACTCCTTCACACCCGATCCAGTGAAGATCTCCACGTCCGTTTTCCCTATTATATCCCCCTCTCCCAAGCTCGGAAAATGATTAAAGATGAAACGATAGCGTAGATCCTTATCCTGTGCCCCAAAAACGACGTGTCAAATCAATGAAATAAATCTCATTAAAACCATATACAGACTTATATTACACACCAACCAACCTGATGGCCTATTACAACAGGTGCATTTTGAAGTACAAAATGCAAGAAATTATCGGCTCTCTTCAAAACCTGGGACAGTTCTTCAACAGGAGACGATTGCCTTTCAAGATTCTCGATACTTTCTTGCAACTTCTCCATCAAAGCCTTCTCTCTTCTTACACTCGCTTCCAGAAGCTTCTCTAGATGCATCCCTCGTTGCTTCCAATACTCAACGCTATCATACTCACCGTCTATCTCAACTTTCTCGTCTGATGAAACTACATCTTTCGTTCTCCTAGGAGCATCTTGATACAAGTACCTTAGATCGTCATCAAGTATGGAAATCGGGCGCTTATCACCACCATATCCATCTTTCTCGAACCTATGCTCTTCCAATATCTCAAGCTTCTTCAGCTCGACTTCTTGCTGTTGCTTGCTAAGGTTGTCGAGCTCTTCTCTTAGGAGACGAACTGCATTCGCCTGTCTGAACTCCCAATTCTTCACCAACTTGTCTAACTGCCAATTTCCTTTGTCACTGTAGTTTGTTAGCTCCATCAAACGCTGGAAATCGACTATGTTAGGCTCTTTCTTGAATGTGACTTCTTCTAACATGTCTTGATCGCCCCCCGGATTCTCCATGTTGAATTGCCTCCCTGCTTCGTTTATGTCTTCCGGCCACATTGAGGCGAGGACGACGTCCATGTCCTCCGTCTCATCCCTCTCCGTTTCACATCCCATGATTCCTCTCTCTCAGACAATCTCCTTTCAGTGATGGTTCATGAATTTAGTGTTGGCATGTTGGACCAAGAAAACTGGGAAAACATTGTGTTGACAAGCTGTAAAGAGACAGAGTGGCAATGATAAGGTAAGAAAAAGATTTGTAATATGGAAAGAATTGGGAGAGATAAAGCCATCAAGATTGATCTTTTCTTGCTAATACAACAGCCATTTTCAGAAAAAGTCTTGATATTTTGATCAATTTCATTGGACCAAATTCAATGCAGGTGATTGAAATTACTTGGATCATCAACAAGCTTAAGATAAAATTGCTCAAACAAAGCTGACCTTTTTGATGGCTTCAAGAATTCTTCATAAACTGATTCTCTCTCTCTCTCTCTCTCTCTGAGCTTGAAGAAGAAGAAGAAGACAAGGGGAATTAAGTTGATCCAGAGGCTAAAAACCCTTTACTGTAGATCTGAAAGAATCATTTTTGAGAGCTCTCAGAGTCAAGTAAAAAAATAATGGCAGGCCAAGTTTTTGGAGCACATAGAAAAATGTAGAGAGAGAGAGAGAGAGAGAGCATGTGCTGGAAACTGAAGAAAACTTTAAAAATTTGAGAAATGAAAACCCAGAAAATGCGTAGAGGTGAAAATAGTTAATGGGTTTTAAAATCATTATCTGCTGCAAATTCACCATTAATCTCTCTCTCTCTCTCTCTCAACGTGTATAGTGTGTGTTGTGCGTGTTTCTTGGTAGGATACATGCTATGCATCTGGAGAAAGTTTCAGTAAAACGTCAACTTTATTTTAATCCTCGTACTCTGTTTACTTTTAGAGAGAGAAAGTGAGGAGAGAGAGAGTTTAAAAATTACTCCCCGCCATTTACGAGGTAAGCCGTATATGGACGGTGCGTGAGTATGACGCGCGAAGCTGGAGAGTATAACTCTATTGTGTTCTACAGCTAGCTATGTGTCTCCTTTTTTTTTTTAAACAAAAATAATATAGTTATATTATTATCTTTTATGAATATAGTATGCCTATGTTTCTAGCTTTGTTAAAAATAGATTAATTAAAATGAGTAAATTTGTCGTGAGACCGTGAAAGATCTTATTATAGATCAATTCACCATTCACATTCAACAATTTTCGCATAGTTTGTGGGTTATGTGGCTCGATAACTATTCATAAGACTGTCTTGTGTAAGTTTATTATATTAAAATCAGGTTTTTTATATTTTTTGTTCAAATTTTAGAATTCAGATTTCAATAGAATACTTTAACATCTGAAGTGTTTTCACAACTAATCTACATTACAATTTTTTTTTTACAAATTATTGCAATTAATATAACACCAAGAAATTACTTATCGTCAGATCTAAATTAATTAATTCGGAAAATTTAAAGTAATTATCGTACAGTAATATATTTTTCACCTTAATAAACCTATGTAAGGGCTATTTTTATTTTTTCTTTTCCTAAATTAAAAATCAAATTTAATGATATTTGACTAGATAAATAGACTCATAATTTGGGAGCAAGCTCATAAAAGTAATAGTTTGCAAATTTCACACTTTTACTTCTCATGTATTTTAGTGTGTATATGATATAACATTGATGAATAAAGTTTGGTTTATATTATATTTATATAAAATTTACATGGGCTCAATTTAGATAATAATTATGAATAAGTTTGATGGCTCAAGTGCTTATGAATGTCACATGGGTGGCTTTTAATAATGTGGAGATCAATATAGCTTAGCTGTGCTTTGCATTAATATATACAACATTTTTATTAAAATACACACATTAATTATAAAATCACCATGTCCCTCCAACTAATTATATTCATTATGTCGACTTTTAATCAGATAATTGGAGTTACTAAAGCTTTTATTTATTATTAATTACTTGATTAGTGCTAAACAATTTCCTTAATTAATTAATAAGATTCCATGTTCAACCACACCATCATCTTTTTCTATATAAATAATAACAATAATAAATTTCAAATGAAAAATAGATTTCATGTATTATAATCTTTTTCCCATTTTGGAGCCTTACTTTTCACAAATTAGACATATTTGAATTAATCCGTCTCATAAAAATTAAAAGGTAACGAAAGTCCTACTAATTAATTAATATTTAGATAAATGTGAATTATACGAATTTAAATAATTAATGTGCTCCCAATACATTATCATAAAATAGCAATTTCCTTTTTCTTTTCTAAGCATAAATGTTAATTATCTCTTAAATGAATATTCAAATTAATAGAGTTTAAGTGTTTATATTATAACCTGGTTTTTGTCATCATTAGTTAAATAATAATAATAGAAATAAATTGATATTTTATTCAAGAATTTTATTTTATTAAATCTTTAGCAATGGTAGTCACGAATAAAAAGGTCCACGTGCCAACAAGGCCATAACCATGCCATTTGTAAGATCCAATGACCTTTAATTAATCTAAACTCCTTTAATTATTTTAATTAATCAATATCATTTTAAAAAGCTTAATATTTTTTGTCATAATTAAAAAGTAAGCTTACGAAAAAGATTCTTCAAATCCGCTTCCTTGTTTTTTATGCTTTAATTTTTCTAATAATCCAATGTCATATTTAATTTAATGAAAGAAAATAATTGTTTATATATTATCATATTATCTCCCAAAATGTTGTCCTTAGAATAGTTTCACACATATTTTTTATGATATAATTCAAAACATATAAGTTAGGAAGTAATAAATAATAAATCCCAACCAATACTCTATACTTTCTAAAATAATAGTCATTTTAAAGTTTAAGTTTTTTTTTCAAATTCAATGTCATTTTAGACTTATAGACAATTTTATTTCTCAAATCATTATTATTAATATTTTCTTAAATAAAATCCAGTGATTTAATATGATATTTATCATGAAAATAATTTGTCTCTTTCCCAGTTTTCAACCATGCATTACTAAGCATATATTTATCCCTTTTTTATATTCTTTAATTTATGATAAAAACTTTACAACGACACTTATTTTGAAACATCCGAACTAATATATAATATCAATGTGTAACAATTTCTTTTATATAAATCCTTTAACTAATTAATAAATTAGTGCAATTACTATATTTATTTATAATCTTTTTTTAAAAAAGAACACTTTATACAGGAGGCATATAGCTGTTCTACTCAGTACTCATCTACTCTCCAACTTCGCGTGTGATTTACACGCGCCGTTCATATGCTGCTTCCCTCGAGAATTAAAATGGTGAATTTGCAGCAGAATTTGAAATTACTCAAGCAGTGATTTTAATCCAATAAACTTTTCACCTCAATGCAATTTTTTATTGTTTTCATTTTTCAATTCTAAAAGTTTGGCCTCGTATTATTATTTTATTTCTTTCAGATCTACAGAAAAAAGTTTTGCCATTTTTGTTCTTCTTCAAGCCCAGAGAGAGATTCTATCAAGAACACTTGGAATCATAACAGGTCAGCTTCTTTGAGCTTTTATCTTAATTTTGTTGTTGATTGCAAGTTTTCTTTTTAAGTAATTTGCATTGTGTTGAATTTAGGTCAATGAAATTGACTGGGCAATTGAGAATTACTCTGAAAATGATTGTTGTGATGATCTGCAATGCGTGGAATTGAGCTGCATTGAAAAGAAATGATCAATCCTGATGATATAATCTCTTGCTATTTTTTATTGTCATATTACAAATTTGTGTCTTTTCCATCCTTTGAAGTGGTTGATGTTTGTCTATTCAGCTTGTATATTTGTTGATGATGCTCTGTTTTCGTGGTCTGTCGATGCTTTTCAGTTGCTACTGTATGAAGATTTCGTTGTACGTAACATAATCCGTGAGACGATAGTGAAAGATGGAGTGGCCTGAGGGTGGTGGAGATGTGTTAGATGAGGTTATGTTCAATAAGGAGGCTAGTATAGTTGATTTCAATTGTTTGATCGAGCTGGCAAACTCTAGTGATAAGGGTAGTGAGCAATTAGCCGATTTGGTGAAGTGTTGGGAGTATAGACAGGCGAATGCTGTTCGTCTTCTTAGAGAGGTGCTCGATAACCTTAGCAAGCAACATCAAGAAGTCGAGCTGAAGAAGCTAGAGATATTGGAAGACCATAGGGTTGAGAAAGCTGAAATGGATGGTGATAAGTGTCCGATTTCTAGGCTTGAAATAGACGGTGAGAATGATAGTGTTGGATATTGGAAAAAACGAGCCATGGATCTTGAGAAGCTTTTGGAAGCGAGTGTGGGACGAGAGAAGGTTTTGATGGAGAAGTTGCAAGAAAGTGTAGAGAATGTTGAAAGGCAATCTTCTCCAGTTGAGGAACTGTCTAAACTTTTGAAGAGAGATGATAACTTCCTGCATTTCATACTTCAAAATGCACCTGTTACCATGGGCCATCAAGTTGGTTGGTGTATAATATGAGTCTTGTATGATGTTTTCGTGAGATTTAATTTATTTCATTGATTTGACACGTCGGGTTTGGGGCACAGGATAAGGAGCTATGCTATCGTTTCATCTATAATCATTTCCCGGGCTTGGGAAAGGAGGATGTCATAGGAAAAACAGATGTGGAGATCTTCAGTGGAGATGGTGTGAAGGAGTCCCAGGACTTCAAACGGGAGGTTATGGAACGAGGACTGCCTGCTAAGAGGGAGATCACGTTTGGAACGGAGCTGTTTGGATCGAAGACATTCTTGATTTATGCTGAGCCTGTTTTCAGCAAGGCAGGAGAGACCATTGGTGTCAATTACATGGGGATGGATGTCACTGATCAGGTATAACATTTTCTTGCAGCAAAACACGTCGTATTAGTCCATTACAACGGGATCTTACCTTACATTGTGTGATTGCAGGTAAGAAAGAGAGAGAAGATGGGGAAGCTGAGAGAGGAAATGGCTGTGCAAACGGCTAAGGAGACGGAGCTGAACAAGACGATCGATTTGATCCTGTAACATGAGCTGATAATATCTCTTACAATCTGATGCATTTGCATTTCAATCTGATTGAAGAGGTCTTAAAGAGAAATGAATCATGGGATTTTGTCACTAGAATTATATCATATTCATGTTTAAAGTACACGATTTATCACAGTTTATAATCTAAAGTATGTTGTATTTTCAATCTATATAGCACGAGCTAGAGCATAACCATTCAACGATTTCAGATCAACTTTTTGGAGATTTTTTTTCATTTGTGTAGATATATAAAAGGATCTGAAACTCTTTTAAATTCATGTGCAAGACATGTTATCTTAGTGCAGTAACAAAAGTGGTCCAAATAGGCTACTAAAGTATGAAAAAAATGACAGTTTGGATGACAAAATGAGATGGAGCTTTATATAGTTTACGTGAGACCAATGCTGACTCTGTTAAATGACTTGTATTCATGGTTGCAGAAGTTGGAAATCGCTAGTCTGGCGTTTTCAATGCGACGTGCACCATTGTATTTTTTTATTAATTTTTATTTTTCTGGCATGATCTATATATATATACACAATTTTCTTTATAAAAAAAAATTAAAAAACATGGTGAATATCGTTCTAATTACATTACATTTTACCCAAAAGCTCAAATACATATCAGCTAGCCGCCGACTAGCGACTAGATGACAACTAGGCCGATTTTTGCGACAATGCTTGTATTGTGATCCATTTGAACTTTGTCTTATATAAAGTCTCATATGGGAACGTCTCTTTATTCATTCCACTTGCACACATTTTCTTCCAAGCCTTCACATCTTCTTGGCATAGTTAACTTTTGCAACTATTATGGCAGAAGCATTTCTTCAAGTTCTGATTAAGAACTTAGCATCTCTAATTGAAGGAGAGATTGGAATGATATTGGGAGTGGATAAGGAAATGAAGAAGTTTTCCAACACTCTCACCACCATCCAAATGGTGTTGGAAGATGCTGAAGATAAGCGGTTAAAAAACAAAGTGAAAGTGGTCGTGCCAATGGTAAAATCGATAAACTCAAAAACAGCAGTGTTAGAGACAGTGTTGGACAACACCGTCAACGACACAGATTGAAAAACAGAGTTAAAACGAATATGCAGCGGAATTAAAAAGACACACGTATGTAAATTTTTCACAAGTTATAAAATATAACTTGTGAGATGCCTCAGGGCAAAAAGCTTCACTAAAAAGATTTACAAAACGATCCCTATCGAAATCTATTAGAAAGAGAACAAGGAATCCTAACGTCTCAAAGACGCCTAAACCAACTACTGAGAAGAAAGCAAGAAACAAAAAGATAACACCCTACAACCTGTTTGAGAACAAAAAGAATCAGTCACAAGAAATGACTGAAACAGATTAAAGAACACTGATGTTAGACAGGATGTTATCACACTCTCAGTAACACTAGAACTGTATGACTATACTGCTTTCTCTCTCGTTTCTGCTCGTCTTGCACACTATCAAGTGAAGTGAGGAGGGGTATTTATAGACGTCTGGAAAGCTTGTTCCACACTCTTTCCATCCATGTATGGCACGTTCTCAACCATGTTGTGAGGTGGAAGTTATGCTCCCTCAAACATGCCCACTTCAAGCTTGGTTGACAAGGTCAACTTCAACCTCTTCTCCACTTTTCAAGGGATGACTTGATCTTCAATTTTCTCCACTCCTCCACTATTTCATAGCACGTTTTTTAAGCCTACAAAAGAGTCTTAAAAGAGTACAAAACAATATTTTGTGAATTAAGGCAAAATAATAATTTAAATGTTTATTAAAAAATAAACATCAACAATCTCCCCCTTTTTGCCTTTCTTCACAAAACCTGTTAATGACACAAAATAAAAAAGTAAAATAAAAGAAATAAAAATAAAAACAAGACTCCCCCTAAACATATGGACCATACGAAATAAAACTCCCCCTAAACATGAGATATAAACGAGAGTTATCCAAATCATAACCAATCAATTCATGCTCCTCTAAATGAATCCAATTAAAGTCAAAGCAAATGAAGAGATCAAAATTTCGAAATTTCCAGCATAAACAACAAATTAATTGTTGTAAAATATCCCAAAGAAACCAAACTAAGAGAATCGATAGAACTTATCCTCTTCAAAGACGATCTCAATAATCATTTCATCAGTTCCTCCTCCATTCCTTCTCCAACTCCAGCTGCAATGATTCAGTTATTGTCTCTTACTTGAAATATCTCCCCCTTTTTGGGAAGAAAGGAAAAAATACTTTGTTGGCATATCAGTGTTGGCAGTGGTGTTGCCAACGTTGAAGCTAACATCATGATCGACATCAGAGCCAACATCACAGACAACATTACAAAGCTTGACATATTTTGCAGCAGAGGTTTTACCAAGACAAATCTGTCACATTATCTCCAGAAATAAAGTTTTTGTAACCACAAACAACAACAAAATATGAGATATGTGATCACCTTTTGGTTCAAACCATTGGCTAAGGAGAGAATTTTGGAAGATTAAGAAGATGAAATAGCAAAGTGAGTTTCATGGGTTTAGACAAGCACGGTTGTTAAGTGAGAGAAGAGAGTAGTGGTGATGAAAAATGAATTACATACAAGAATTCTCAAATAAACACATTACCCAATTACTCTACAACACAAAAAAAATATCCCAAAATTTGTGGAAAGAAAAAAAAATCCTAAAAAAAATGCTCATGCAGCGGGACATAATACAGGATCAAAACACACTTAAAGGAACTGATCTAACACAAGAAAAAAATCTGAAAAACAATTATTTGACCATGATAGGACTCACATGCAAAAAATCAAAATCCATAAGAATTTGAAAAGATTTGGACTCTCAACCATATAGAGAAATTAAGGGGATTAACTAATCAAATAGATCTGAAATAAAATCAGATAAATATGATCAAAAAGCATGGATAAAACATAATCCATAAAATTCGCACACAAAAAAAATACGGGGAAAATATTTGCTTATCTAGTGGTGTTACAAGCAATGTTGGCAACATTACAGACAACATTTCTGATTTAGGCCCTTTATTTTTTTTTATTTTTTTTATTTTTTTTTATGTTGCGTCACATACCTTAGGCTCAATAAGCTTTTGACAAGAGTGGATCGTCGTAGCGAGCGCCGTCCCCCGAGTTACTCACTTTCAAGCCTTTAGGATGAGTTAAGTAGATTGCCTTTTTTCATAGAGTGCATCGTCGTAGCGAGCGCCGTGCCCCTAGTTACTCAGCTTTCAAACTTACTCATAATATCACCATTTTGCAAGGTAGCATCATCGTAGCGAACGCTGTGCCCCCCAAGCTACTTTGGCAATATCAATGTTCATGCAAATTTTTTTTTTTTTTACATAAACAACAACAATACAAATGGGCCTTCACAGAATATGTATCTAATCAAGTCACCTATGCTCAAACACACTAGTTAGCATTTAAAGACACAGAGAGGAAAAAAAATAAAAATAAAGAAACAACAAGACATGTTACAATTGAGTGTTACAACACGTGCAACAACAATTGTAACGACACTCAAACTATGTACAATTCGAGAGATTTATTAATGCTAAAAAATCTCTCATAATCCTTTTCATGACTAGAATGAGTACGGAGAATAGATGAACAATCCAAGTTACGTATCCTAGCATGCAAAGTGTTGAACATGTTAAAAGTTCTAGATTTTTCTTTCCTGAAGTATATCCAATGGAAATGAGAAAAATCATCAACAATGACAAAAACATCCATAATATCACATAGGCTGTGTGTTTCAACTGGACTCATCCAATCCATGTGTAAAAGATGAAAACAATCAGACGTACCTGAATGTTGTCCGTGATGTTGGACAACATCATGAGTAACACACGTCTGCTTACCTTTAGAACAGTCATCATAAACAACTTTTACCTTACAATCCAGCATAGAGATGTCTCTTACTACACCAAACTTCATGAATTTCTCCATCCTACGGTGGTTGATATGACCTAACTTTCGATGCCACAAGATAGTATCATTCACTTGTGCATGATGACATGTTTCTTGTCCTCTAACAAGATAACAATTGTCATTTGATCTTTTTCCTGACATAACACAAGTGTTAGTGTGATCAAATACTTCACATGAATTTTTATTGAATTTTACCTCTAAGTCATCATCACACAACTGACTAATGCTAATCAAGTTAGTCATGAGGCCATCAACGTGTAAGACGTTTCTTAGCCTTGGGAATCCAGGAACATTGAGTGTTCCTTTCCCAACGATCTTACCCTTAGAGCCTCCTCCGTAAGTTACAGACCCTCCATCAACAAGTTCATAATCATTTAAGAGATTTCTTGTGCCCGTCATGTGACGTGAGCAACCACTATCGAAATACCATGAACCTGAGATGTTAGTCTTTAAAGCAGTATACACAACATTGCATTTCACATCAGTTTTGGGTACCCAAACTTTCTTGAACACTGTTTTGATTTTCTGCGCAGAGATGTTTTTCTTGATGTTAGGCAACATTGAGGACAACATCCCATTTCTGCCCAAAATATTTTTGAGTTTGTAACAAAAAGGTTTAATGTGCCCAGGTTCAAAACAAAAATGGCAAACAAATTTTCTTCTCCTGGGCTTATTTTTAGAATCATTCTTTTCAACACCTTTTTCTTTCACAAATTCTATTTTAGACTTTTCACTTGGAAAGAGGTTTGGAAAAATAGTGTCAAGTGATTCTTGGAACCCAATACCTGATGTACTCGACTTACCCACATTGTATACCTGATTCATGAGTACTTCATCCAACCTTGAAGTTCCCGTGTTGAGTTTCTTGAAAGTAGCTTCAGCTTGATCAAGTTTAGTCTGAATCTTATTCAATTCTGCATCTCTTTTGGTGAGTAATACCTCAAGTTGTCCTATTGAACTCTTCAAGGCATCATTCTCTTTGGACAAGTTCTCCACATTCTTGGATTGTTTCTTCCATTCTTTGAGTAACTCTTCATATAGATGCTGCAATTCTTCAATTATTGCATCTTTGTCCATCTCCTTGTTCTCATGAGACTCTGCATAGTTATCATCAAAGGCACAAAAACAGTTAATATCAGAATAATCCAAAAATTCGTACCTTCTGGATGTTGCTGTCGGTGTTATAACATCATCAGTAACACTCAGACCAACATCATGCATGACATCTTCAGAATCTGACGTCAACTCTTCATCCAGCGTTGCCATCAAGGCTGGTTGTTCTGAGCTTTCAGCCATATCATCTGCATCGTCCTCATCATCACTGAGTGACACCCACAAGTTGGTTTTGCCATATTTCCTCAATGTATTTGGACATTCGTTGGCATAATGTCCCCAACCAGAACATGTATGACATTGAATTGATTCCAAATGTTTAGGATCAAAATTTTTGGAATCACTTGATGTCTTTCTCATTTGATTTCCTTTCTTGGGTGGAGAGTAAAAAGGCTTTTTAGATGGAAGACCAATCAGTTTGGTTTGTTGTTCCTTGGTTTTGAATTGAACTTTCTCCTTGTTGAGCTTCCTCATCATGGAATTGTACTTCCGAGTGAGCATGGCTACGCTTGTACATTCTCCAATATCTTCAGGAAGATCATCATCATCTTCTGTTGAAGCGTCCGAAGATTGTGTACCATTTTCCTTTCCTTTGTATGAATCTTGTTGAGATTTGAGATTCAACTCAAAATTCTTGAGAATATTCATCAAGGTGTTAAGTTTCATCTTGGAAAGATTGTGTGCTTCTTCGATTGCTGAGACTTTGATGTTGAACCTCTCCGGAAGAGTACGAATAGCCTTGGAAATAAGTTGTTTCTGAGTAAGAGGCTCACCAAGCAATTGACATTCATTAGAGATATCAATTATACGTTCAAAGTAACTAGTTATGTTCTCCTCTTCCTTCATACGAAGATTTTCAAATTGAGTTGTAAGATAGCGTAACCGAGTGTCACGAACACTTGCATCTCCTTCACAATGAGCTTGAAGAGTATCCCATGCTTCTTTTCCTGTTGCACAATTTTGTATGAGTTTGAACATATACATGTCAACCCATGAAAATATGGTATGAATTGCTTTCTCATTAGCAACACTAAGATTGGACTCCTCAAGTGTCCACTCCGATTCGGGTTTGTATACAACATCACCTTCATGATCTTGTGGATATCTTGGAGCCTCATAGCCATTTAGGACAGATTTCCATGCTCTCGTATCCAATGATTTGAGATATGAGCGCATACGAATTTTCCAATAAGGATAATTGGAGCCATCAAGAACGGGAAGACGACCAAGATTAGGATTAGCTGGATCCATTGCACGACTACCAGGAACCAAACACTTAGTGTATCAAGTGTTGGCTCTGATACCACTTGAAAGTGGTCGTGCCAATGGTAAAATCGATAAACTCAAAAACAGCAGTGTTAGAGACAGTGTTGGACAACACCGTCAACGACACAGATTGAAAAACAGAGTTAAAACGAATATGCAGCGGAATTAAAAAGACACACGTATGTAAATTTTTCACAAGTTATAAAATATAACTTGTGAGATGCCTCAGGGCAAAAAGCTTCACTAAAAAGATTTACAAAACGATCCCTATCGAAATCTATTAGAAAGAGAACAAGGAATCCTAACGTCTCAAAGACGCCTAAACCAACTACTGAGAAGAAAGCAAGAAACAAAAAGATAACACCCTACAACCTGTTTGAGAACAAAAAGAATCAGTCACAAGAAATGACTGAAACAGATTAAAGAACACTGATGTTAGACAGGATGTTATCACACTCTCAGTAACACTAGAACTGTATGACTATACTGCTTTCTCTCTCGTTTCTGCTCGTCTTGCACACTATCAAGTGAAGTGAGGAGGGGTATTTATAGACGTCTGGAAAGCTTGTTCCACACTCTTTCCATCCATGTATGGCACGTTCTCAACCATGTTGTGAGGTGGAAGTTATGCTCCCTCAAACATGCCCACTTCAAGCTTGGTTGACAAGGTCAACTTCAACCTCTTCTCCACTTTTCAAGGGATGACTTGATCTTCAATTTTCTCCACTCCTCCACTATTTCATAGCACGTTTTTTAAGCCTACAAAAGAGTCTTAAAAGAGTACAAAACAATATTTTGTGAATTAAGGCAAAATAATAATTTAAATGTTTATTAAAAAATAAACATCAACACAAAGCTATTCAGAATTGGCTAAAGTGGGACCAAATTCATCATGAATAGGACAGAAGAAAAGAAGGACAAATAATTGCAAAGACTTACTTTTTCAATCCAATCACCTTCCTCCAATTTTCCTTCATCAATGTATATATGACCCACACGCCATTGTGAGATTTTCTTCCATTTGTGTAGGTGAAGTAGCTACTTTGCTCATAAAAAAGTATATTAAAAGGACCTTAACCTTTGAAACTCATGAGCCCGAAATAAGCTGCTAGAGTATGAAAATATATTATTAAACCAAACATATATAGAGTATTTATAAAATAAACGAATTTATGGATAATATGGGTAATTTATTTTATTCAAATTTGAGATGGATATGAGTAGTGTTATTTTTACAAGTTTAATTTGGTTTCAGGTACCTTTAAATGGATGGTACCCTACCCATTGTTACACACACATCACACAGCTCATAATTCCACCCAAAAAAAAAAAAGACAAATAATTGCAAAGAATATTTTTTTGAAAAAGGAAATTCAGTCAAATCACAGCATTTTGCAACTTTTGCAAAGATAATTTAAAATGAATACCAATTATTAAAGGCAAAAACACATCTTTAATATCAAGAACAAATTTGCCAAGAACCAAATTCCTTCACAGCAGCTTCCTCTTTGCTTTCAATTATTAGAAAAAAAGGGTTATAATCTCATTGCTTCCTTCTTCCAAGTCTCCAGAATATCTCCATTGCATAGTTAACTTTTGCAACTATTATGGCAGAGGCATTTCTTCAAATTTTGATAGAGAATTTAACTTCTCTGATTCAAGAAGAGATTGGATTGATTTTGGGAGTCGATAAGGAAATGAAGAAGCTTTCCAACACTCTCACCGCCATCCAAATGGTGTTGGAAGATGCTGAAGATAAGCAGTTCAAAAACAAAGCTATTCAACATTTTTATTAAATATATTACTTAATGCACAAAGAATCAAAACCAAAAGAATCAATTGGGGAAGGGTACACTATATTTCAATTATTGTTTTATTTGACAACTAGTATTTAGAATCTAATGGATTTTAGCACAAGTGGATTTCTTAAATATTAGCAACCGACAACTCTTGTCTTGCAAAGAAATTTCATCAATTAAGGACAAAGACTTAGTTTTATTAAAAAAGCAAGTCAATAATCCAATCACCTTCCTCCCATTTACCTTCACCACCACAGCATATATTATATAACAATTATTGAGCCCTTTACTATCATTAACCATTTTGCTAAGAATCACAATCCTTCTTTCTGCATAAACAAACTTTTCATAAACTTCTTCTTTGATTTCAATTATTGATAAAAAAAAAAAAAAAAAAGAGCTAGAATCACATATCTTCTTTCTGCCTGCACAAAATTTTCTTTCAATCCTACACATCTCCATCGTATAGTTTCGATTTTGCACGTGCTCTTAAATTTCTAGAGTTCCTCTTTGATCCAACCATTTCGACATTATCATGGCAGAGGCATTTCTTCAAGTTCTGATAGAGAATTTAACTTCTCTGATTCAAGAAGAGATTGGAATGATATTGGGGGTCGATAAAGAAATGAAGAAGCTTTCCAACACTCTCACCGCCATCCAAATGGTGTTGGAAGATGCTGAAGATAAGCAGTTCAAAAACAAAGCTATTCAGAATTGGCTGAGCAAGCTTAATGATATCGCCTTTGAGATTGAAGATATACTCGATGAGTGTGTCACTGAGGTCTCCAAACTCAAGATCCGCAAAGGTGGCATCAGATTCAACTTCGTCAAGAAAATTCTGTATAAACACAAAATCGGAAGAAGGATGAAAGAAGTTGCTGAGAAATTGGATGATATTGCAGCAGATCGTCACAACTTCCATTTGTGTGAAAGCCAAGTTATAGTCCAGTCAAGCCAGGTTGACTGGAGACGAGAGACGGGATCGATTGTGAATGAGCCGGATCACATCTATGGAAGGGAAGAAGATAAAGAGAAGATTGTGGACGTGTTGCTCAACCAAGTTCCAAATTCTGACCACCAACTCTCTGTGCTGCCTATAATTGGTGTTGGTGGCCTTGGAAAGACCACTCTTGCTCAATTGGTCTACAATGATGAGAGGGTTAGTCTTCATTTCGACACCAAATTATGGGTTTGTGTTTCTGATATTTTTGATCTGAAAATTTTGGTTGAGGCTATGATTGAATCGGCCACGGGAAGTGCTCCAAGTTTGAAGCATTTGGATGCTTTACAACGCCGACTTCATCAAGTGTTGAATGGAAAGAAATACTTGTTGGTATTGGATGATGTGTGGAATGAGAATCAAGAAGCTTGGGTTAAGCTAAAGAGTATCTTGGCATGTGGATCAAAAGGCTCTTCAATTATTGTGACCACACGTTTACAAAAAGTGGGCGATATAATGAGAACACTTCCAGCTTATTGCTTGAAAGAGCTAATGGAAGAGCATTGTTGGTTGTTGTTTAAATTAAGAGCATTCGGAGAAGAACATGAGCAACATCATCATCCTAATCTTGAAAAAATTGGGAGGCAAATAGTGAAGAAATGTGCTGGTGTTCCTTTGGCTGCTAAGGCTCTTGGAGGGGTTTTGCGATTTAAGAGAGAAGAAAGGGAATGGACACGCATCAATGAAAGTGAACTTTGGAATCTTCCAGAAGAAGAAGAAAATTCAATCTTACCCGTCTTGAAGTTGAGCTATCGTCATCTATCTGTTGTGTTGAAACGGTGCTTTGTTTATTGTGCTGTCTTTCCTAAGGATTTTAGAATGGAGAAACAAGATTTGATATTTTGTTGGATGGCTCATGGATGCATTTCTTCTAAGGGAAACCAGGAAGTGGAGGATGTTGGTGATCAAGTATGGAATGAGTTGGTTTTGAGATCATTTTTCCAAGAAGTTGTTACACGACCTTTTTACAAGTATGATGGAATACCAGGAAGATGTACCACCTTTAAGATGCATGATCTTGTTCACGATCTAGCTCAATCCATTATGGAGAACAAAAGTCCTGGAGTAGAAACAAAAGGCAGCAACACAAGTGCTTCAAACAACAAAATACGTGAGGTACATTTGAGAAGTAAATATCCCAATCATCAAGCTTGTTCTTCAAGTATTACACTTCAAGTGTCCACGTTAAACACCATTATGAACTACAATCGTCTGAAAATTCTAAAATTAATTGCCTCAGATATGGTAGAGTTGCCTAGTGCAATAGGCCAGTTGAAACATTTGCGGTACTTCGATTTGTCAGATTCTAGAATTCATTCTCTTCCTCGTACATTTTGTGATCTTTGGAATTTGCAAACATTAATTTTGAATGGTTGTGTTCGTCTTAAGAGTTTGCCGAAGAACATGAGATACATGACCAATCTGCGTCATATTTTTTTAGAACTATGTCGGGGATTGAGTGATATGCCCTCTAGAATTAGGGAATTAGTCTCTCTGAAGACATTGAGTTTGTTCATAATAGGTAAGAAAATAGGCAATCAACTTGATGAATTGGAACACTTGAATCTTGGAGGTAGACTTGAAATTAAGCATATGGAGAGAGTTTCAAACCATTTGAATGCGAAGAAAGCAAATCTTGGTGGGAAATCAAAGCTTGAAGATTTGGTCTTAGATTGGGGAAGGGAGAGTACATCCTCGGAATCGGCAAGTATGAAGGAAGATGAGCAGATACTGGAAGCTCTTGAACCTCATGTGAATTTGAAGACTCTGGTGATACGGGGATACAGAGGGGGACAATTTCCTCTTTGGATGACAAAGATGGAAAATTTAACAGAGATAGAAATAGAAAACTGCCCAAATTGTACTCATCTTCCACCAATCGGAGGCCTTCCTCGTCTTCGGTCCTTGAGTTTAAGGGGTCTTCATGCGTTGGAGTATATGAATGGGGGTGATGAAATCGGAGTATTCCCAAATCTTGAGACGCTGTCAATTGAGAATTGTGAGTTGTTGATATTGCCACCACTCTCACTCTCTGCCCTCAAAAAGTTGTATATTACGAATTGCAGCATGTTGACTCTGTCTTCATTCTCAAGTTGTAAGCTTCAAAATCTGTCATATCTTTATCTGAGATTCGGCGAGATTGATAATGATACAAGAAGAAGAAGATGGGATATTCCAGAAGACGCATCTGAAAGCCTCTATAATCTCAAGGAATTGGAAATCCGTGGTGCAGGGCAATGCCAAGCTTTTCCTCAGAAATGGTTTGAAGGCCTAAAGTCTCTCACAAAATTGTTGTCGTCGAGCTGCAAGATAGGGAGTAGTTTTCCAGAGGGGTGGTTGCGCCACCTCACTGCTCTTGAGGAACTAAAGATAGGATACTGCTCGGAGTTGGTAGAGATGGGAGAGGAGATACGATACCTCCATCTCCTCAAACGCCTCACTCTTGATGGTGTTGGTGAGATTGTATCCCTTCCACAAGGACTCCAACATATCCCAACACTCCAATCTCTAACACTACATAATCTACGTCAACTCACTTCACTGCCGGATTGGTTGGGTAATCTTACGTCCCTCACTCACTTGGACATATCCAACTGCCCACAAGTGCCATCACTCCCATCAACAATCAAAGAAATGACAAAACTCGAGGTTTTATACATTTATGGATGCCCACAACTGGAAAGGAGATGTGAGAAAGAAAAGGGTGAAGATTGGCACATCATTGCTCACATTCCCCAACTCATTGGTCTTTAATTCAAACGCAGGTATTCATCCACTTCCTTTTCTTCTTTACACCAAAGAACTAATGCTTATACAGTGACATTTAGTTATTAGTCTTTCATATACGTATGCGTGGTAATTTATAGACCCAGCTATCCGACTAGATACTGACACGTGGCATTAACTATTTACTCTATTTTGAGTGATGAGAAATAATTAAGTGGCAATCCCATGTGGAATCTTTGGTAATAATTAGGTTATAAAAGTTTATAATTTCACAGGTACACGTAATTTTAAAATATATGCCATCTATATTATTTAAAGAAGTGTTTATTTGATATCATTTAGGGAAATGTGAGTGACAAATGAAAGAAAGAAAAACAAATATTTTTACTCAAGATTTTGTCACTAATAACCCTACGTGAAATAATCCATTCAACACCTGCCATCTGTCACCAAGTTAATTAAATTTTTGTTAAACTATCTTTGAAATTATATATATACTATCATGTATGCTCAATAATTTATTAAATCAATAGAATTTTATACAACTCTACAAATAGTCTGTATTCACACTCAGGTATTAATTCTACTTTTAGCTTCCTTTTCTTCTTTACAGCAGAGAACTAATGCAATAGGAAAAACAACTTATACAATGACATAATATAGTTACAATTAACTACATGCTTTTTCAGAGAGTTGAACTGAGCTTGGGTAGAAATGTCACCGAGGTTTTTCTAAAGCTTAAATATGATGAGAGCACTGACAAGTTGGTAAATTCTAGAGCCTAGAATGCTTATGTAAGTTTGTTTTTTGTACAATCATGTTGGATAATGAAAAAGAATTGTTATATGTCTTAAATTTATTTGTATTTAATTTGTAGGATGCTAATCTGAAATTGAAGAGTACTTAAGAAGTACAAGGTGAAAGAAAGTTTGATGAATCTGCAGCCCTCTTCTACAAGGCTAATGGAGGGAAGAACAAGAGAGGGTTATTGTATGGATTTGGATCAGATTGCATTTTTTAAGTCTTCAACCTCTAGCATCAAGGCTTCCCAATGTAGCACCACAGACCCATAGGTATATCCTCGTTTGAGTGCTATGGAGAGCGAACTAGCATCCCTTCGTAGCCAATTGGAAAGACACCTCCCCCAATGTGCTACTTTTGAGTCTTCTTCAAGGGTACCTTCTGCTGATAATGTTGAGTTGGGTAATGATGAAGAACTCTGACTTATTGATATTTTGAGCATCTCTATGGTATGTTGATGTTGGCACTTTAGGATTTGTCATAACTTGGCCACCTTTTAGAATTCGTTGTACTATGATATTTTGGGTGCTTCTAGGATTTATTGCATTGTGTTGATATTTTGGGCACATTCTAGGATTTGTTGGGATTCAAATGGTGTTATATGTAATTTTAGATTTGTTGATACTTCGGATATGATTATTTGATCCCTCTTAATTGTGTTCTTATTTTTTTGGTTCGTTATTTTATAGGTTTTGTTTATAACATCGGTAATGGAATTACAAATGACCACATTAATTTGAAATTCCAACAAAAAATTCAAACAAAAAAAATCAATTGGATTTTGTAAAAATCATTCCAACAATCTGAAGTTCCATTGGAATACCAAAACAATTCCAAAGGTAATTCCATTGGAATTGTTGTTGGATATCCTTAATTAAAATTCCAACGAAATTCAAAGTCGTTGGAAATTCCATTTGGAAAGAATTCCAACGGTAATTCTGTTGGAAATGTTTTTGGATATCCTTAATTGAAATTCCAACGGAATTCAACGCCGTTGGAAATTTTGTTGGAATCTCAAAAGAATTCCAAGGGTAGTTACATTGGAAAAGCTGCAGGAAATCTTTACTTGAAATTCCAACGGAATTTTTTGCTGTTGGAATAATCGTTGGAGTTTTATTGGTGGTTGTAAATTCCAACGGAAATGTACTGTTGGAATTTTATTTTTAATTGTTGGAATTTCCGTAGAAATTTTAAATTCCAACGTCCTTTTTCCATTGGAATTTGAGTGATTTCTAATAGTGTCCAATTTTAAATGTGCACGAGTATATTAATTAGTATTTCAGTGCAAAATGAGTTTCGCCCATTACTGAAGTTTTACAAGGGATGAATTAAATCTAATCTCTGCGCTGAAATTTCTATGGTAGGCTGAACAAGACGATTGATTCATAGCATTGTCTATCAAGGAATTGTTGATTTTATGTTACTTTAATAACTTAATAACATAAATGGTTATTTCGATATATTGTGTTAGTCGATGAGTAGAGCAAATTTTTTTAGTTTTTTAGTAAGATAAAACAATTAATATATACTATGGTAAGTTACATATGGATATTGGAATAATTTATGGTAATTTATATACATATTATGTTTTATGTAGTAAGTTTCTAATAATTTCCAAAACATAATTAAAATTGAAATAAGGTATACCCTACATAATATGGTAAGTTACTAATTATTTGCTAACTAATGTCTTTTTCATGCCCATATATTCTAATTCTAATAAGTAATAATTATATAAAAACGCATGAAACATCAAACGTACATTCATAATTTTTAGACAATATATGTTAAGCCCTGATTTTAAAATATTTCTCAAAAAACCATGGAATATATGAAATCTGCTTAGCAAAATTTATATGGAGTGAGAAGACAGTTCTGAACTAATAATATTTTTTCGAATTCTTTATTCGGCCAAATTAAGAAAATATAAAATCTTCTTACCAAAAATTGGAGAAGGATGTTGTCGATATATATTGATCTTCTTTAAATACAAAATCTACTTATCCGAATTTGATATGATCTCTAGAGAAACAAATTAATAATGTTAATTAATGTCTGAAGAATAATTGTGTGTGTCCACATTTATCATGTGGCAAAGTAATATTGGAGGACAAACATGGATTAGATTGTTAATCCTTCATCAAGCCAATGAATTCATATCATATATAAGTAATTGTATATACATGACCGACAACGAGTAGTCAATTCAGATCCATTGTCTAAATTACTCCAATTTTTTGATATGAATGCAAGGTTGAAATTTTGACGAATATTCAAAAGAAAATGTTGAATGTGATAAATATTAATCGTGATATCATGATCATTCAAAAATAAATTTATAATTTTTTTAATCCTAAATTAGTTACACCGTGAACTTGAAACTGAGAAATAAATAAACGTGCAAAGTTATTTTTTCGTGAAAATCCATTCAAAACAACAATCATATATTATTTGGACAATGTCTCAATGAAAATTTATAAATATATTATCAGTATGGGCTCATAAATGGGCTTCTATAACGCAGAACTTTTACCAATAGATTGACCCAATATATAACCATCCGCACCACATAACTATTATACCTATATAAAAGTATGTATATCTATATATATATAAAAGCAGAATATTCTGTCAAAAATAACTATAATAAATGTCTCATTTATTTAATATTTTCATATTAAGAAATCATTAATAACTTATATTTTATATTTATTGTATAGAAACTCAAAAGAAAAAGTAAATAGACAAATTTATCTATATATTTCTATACTATAGTAATAGAGAAAAAGTTTGAGATATTTACAGAAATACTATTTTCTCAACAAAAAAAAATGTCATATCAACAATATTTTTATTTTGCATTTTTTATTAGTTAATCCATTCAATTTATAATATATATTTTATTAGTTTATTCTTATTTTATTAATACTAATTAAGTTATTTTTTATTGAATAATTTCTTATACACCAACCATAGATAATGTTCAAACAATAATCTCAATAATAAATATTAATTTGTTTAGGAATAATTGTATCATATTTAATATAAATATAATTTATAAATAAGTGTAACACTATTAAAGATGCGTATATATACATATATGTTATATATAATGTATTTAGTGTGAAATTATGCCTAAATATTTTTTAAATGAATATTTGTAAGTGTCCCATCAACAAATATTTTATTTTGCATTTTTTACTATTTAATCAATTTGATCTAATAATATAAATATTGTATTAATTTATTCTCATTTTATCGATCTTAATTAACTTAATTTTTATTGAAGAATTTATTAAAAATCAACAATAGATATCCAAACAATAATTTCAATAATAAATAATAATTTGCATGAGGATAATTTATACCATAATAATATAAATTAATAAACAAATATAACACTATTAAAGATGTGTGTATATACATATGTGTGTATATAATATGTATTTAGTCTGAATTATATGTCATCTTAAATGTTTTTTAAATTATAAATAACTCATAATCAAATAAAATTTTAGTCTTTTACTTTACACTTAGGACTTCGTATATTTTTATATGAGAGTGCACATTTTGAATTTATATGATTCACCTGATTATTTAAATTATATGTTTAGTTTCTAATTATATTGTCATCATCATGATCGTAGACTATTACTACATTTTGATTCTGTGTTGAATTTAAATTGTAATGATCAATGTCTTGCTATATCGATTAATTTATGTGATACTTATAAAGGAATAATTATCTGTCATCTTCAATGTTAAACGATATTAATAAAAAAATTTGTAATTCAATTTATTTTTTGAAATAAAAGGTTGAAAATACATAATTGACAGTGCTTGCATCAAGTTCCTACGTAAAATTTCTAATTTTATTGCTATATCAATTAATGTTTCTATATATACATACTCACACACACATGTATTTAATTTAAATAATTGAATTTGATTTTTAATTCATAATTTTTTTTAGTTTTTTTAGTATATTTAATTTAAGTGACTGGAGATATTAGTTTGTAAAACAGATGATAAAAAAAATGTTTCAACTATAATTGTTGTGTATAAAGAAGTTTTTAAAAAACTTACAAACTTTACGGGTAGAATTTCCAATTTTGATTTGAAGATCATGATATTGATACTTTTGTTTTTAGTATTAATCATAGATTAGTGAATTTGATATGTATAATATCAATATATTGTCGTGAATTGAATTATCTTAAGCAAATTTATACTTTCTTAGTTATTAAATATTAAATTGTCTTCTATATACTAAAATTACTTACACTATATTATGAAATAATTAATATTTACCAACATTATATCACAAAACGCGCATCGCGCAGGTGCGAGTACTAGTTTCTTATAAAATAGGGATTGTCTAATATATCCTTATTAAATATTATTATTTAAGGTTATAATAGTAATTTAGGATTTTCATACTTAAAATAATTTAAAATTAGAATTCTAATCCAAAATCATATATAATTTTATTTTAAGTAGGACTCTAATTTAATGTAGATCATATATCCTTATAAAAGATTATTATTTAAGATCTTAATAATAATTTAATATATTTATTTGCATAATTTTATATTAGAATTTCTAATATATATATATATATATTTGTTTTTACTTTATTATTAATAATTGAGTTGGTCTCTTGTGAGACTGTCTCACATGCGACCAAATTCAAGTATGTCTTTTATAGGTATAAGTATGTGTTTTTTAGCTATAAGTATGTGTTTTATAAGTATATTTTTACAGGTATAAACATGAGTTTTAAAAGTATGTCTTTTACACTCATAAGTATGTCTTTTTTAGCTATAAGTATGTGATCTTTTTTATAGGTATGTTGTTAATAATTTTATGTTAGCTAGAATTTTACTTTGAATTTTATTTAATAGTTTTATGTTAGAATATTTCATGATTTTATTCATACAATTGTAATATAATAATTCAAATAATTATTTGTATTATACATTATATAATAGTTTAGTAACGTATCTCCTGTTTTTACGACTTCTTTTATTTTTTCTTAATTTTTTTTAACATGAGTAAAGACATTTACTCTTCAATTTTAAATGATTAATATAGTAATTTTATATTACAATTACAAGTAATATCAATTTAGTCCTTTAAGTTAGGTCCTTTTTCATTTTTGGTGCATCAAATAAGCTTTCCAATCTTAGTTGTTTAACTATCGATATTTTCAATTTTAGTCTTTTTTTGTCGGAACAACCAAAATTGCTGACGTAACCATCGAAAAATCAGACGTGACCGTTGGAA
This sequence comes from Scutellaria baicalensis, assembly GCA_005771605.1. Classification (NCBI taxonomy): domain Eukaryota; kingdom Viridiplantae; phylum Streptophyta; class Magnoliopsida; order Lamiales; family Lamiaceae; genus Scutellaria; species Scutellaria baicalensis. Next base: position 1,223,889 of record CM016721.1, on the reverse strand, counting down.
AATCAGACGTGGCAGTTGGAAAATTTGATGTGGCAGTCGAAAGGACTAAAATTAGAAAAAAAATCGATAATTAAAGGACTAAAATTGGAAAGTTTAAACTTGATGCATCAAAAACGGAAATGACCTAACTTACAAGACTAAAATCGATATTACCCCTTACAAGTATAACCGCTAATTCCTATATAGAATTTTAATAATTCTGGCTTATACATGTAATCTATTATTTCTATTTGCATGTAATCTTTCAAATTCACCCATTTGAATGTAAAATTTTGAGGAGAAAATCTGATGCAATTGAAATTGAAGATATCTTTTATAGAAATGAAACATGGGATTTTGATATGATCACAGGTTGAGCTCATGGGAGGCTGTCAACATTCATAGCATTGTCTATCAAGGAATTGTCGACTTCAGACTCTATATATGCCACGCCACGTACATCATCGAACGAACCACCAACACTGTATGCCCGTACGAGAGCTTCAATGCAGTCGGCTATGTTTTTTTGAAACTAATAAAAACGGGTTGATATCACTGTCACCAGAATTATAATCATTTCACACTTAAAAGTATATTTGCAGTCCGCAACTTAATAGCTGATATCCTGACCGTGCTGTCGCGACGCGATAAAATTAATTAATCCTTCTTATCCTAACCAAATAGTAGTTAAGGCAAGTAAGAGTCGATCCCACGGAGAATGACAATTCAATTGTGTTTACCTATGTCTAAACTTAAAGAAACAAAAGGATATGGGGGTTATCAGATTGATTGATAATTAAATTAAAAGAAATACTAAAGATGTAGAACACAACTAGACAGAAATCAAGTGATAAAAAACATTCCAGTTAACAGTTCAGTTATCCCCCAATATCGATCACGCCTTAATCAATGTTACCCCCTCTCTCAGTTTGTCATGGAATTATCACCCCTAATCTAACAACAAGCTCTGTTAAATCGAATCGTCTCTTATGATTAGTTAAATTAGGATAAGATCACTAATTAACCCTATTTAATTGAACAACCTAGAATAAGCTCTCTATATTTAATTCATTAAACGCATTAATTACAAAGACGATAGGGTGAACTATACTCCAAATACGCAAGTTCGATTTGATAATCTAGGATTGTGTTACCCTAGAGATACGCTACCTCTAGTTTACTACTAACGGATATTAAATCACAACAATTAGGATTCATGATTTAAAATTCTAGCAATCAATTATCAAATACTTAACCTAGGTGGTCAATCTAAATCAAGCATTAATAATTGAAAACATTCATCACAGATAACACAATCAATTCCAATCAAAACATTGATAGGGAAAAACGGAATTGATTAAAACATGAAACGATAATTGGGTTCAAACATCCCTGCTAACCGGAATTAGGAAATTAGCCGATCGTCATCTCGATCGAATCCACAAAAGTTGTTGTCAAATCCATCAAAGCAAATAAAGTAAAAAGAATATGTTTTGCAAGAAAATTCTCTCTCTCAAAACTCTCCACTGCCGTGCGTGTGTCCCCCCCAAGTATGTGACTTGGGGATTAAGTAGAATTGAAATGGGCCTTCATAAGTCCATTTACTTCCTTCTCATCATTTGGGCTTCTTTTACTTTCCGGGCCTTCTCTTTTGATCTTCATTATGTTTGGGCCTCGGTCCAATGAACTTCAAAATACTTCAAAAATTCCTACATTAATCAAGAAAATAACATGTGAAGTATCTCAAGTTCAACAATGCAAATAGGTATGAAAACAATGCATTCAATCGAATAAAAGATAATAAGAATCCAATTAAATCAACAATTAAATGCATATATTTTCAACCTATCATATCCAGCCACTTTTTTCCGGAATCTGATCATGTGCATCATACCGTTTTTAATTCGATTTTCGATCTTTTTAGCATGAAATAGAGCAAAACCATTCAAAGTTTTCAGATCAACTGTTTGGAGATTTTCTTTCATTTGTGTAGGTGAAGTAGCTACTTTGCTCATAAAAAGTATATTAAAAGGACCTTAACCTTTGAAACTCATGAGCCCGAAATAAGCTACTAGAGTATGAAAATATATTATTAAACCAAACATATATAGAGTATTTATAAAATAAACGAATTTATGGATAATATGGGTAATTTATTTTATTCAAATTTGAGATGGATATGAGTATTGTTATTTTTACAAGTTTAATTTGGTTTCAGGTACCTTTAAATGGACGGTACCCTACCCATTGTTACACACACATCACACAGCTCATAATTCCACCCAAAAAAAAAAAGACAAATAATTGCAAAGAATATTTTTTTGAAAAAGGAAATTCAGTCAAATCACAGCATTTTGCAACTTTTCCAAAGATAATTTAAAATGAATACCAATTATTAAAGGCAAAAACACATCTTTAATATCAAGAACAAATTTGCCAAGAACCAAATTCCTTCACAGCAGCTTCCTCTTTGCTTTCAATTATTAGAAAAAAAAGGGTTATAATCTCATAGCTTCCTTCTTCCAAGTCTTCAGAATATCTCCATTGCATAGTTAACTTTTGCAACTATTATGGCAGAGGCATTTCTTCAAATTTTGATAGAGAATTTAACTTCTCTGATTCAAGATGAGATTGGAATGATTTTGGGAGTTGATAAGGAAATGAAGAAGCTTTCCAACACTCTCACCGCCATCCAAATGGTGTTGGAAGATGCTGAAGATAAGCAGTTCAAAAACAAAGCTATTCAGAATTGGCTGAGCAAGCTTAATGATATCGCCTTTGAGATTGAAGATGTACTCAATGAGTGTGTCACTGAGGTCTCCAAACTCAAGATGCGCAAAGGTGTCCTCGAATTCAACTTCGTCAAGAAAATTCTGTATAAACACAAGATCGGAAGAAGGATGAAAGAAGTTGCTGAGAAATTGGATGCTATTGCAGCAGATCGACACAACTTTCATTTGTGTGAAAGCCAAGTTATAGTCCAGTCAAGCCAGGTTGACTGGAGACGCGAGACGGGATCGGTTGTGAATGAGCCAGATCACATCTATGGAAGGGAAGAAGATAAAGAGAAGATTGTGGACGTGTTGCTGAACCAAGTTCCAAATTCTGACCACCAACTCTCTGTGCTGCCTATAATTGGTGTTGGTGGCCTTGGAAAGACCACTCTTGCTCAATTAGTCTATAATGATGAGAGGGTTAGGCGTCATTTCGACACCAAATTATGGGTTTGTGTTTCCGATAATTTTGATCTGAAAATTTTGGTTGAGGCTATGATTGAATCGGCCACGGGAAGTGCTCCAAGTTTGAAGTATATGGATGCTTTACAGTGCCGACTTCAACAAGTGTTGAATGGAAAGAAATACTTGTTGATATTGGATGATGTGTGGAATGAGAATCAAGAAGCTTGGGTTAAGCTAAAGAGTATGTTGGCATGTGGATCAAAAGGGTCCTCAATTATTGTCACCACACGTTTACAAAAAGTGGGCGATATAATGAGAACACTTCCAGCTTATTGCTTGAAAGAGTTATTAGAAGAGCATTGTTGGTTGTTGTTTAAATTAAGAGCATTTGGAGAAGAAAATGACCAGCATCATCATCCTAATCTTGAAAAAATTGGGAGGCAAATAGTGAAGAAATGTGCTGGTGTTCCTTTGGCTGCTAAGGCTCTTGGAGGGGTTTTGCGATTTAAGAGAGAAGAAAGGGAATGGACTCGCATTAAAGAAAGTGAAATTTGGAATCTTCAAGAAGAAGAAGAAAATTCAATCTTACCAGTCTTGAAGTTGAGCTATCGTCATCTATCTGTTGTGTTGAAACGGTGCTTTGTTTATTGTGCTGTCTTTCCAAAGGATTTTGAAATGGAGAAACAAGAATTGATCTTTCGGTGGATGGCTCATGGATGCATTTCTTCTAAGGAAAACCAGGAAGTGGAGGATGTTGGTGATCAAGTATGGAATGAGTTGGTTTTTAGATCATTTTTCCAAGAAGTTGTCACTAAATATGTTTACAACTATGGAAATCCAAAAAGATGTACCACCTTTAAGATGCATGATCTTGTTCACGATCTAGCTCAATCCATTATGGAGAACAAAAGTCCTGGAGTAGAAACAAAAGGCAGCAACACAAGTGCTTCAAACAACAAAATACGTGAGGTACACTTCAAGTATTCTGATCGTCAAACTTGTTCTTCAAGTATTACACTTCAAGTGTCCACGTTAAACACCATTATGAACTACAATCGTCTGAAAATTCTAAAATTAATTGGCTCAGATATGGTAGAGTTGCCTAGTGCAATAGGCCAGTTGAAACATTTGCGGTACTTTGATTTGTCATGTTCTAACATTCATTCTCTTCCTCGTACATTTTGTGATCTTTGGAATTTGCAAACCTTGATTTTGGATTTTTGTCGTTTTCTTAAGAGTTTGCCGAAGAACATGAGATACATGACCAATCTGCGTCATATTTTTTTAGATGAGTGTTGGGAATTGAGTGATATGCCCTCTAGAATTAGGGAATTAGTCTCTCTAAAGACATTGAGTGTGTTCATAATAGGTAAGAAAATAGGCAATCAACTTGATGAATTGGAACACTTGAATCTTGGAGGTAGAGTTGAAATTAAGCATATGGAGAGAGTTCCAAACCATTTGAATGCGAAGAAAGCAAATCTTGGTGGGAAATCAAAGCTTGAAGATTTGGTCTTACATTGGGGAAGTGAGAGTACATCCTCGAAATCGGCCAATATGAAGGAAGATGAGCAGATACTGGAAGCTCTTGAACCTCATGTGAATTTGAAGACTCTGGTGATATCGGGATACAGAGGGGGACAATTTCCTCTTTGGATGACAAAGATGGAAAACTTAACTGAGATAAAAATAGAAAACTGCCCAAATTGTACTCATCTTCCACCAATTGGAGGCCTTCCTCGTCTCCGGTCCTTGATTTTAATTGGTCTTCATGCGTTGGAGAATATGAATGGGGGGGATGAAATTGGAGTATCCCCAAATCTTGAGAGGCTGTCAATTAAGAATTGTGAGTTGTTTATATTGCCACCACTCTCACTCTCTGCCCTCCAACGCTTGTCTATTAGGAATTGCAGCATGTTGACTCTGTCTTCATTCTCTAATTGTAAGCTTCAAAATCTGACATATCTTTCTCTGGGCTTCGACAAGATTAATAATGATACAACAAGATGGGATATTCCAGAAGACGCGTCTGAAAGCCTCTATAATCTCAAGGAATTGGAAATCCGTGGTGCAGGGCAATGCCAAGCTTTTCCTCAGAAATGGTTTGAAGGCCTAAAGTCTTTCACAAAATTGGAGTTGTCGAGCTGCAAGATAGGGAGTAGTTTTCCAGAGGGGTGGTTGCGCCACCTCACTGCTCTTGAGAAACTAAGGATATATTCCTGCTCGGAGTTGGTAGAGATGGGAGAGGAGATACAATACCTCCATCTCCTCAAACATCTCTATCTTGATGATGTTGATGAGATTGTATCCCTTCCACAAGGACTCCAACATATCCCAACACTCCAATCTCTAACACTATGGCATCTTTATCGACTCACTTCACTGCCGGATTGGTTGGGTAATCTTACGTCCCTCACTCACTTGGACATATCCAACTGCCCACAAGTGCCATCACTCCCATCAACAATCAAAGAAATGACAAAACTCGAGGTTTTATACATTTATGGATGCCCACAACTGGAAAGGAGATGTGAGAAAGAAAAGGGTGAAGATTGGCACATCATTGCTCACATTCCCCAACTCATTGGTCTTTAATTCAAACGCAGGTATTCATCCACTTCCTTTTCTTCTTTATACAATGACATAATATAGTTACAATTAACTACATGCTTTTTCAGAGAGTTGAACTGAGCTTGGGTAGAAATGTCACCGAGGTTTTTCTAAAGCTTAAATATGATGAGAGCACTGACAAGTTGGTAAATTCTAGAGCCTAGAATGCTTATGTAAGTTTGTTTTTTGTACAATCATGTTGGATAATGAAAAAGAATTGTTATATGTCTTAAGTTTATTTGTATTTAATTTGTAGGATGCTAATCTGAAATTGAAGAGTACTAAAGAAGTACAAGGTGAAAGAAAGTTTGATGAATCTGCAGCCCTCTTCTACGAGGCTAATGGAGGGAAGAACAAGAGAGGGTTATTGTATGGATTTGGATCAGAGATTGCATTTTTTAAGTCTTCAAGCTCTAGCATCAAGGCTTCCCAATGTAGCACCACAGACCCATAGGTATATCCTCGTTTGAGTGCTATGGAGAGCGAACTAGCATCCCTTCGTAGCCAATTGGAAAGACACCTCCCCCAATGTGCTACTTTTGAGTCTTCTTCAAGGGTACCTTCTGCTGATAATGTTGAGTTGGGTAATGATGAAGAACTTTGACTTATTGATATTTTGAGCATCTCTATGGTATGTTGATGTTGGCACTTTAGGATTTGTCATAACTTGGCCACCTTTTAGAATTCGTTGTACTATGATATTTTGGGTGCTTCTAGGATTTATTGCATTGTGTTGATATTTTGGGCACATTCTAGGATTTGTTGGGATTCGAATGGTGTTATATGCAATTTTAGATTTGTTGATACTTCGGATATGATTATTTGATCCCTCTTAATTGTGTTCTTATTGTTTTGGTTCGTTATTTTATAGGTTTTGTTTATAACATCGGTAATGGAATTACAAATGACCACATTAATTTGAAATTCCAACAAAAAATTCAAACAAAAAAAATCTATTGGATTTTGTAAAAATCATTCCAACAATCTGAAGTTCCATTGGAATACCAAAACAATTCCAAAGGTAATTCCATTGGAATTGTTGTTGGATATCCTTAATTAAAATTCCAACGAAATTCAACGTCGTTGGAAATTCCGTTTGGAAAGAATTCCAACAGTAATTCTGTTGAAAATGTTTTTGGATATTCTTAATTGAAACTCCAACGAAATTCAACGCCGTTGGAAATTTTGTTGGAATCTCAAAAGAATTCCAAGGGTAGTTACATTGGAAAAGCTGCAGGAAATCTTTACTTGAAATTCCAACGGAATTTTTTGCTGTTGGAATAATCGTTGGAGTTTTATTGGTGGTTGTAAATTCCAACGGAAATGTACTGTTGGAATTTTATTTTTAATTGTTGGAATTTCGGTAGAAATTTTAAATTCCAACGTCCTTTTTCCATTGGAATTTGAGTGATTTCTAATAGTGTCCAATTTTAAATGTGCACGAGTATATTAATTAGTATTTCAGTGCAAAATGAGTTTCGCCCATTACTGAAGTTTTACAAGGGATGAATTAAATCTAATCTCTGCGCTGAAATTTCTATGGTAGGCTGAACAAGACGATTGATTCATAGCATTGTCTATCAAGGAATTGTTGATTTTATGTTACTTTAATAACTTAATAACATAAATGGTTATTTCGATATATTGTGTTAGTCGATGAGTAGAGCAAATTTTTTTAGTTTTTTAGTAAGATAAAACAATTAATATATACTATGGTAAGTTACATATGGATATTGGAATAATTTATGGTAATTTATATACATATTATGTTTTATGTAGTAAGTTTCTAAGAATTTCCAAAACATAATTAAAATTGAAATAAGGTATACATAATATGGTAAGTTACTAATTATTTGCTAACTAATGTCTTTTTCATGCCCATTCTAATTCTAGTAAGTAATAATTATATAAAAACGCATGAAACATCAAACACATTCATAATTTTTAGACAATATATGTTAAGCCCTGATTTTAAAATATATGAAATCTGCTTAGCAAAATTTATATGGAGTGAGAAGACAGTTCTGAACTAATAATATTTTTTCGAATTCTTTATTCGGCCAAATTAAGAAAATATAAAATCTTCTTACCAAAAATTGGAGAAGGATGTTGTCGATATATATTGATCTTCTTTAAATACAAATCTACTTATCCGAATTTGATATGATCTCTAGAGAAACAAATTAATACACATTAACAAAATCTGCTTCAAATATTCTCTATTCTTATACTATTATCAAGTAATTAATTCGTAATAACGAACCAAATCTTTTTCATTCATTCCAAACCTGTATAAATAGGTCCTTTAGGAGACACCTTTAATTTCTCACAATCAAAGATAACTTCGGAAATTAATATCGATCGACAAGAACAAACTTGGTCGATATGTCGAAAATGTGGGTGTTGGTAATGATGGTGATGATTGTTGGCACGATTTTATTGCCAGGTGTTGTTGATGCTATTCCGAGATGTTGTGGTGAGTTCTTTGCTGATCCCAGATGCTGTCCCCCTGCTCTTCTTGCTGCTGCTACAAATAATCTTGATCACTTTAATAATGTTAGTTAATGTCTGAAGAATAATTGTGTGTGTGTCCACATTTATCATGTGGCAAAGTAATATTGGAGGACAAACATGGATTAGATTGCTAATCCTTCATCAAGCCAATGAATTCATCTCTTGAATGCTATGTGTGTTTGTATGTATATTAATTAACCTCATTGATTTCTAGTTTGGTTGGTATAAATTCTTACGGAGAATAGTTCTATGAGTGAATATTTGGTGAAACTGTCTTGTGGATTTTATTATGTGTTTGTGTGGTAGATCAACATACAATTTACATGTTTGTGAGATCATTTTGTATTCATTTTTGTGCAGTTTTATTGTGGAAATTATTTTCACTCTGTTGTCATTCATAGTGTCTTAAAATGAAAATTGTTGAACGCCCACACGACGGGTGGCACATCAGTTTTCTTTTTCTTTTTTTTTTCTTTTTTTGAGAAAATTGGTTATCTTTTTTTTATTAATAGTTAAATGTAATTTGATTTATTTCCATGTTTTATGATCATATATAAGTAATTGTCATGTATGATCATATATAAGTAATTGTATATACATGACCGACAACGAGTAGTCAATTCAGATCCATTGTCTAAATTACTTCAATTTTTTGATATGAATGCAAGGTTGAAACTTTGACGAATATTCAGAAGAAAATGTTGAATGTGATAAATATTAATCGTGATATCATGACCATTCAAAAATAAATTTAAAAATATTTTTTGATCCTAAATTAATTACACCGTGAACTTGAAACTGAGAAATAAATAAACGTCCAAAGTTATTTTTTCGTGAAAATCCATTCAAAACAACAATCATGTATTATTTGGACAATGTCTCAATGAAAATTTATAAATATATTATCAGTATGGGCTCATAAATGAGCTTCTATAACGCAGAACTTTTACCAATAGATTGGCCCAATATATAACTATTCACACCACATGGAGCTATAAAAATATAAAATGGATTTTCAATCTGTGTCGTTGACAGTGTTGTCCAACACTGTTTGCTGTTTTTGAGTCTATCGATTTAACCATTAGCACGACCACTTTCAACCACCATATCCATCTTTCTCGAACCTATGCTCTTCCAATATCTCAAGCTTCTTCAGCTCGACTTCTTGCTGTTGCTTGCTAAGGTTGTCAAGCTCTTCTCTTAGGAGACGAACTGCATTCGCCTGTCTGAACTCCCAATTCTTGACCAACTTGTCCAACTGCCAATTTCCTTTGTCACTGTAGTTTGTTAGCTCTATCAAACGCTGGAAATCGACTATGTTGGGCTCTTTCTTGAATGTGACTTCTTCTAACATGTCTTGATCGCCCCCCGGATTCTCCATGTTGAATTGCCTCCCTGCTTCGTTTATGTCTTCCGGCCACATTGAGGCGAGGACGACGTCCATGTCCTCCGTCTCATCCCTCTCCGTTTCACATCCCATGATTCCTCTCTCTCAGACAATCTCCTTTCAGTGATGGTTCATGAATTTAGTGTTGGCATGTTGGACCAAGAAAACTAGGAAAACATTGTGTTGACAAGCTGTAAAGAGACAGAGTGGCAATGATAAGGTAAGAAAAAGATTTGTAATATGGAAATAATTGGGAGAGATAAAGCCATCAAGATTGATCTTTTCTTGCTAATACAACAACCATTTTCAGAAAAAGTCTTGATCTTTTGATCAATTTCATTGGACCAAATTCAATGCAGGTGATTGAAATTACTTGGATCATCAACAAGCTTAAGATAAAATTGCTCAAACAAAGCTGACCTTTTTGATGGCTTCAAGAATTCTTCATAAACTGATTATCTCTCTCTCTCTCTCTCTCTCTCTCTCTCTCTCTCTCTCTCTCTCTCTCTGAGCTTGAAGAAGAAGAAGAAGACAAGGGGAATTAAGTTGATCCAGAGGCTAAAAACCCTTTACTGTAGATCTGAAAGAATCATTTTTGAGAGCTCTCAGAGTCAAGTAAAAAAATAATGGCAGGCCAAGTTTTTGGAGCACATAGAAAAATGTAGAGAGAGAGAGAGAGAGCATGTGCTGGAAACTGAAGAAAACTTTAAAAATTTGAGAAATGAAAACCCAGAAAATGCGTAGAGGTGAAAATAGTTAATGGGTTTTAAAATCATTATCTGCTGCATATTCACCATTAATAGCTCTCTCTCTCTCTCTCTCTCTCTCTCTCTCTCTCAACGTGTATGGTGTGTGTAGTGCGTGTTTCTTGGTATACATGCTATGCATCTGGAGAAAGTTTCAGTAAAACGTCAACTTTATTTTAATCCTCGTACTCTGTCTACTTTTAGAGAGAGAAAGTGAGAGGAGAGAGAGAGTTTAAAAATTGCTCCCCGCCATTTACGAGGTAAGCCGTATATGGACGGTGCGTGTGTATGACGCGCGAAGCTGGAGAGTATAACTCTACTGTGTTCTACAGCTAGCTATGTGTCTTTTTTTTTTTTTTAACAAAAATAATATAGTTATATTATTATCTTTTATGAATATAGTATGCCTATGTTTCCAACTTTCTTAAAAATAGATACATCAAAATGAGTAAGTTTATCGCGAGACCGAGATTGTTATAGATAATTTTTGCATTGTTTTGTGGGTTATGTAGCTCGATAACTATTAATAAAACTGTCTCATGTAAGTTTTTATATTAAAATCAGGTTTTTTTATGGGTTCTTTATATTTTTTGTTCAAATTTTAGAATTCAGATTTCAATAGAATACTTTAACATCTGAAGTGTTTTCACAACTAATCTACATTACAATTTTTTTTTTTTTACAAATTATTGCAATTAATATTACACCAAGAAATTACTTATCGTCAGATCTAAATTAATTAATTCGGAAAATTTAAAGTAATTATCGTACAATAATATATTTTCCACCTTAATAAACCTATGTAAGGGCTATTTTTATTTTTTCTTTTCCTAAATTAAAAATCAAATTTAATGATATTTGACTAGATAAATAGACTCATAATTTGGGAGCAAGCTCATAAAAGTAATAGTTTGCAAATTTCACACTTTTACTTCTCAGGTATTTTAGTGTGTATATGATATAATGTTGATGAATAAAGTTTGGTTTATATTATATTTATAAAATTTACATGGGCTGAATTTAGATGATAATTATGAATAAGTTTGATGGCTCAAGTGCTTATGAATGTCACATGGGTGGCTTTTAATAATGTGGAGATCAATATAGCTTAGCTGTGCTTTGCATTAATATATACAACATTTTTATTAAAATACACACATTAATTATCAAATCACCATGTCCCTCCAACTAATTATATTCATTATGTCGACTTTTAATCAAATAATTGGAGTTACTAAAGCTTTTATTTATTATTAATTACTTGATTAGTGCTAAACAATTTCCTTAATTAATTAATAAGATTCCATGTTCAACCACACCATCATCTTTTTCTATATAAATAATAACAATAATAAATTTCAAATGAAAAATAGATTTCATGTATTATAATCTTTTTCCCATTTTGGAGCCTTACTTTTCACAAATTAGACATATTTGAATTAATCCGTCTCATAAAAATTAAAAGGTAACGAAAGTCCTACTAATTAATTAATATTTAGATAAATGTGAATTATACGAATTTAAATAATTAATGTGCTCCCAATACATTATCATAAAATAACAATTTCCTTTTTCTTTTCTAAGCATAAATGTTAATTATCTCTTAAATGAATATTCAAATTAATAGAGTTTAAGTGTTTATCTTATAACCTGGTTTTTGTCATCATTATTTAAATAATAATAATAGAAATAAATTGATATTTTATTCAAGAATTTTATTTTATTAAATCTTTAGCAATGGTAGTCACGAATAAAAAGGTCCACGTGCCAACAAGGCCATAACCATGCCATTTGTAAGATCCAATGACCTTTAATTAATCTAAACTCCTTTAATTATTTTAATTAATCAATATCATTTTAAAAAGCTTAATATTTTTTGTCATAATTAAAAAGTAAGCTTACGAAAAAGATTCTTCAAATCCCCTTCCTTATTTTTTATGCTTTAATTTTTCTAATAATCCAATGTCATATTTAATTTAATGAAAGAAAATAATTGTTTATATATTATCATATTATCTCCCAAAATGTTGTCCTTAGAATAGTTTCACACATATTTTTTATGATATAATTCAAAACATATAAGTTAGGAAGTAATAAATAATAAATCCCAACCAATACTCTATACTTTCTAAAATAATAGTCATTTTAAAGTTTAAGTTTTTTTTTCAAATTCAATGTCATTTTAGACTTATAGACAATTTTATTTCTCAAATCATTATTATTAATATTTTCTTAAATAAAATCCAGTGATTTAATATGATATTTATCATGAAAATAATTTGTCTCTTTCCCAGTTTTCAACCATGCATTACTAAGCATATATTTATCCCTTTTTTATATTCTTTAATTTATGATAAAAACTTTACAACGACACTTATTTTGAAACATCCGAACTAATATATAATATCAATGTGTAACAATTTCTTTTATATAAATCCTTTAACTAATTAATAAATTAGTGCAATTACTATATTTATTTATAATCTTTTTTTAAAAAAGAACACTTTATACAGGAGGCATATAGCTGTTCTACTCAGTACTCATCTACTCTCCAACTTCGCGTGTGATTTACACGCGCCGTTCATATGCTGCTTCCCTCGAGAATTAAAATGGTGAATTTGCAGCAGAATTTGAAATTACTCAAGCAGTGATTTTAATCCAATAAACTTTTCACCTCAATGCAATTTTTTATTGTTTTCATTTTTCAATTCTAAAAGTTTGGCCTCGTATTATTATTTTATTTCTTTCAGATCTACAGAAAAAAGTTTTGCCATTTTTGTTCTTCTTCAAGCCCAGAGAGAGATTCTATCAAGAACACTTGGAATCATAACAGGTCAGCTTCTTTGAGCTTTTATCTTAATTTTGTTGTTGATTGCAAGTTTTCTTTTTAAGTAATTTGCATTGTGTTGAATTTAGGTCAATGAAATTGACTGGGCAATTGAGAATTACTCTGAAAATGATTGTTGTGATGATCTGCAATGCGTGGAATTGAGCTGCATTGAAAAGAAATGATCAATCCTGATGATATAATCTCTTGCTATTTTTTATTGTCATATTACAAATTTGTGTCTTTTCCATCCTTTGAAGTGGTTGATGTTTGTCTATTCAGCTTGTATATTTGTTGATGATGCTCTGTTTTCGTGGTCTGTCGATGCTTTTCAGTTGCTACTGTATGAAGATTTCGTTGTACGTAACATAATCCGTGAGACGATAGTGAAAGATGGAGTGGCCTGAGGGTGGTGGAGATGTGTTAGATGAGGTTATGTTCAATAAGGAGGCTAGTATAGTTGATTTCAATTGTTTGATCGAGCTGGCAAACTCTAGTGATAAGGGTAGTGAGCAATTAGCCGATTTGGTGAAGTGTTGGGAGTATAGACAGGCGAATGCTGTTCGTCTTCTTAGAGAGGTGCTCGATAACCTTAGCAAGCAACATCAAGAAGTCGAGCTGAAGAAGCTAGAGATATTGGAAGACCATAGGGTTGAGAAAGCTGAAATGGATGGTGATAAGTGTCCGATTTCTAGGCTTGAAATAGACGGTGAGAATGATAGTGTTGGATATTGGAAAAAACGAGCCATGGATCTTGAGAAGCTTTTGGAAGCGAGTGTGGGACGAGAGAAGGTTTTGATGGAGAAGTTGCAAGAAAGTGTAGAGAATGTTGAAAGGCAATCTTCTCCAGTTGAGGAACTGTCTAAACTTTTGAAGAGAGATGATAACTTCCTGCATTTCATACTTCAAAATGCACCTGTTACCATGGGCCATCAAGTTGGTTGGTGTATAATATGAGTCTTGTATGATGTTTTCGTGAGATTTAATTTATTTCATTGATTTGACACGTCGGGTTTGGGGCACAGGATAAGGAGCTATGCTATCGTTTCATCTATAATCATTTCCCGGGCTTGGGAAAGGAGGATGTCATAGGAAAAACAGATGTGGAGATCTTCAGTGGAGATGGTGTGAAGGAGTCCCAGGACTTCAAACGGGAGGTTATGGAACGAGGACTGCCTGCTAAGAGGGAGATCACGTTTGGAACGGAGCTGTTTGGATCGAAGACATTCTTGATTTATGCTGAGCCTGTTTTCAGCAAGGCAGGAGAGACCATTGGTGTCAATTACATGGGGATGGATGTCACTGATCAGGTATAACATTTTCTTGCAGCAAAACACGTCGTATTAGTCCATTACAACGGGATCTTACCTTACATTGTGTGATTGCAGGTAAGAAAGAGAGAGAAGATGGGGAAGCTGAGAGAGGAAATGGCTGTGCAAACGGCTAAGGAGACGGAGCTGAACAAGACGATCGATTTGATCCTGTAACATGAGCTGATAATATCTCTTACAATCTGATGCATTTGCATTTCAATCTGATTGAAGAGGTCTTAAAGAGAAATGAATCATGGGATTTTGTCACTAGAATTATATCATATTCATGTTTAAAGTACACGATTTATCACAGTTTATAATCTAAAGTATGTTGTATTTTCAATCTATATAGCACGAGCTAGAGCATAACCATTCAACGATTTCAGATCAACTTTTTGGAGATTTTTTTTCATTTGTGTAGATATATAAAAGGATCTGAAACCCTTTTAAATTCATGTGCAAGACATGTTATCTTAGTGCAGTAACAAAAGTGGTCCAAATAGGCTACTAAAGTATGAAAAAAATGACAGTTTGGATGACAAAATGAGATGGAGCTTTATATAGTTTACGTGAGACCAATGCTGACTCTGTTAAATGACTTGTATTCATGGTTGCAGAAGTTGGAAATCGCTAGTCTGGCGTTTTCAATGCGACGTGCACCATTGTATTTTTTTATTAATTTTTATTTTTCTGGCATGATCTATATATATATACACAATTTTCTTTATAAAAAAAAATTAAAAAACATGGTGAATATCGTTCTAATTACAATACATTTTACCCAAAAGCTCAAATACATATCAGCTAGCCGCCGACTAGCGACTAGATGACAACTAGGCCGATTTTTGCGACAATGCTTGTATTGTGATCCATTTGAACTTTGTCTTATATAAAGTCTCATATGGGAACGTCTCTTTATTCATTCCACTTGCACACATTTTCTTCCAAGCCTTCACATCTTCTTGGCATAGTTAACTTTTGCAACTATTATGGCAGAAGCATTTCTTCAAGTTCTGATTAAGAACTTAGCATCTCTAATTGAAGGAGAGATTGGAATGATATTGGGAGTGGATAAGGAAATGAAGAAGTTTTCCAACACTCTCACCACCATCCAAATGGTGTTGGAAGATGCTGAAGATAAGCGGTTAAAAAACAAAGCTATTCAGAATTGGCTAAAGTGGGACCAAATTCATCATGAATAGGACAGAAGAAAAGAAGGACAAATAATTGCAAAGACTTACTTTTTCAATCCAATCACCTTCCTCCAATTTTCCTTCATCAATGTATATATGACCCACACGCCATTGTGAGATTTTCTTCCATTTGTGTAGGTGAAGTAGCTACTTTGCTCATAAAAAAGTATATTAAAAGGACCTTAACCTTTCAAACTCATGAGCCCGAAATAAGCTGCTAGAGTATGAAAATATATTATTAAACCAAACATATATAGAGTATTTATAAAATAAACGAATTTATGGATAATATGGGTAATTTATTTTATTCAAATTTGAGATGGATATGAGTAGTGTTATTTTTACAAGTTTAATTTGGTTTCAGGTACCTTTAAATGGATGGTACCCTACCCATTGTTACACACACATCACACAGCTCATAATTCCACCCAAAAAAAAAAAAAGACAAATAATTGCAAAGAATATTTTTTTGAAAAAGGAAATTCAGTCAAATCACCTTTCTCCAATTTTCTTTCCACCATTGTATGGCTCACAGCATTTTGCAAAGATAATTTAAAATGAATACCAATTATTAAAGGCAAAAACACATCTTTAATATCAAGAACAAATTTGCCAAGAACCAAATTCCTTCACAGCAGCTTCCTCTTTGCTTTCAATTATTAGAAAAAAAGGGTTATAATCTCATTGCTTCCTTCTTCCAAGTCTCCAGAATATCTCCATTGCATAGTTAACTTTTGCAGAATATCTTCAAATTTTGATAGAGAATTTAACTTCTCTGATTCAAGATGAGATTGGATTGATTTTGGGAGTCGATAAGGAAATGAAGAAGCTTTCCAACACTCTCACCGCCATCCAAATGGTGTTGGAAGATGCTGAAGATAAGCAGTTCAAAAACAAAGCTATTCAGAATTGGCTAAAATGGGACCAAATTCATGAATAGGACAGAAGAAAAGAAGTTCAAATAATTGCAACGACTTACTTTACTGAAAAAAAAAAAGGAAGTCAATCCAATCACCTTCCTCCAATTTTCCTTCACCAATGTATATATGACCCACACGCCATTTTGAATTTTCTGCAAACAAAATAAATGGTAAGGATGTCGATTATTAAAGGCGAATAATCAACAACCATTTTGCTAAGAAACTTTACGAGTTATGATATTCGTACATAAAAGTTATACTGATACAACATAAATGTCAGCATATAAATAAAATAAAAATACAAGCATGGATCCCAGTCCTATGCAGCTTTTCCGATCTTGTATTTCTTTTCTAGTGAATCCTTCAATTCTTTCACGAAACATTGTGGAGGGAGTCGTTCATCAATTAACGATGTAGTTGCAACTTGCGACATAGGAAATCACTGCGATTTTATGCGTCTGAAATAGTCATTTTCTAGTCATTGACTTCATTTTTCATAACGGGTAGAATATAAAATGTAAACTACTCATTTTCTAGTCATCGGCTTCATCATCCCCAAATTTGTTGCGTCGTCTTTCAAGAAATGAACCAAATGCAGGTTTGTTAGTGAAACAATTTCGTATGTTGCAACCACTTAGATACTCTTTAACTTTGTTGGTCATGTATAAATTGTTGCTGGCAAAACAGATGTAGTCATCTTCATATGCACAGAAAATTTCATCTTACGCTCTTGGACAATGTGTGATGTACTTGAAAATAATTCAAATAATAATTGCCCCATATTCTAGTATTTTACGGTTTACAACAAATATCTCAAAATGCAACAACTTTTAGGTTAAAGATAGTAGCACATCGAATTCAAAAAAATTCGAAAATGAGGAATTGTCTCACAAGAAGAGAGAATTACAATGACAAGAAAATTAAGAATGCAAATGCAGTGGAGCGAATGATATTATTAGATATGTGGTCTAATCATCGAAGTTGAAAATGTGTGGTTTCTTCCTAATATACCCAACTTTTTTTTAATTTACCTTTGAGCTCAAAATATATTACTTAATGCACAAAGAATCAAAACCAAAAGAATCAATTGGGGAAGGGTACACTATATTTCAATTATTGTTTTATTTAGAATCTAATGGATTTTAGCACAAGTGGATTTCTTAAATATTAGCAACCGACAACTCTTGTCTTGCAAAGAAATTTCATCAGTTAAGGACAAAGACTTAGTTTTATTAAAAAAGCAAGTCAATAATCCAATCACCTTCCTCCCATTTACCTTCACCACCACAACATAAATTCTTTCTGCCTAAACAAAATTTTCATAAACTTCTTCTTTGATTTCAATATTGATAAGGAGAGAGAGAGAGAGAGCTTCTTTCTGCCTTCACAATTTTTTTCTTTCAATCCTACACATCTCCATCGTATAGTTTCGATTTTGCACGTGCTCTTAAATTTCTAGAGTTCCTCTTTGATCCAACCATTTCGACATTATCATGGCAGAGGCATTTCTTCAAGTTCTGATAGAGAATTTAACTTCTCTGATTCAAGAAGAGATTGGAATGATTTTGGGAGTCGATAAGGAAATGAAGAAGCTTTCCAACACTCTCACCGCCATCCAAATGGAGTTGGAATTTATTACAACTTGTATTTGTGTGAAACCCAAGTTGTAATAAAGTCAAGCCAGGTTGATTGGAGACGCGAGACGGGATGGGTTGTGAATGAGCCAGATCACATCTATGGAAGGGAAGATGATAAAGAGAAGATTGTGGACGTGTTGCTCAACCAAGTTCCAAATTCTGACCACCAACTCTCAGTGCTGCCTATAATTGGTGTTGGTGGCCTTGGAAAGACCACTCTTGCTCAGTTAGTCTATAATGATGAGAGGGTTAGTCGTCATTTCGACACCAAATTATGGGTCTGTGTTTCTGATAATTTTGATCTGAAATTTTTGGTTGAGGCTATGATTGAATCGGCCACCGGAAGTGCTCCAAGTTTGACGCATTTGGATGCTTTGCAGTGCCGACTTCAACAAGTGTTGAGTGGAAAGAAATACTTGTTGGTGTTGGATGATGTCTGGAATGAGAATCAAGAAGCTTGGGCTAAGCTAAAGAGCATGTTGGCATGGGGATCAAAAGGCTCTTCAATTATTGTGACCACACGTTTACAAAAAGTGGGCGATATAATGAGAACACTTCCAGCTTATTGCTTGAAAGAGCTATTGGAGGAGCATTGTTGGTTGTTGTTTAAATTAAGAGCATTTGGAGAAGAAAATGAGCAGCATCATCATCATCCTAATCTTGAAAAAATTGGGAGGCAAATAGTGAAGAAATGTGCTGGTGTTCCTTTGGCTGCTAAGGCTCTTGGAGGAGTTTTGCGATTTAAGAGAGAAGAAAAGGAATGGACTCGCATCAAAGAAAGTGAAATTTGGAATCTTCCAGAAGAAGAAGATAATTCAATCTTACCAGTCTTGAAGTTGAGCTATCGTCATCTATCTGTTGTGTTGAAACGCTGCTTTGTTTATTGTGCTGTCTTTCCTAAGGATTTTGAAATGGAGAAACAAGATTTGATATTTCGTTGGATGGCTCATGGATGCATTTCTTCTAAGGAAAACCAGGAAGTGGAGGATGTTGGTGATCAAGTATGGAATGAGTTGGTTTTGAGATCATTTTTCCAAGAAGTTGATACACGTGGAAGACGTACCACCTTTACGATGCATGATCTTGTTCACGATCTAGCTCAGTCCATTTTGGAGAACAAAATTCCTGGAGTAGAAACAAAAGGCAGCAACACAAGTGCTTCAAACAACAAAATACGTGATGGGATATTCCAGAAGACGCATCTGAAAGCCTCTATAATCTCAAGGAATTGGAAATCAAAGGTGCAGGGCAATGCCAAGCTTTTCCTCAGAAATGGTTTGAAGGCCTAAAGTCTCTCACAATATTGGAGTTGTGGAGATGCAAGATAGGGAGTAGTTTTCCAGAGGGGTGGTTGCGCCACCTCACTGCTCTTGAGGAACTAAGGATAGAATACTGCTCGGAGTTGGTAGAGATGGGAGAGGAGATACGATACCTCCATCTCCTCAAACGCCTCACTCTTCTTGATGTTGATGAGATTGTATCCCTTCCACAAGGACTCCAACATATCCCCACGCTCCAATCTCTAACACTAAGGAATCTTTCTCAACTCACTTCACTGCCGGATTGGTTGGGTAATCTTACGTCCCTCACTTACTTGGAATTATACATCTGCCCACAAGTGCCATCACTCCCATCAACTATCAAAGAAATGACAAAACTCGAGTTTTTACTCATTGGGGGATGCCCAGAAGTGAAAAGGAGATGTGAGAAAGAAAAGGGTGAAGATTGGCACATCATTGCTCACATTCCCCGACTCCACATTACCTGATCTTAATTCAAACACAGGTATTCATCCACTTCCTTTTCTTCTTTACACCAAATTAGAACTAATGCTTATACAATGACATTTAGTTATTAGTGTTTCATATACGTATGAGTGCGTGGTAATTTATAGACCCAGCTATCCGACAAGATACTGACACGTGGCATTAACTATTTACCCTATTTTGAGTGATGAGAAATAATTAAGTGGCAATCCCATTTGGTAATAATTAGGTTATAAAAGTTTATAATTTCACAGGTACACGTAATTTTTTTCCTCATATTTTTTTATTAGTATTGTTATTCAATAGTGTTATCTTTTTTTTTTTCAAGTGTCCACTTAATAATGATCTAAATAAATTGATAAAATGATGTAATTATTTACTGCGTTTTATGTTATTAATTGGTCAACAATAGTTCATTTTTCAAAGAATATTTAGTTTTCCGTGCTTAACTAGTAGTCTAACTATTAATTAGATCAGTAATTAAATTAAACTACCTAATTTCATTAAAGAAATTTAAATACATGGTATTCAGTCATACTATATATTATGATGTTTGGTTTGAATTAAATATAGTATTCTGATTCAATTAAATATAGTATTCTGAGAATCACAATAGTACACGTATATTAATATTAGCAATCACAATATTAATTCTTCATTAATAAGACAATAAATAAATAAAGTTATAAAGATCATATTTTACAACAATATATATATATATATATATATAACAAAAACTAAATTTATATTATGTTCTCTTAAATTAAAATATATGCCATCTATATTATTTAAAGAAGTGTTTATTTGATATCATTTAGGGAAATGTGAGTGACAAATGAAAGAAAGAAAACCAAATATTTTTACTCAAGATTTTGTCACTAATAACCGTGAAATAATCCATTCAACACCTGCCATCTGTCACCAAGTTAATTAAATTTTTGTTAAACTATCTTTGAAATTATATATACTATCATGTATGCTCAACAATTTATTAAATCAATAGAATTTTATACAATTCTACATATAGTCTGTATTCACACTCAGGTATTAATTCTACTTTTAGCTTCCTTTTCTTCTTTACAGCACAGAACTAATGCAATAGGAAAAACAACTTATACAATGACATAATATAGTTATTACTTTTTCATATTTTTCTAATCTAACTTTAATACTTCCAATTTTAAATGTGCACTGGAATTTTATCTTACATTACATGCAAAACTCATTTTTATAAACTCAAAATGTGTCTTGCAGATCGTGATTTGACTCATTTCATAAAATTAGATTTGTGAGAAGGAAATTTAATAAATGTTTGCATATCATCGTCTTTTTGATTGAGTCCGTATGTGTTTACTTTTTATGATAATTAAAAAAAAGTAAATCTTATATAAGACCATTTTATGTGAGACGAATCAACCTACAATCCTATTCACATTTAAATCTACGAAAATGGATTTGACTAATGGATAAGAAGCATTTGTCTCATGCAAATTATCAATGAGACCATAATAACATTTTCATTAATTATTTAAAGAAATCAAACAAAATGGAGAGTCTAAGAATAATAACCCATGAAGGAATTACAAATAAAATTTTATTTACGTGCACACTTATTTAATTCAAGATATATGGCTTTTATTTTTATTTTTTATAGATGAAATACTAGATGGGATCCTGAGCATGACTTATAGATTGAGAGAATGTGGAGTTGTAAATGTCTGACATTCGTAGAGGTAGAACAACAAGAAGATGGATGTCTGAATGAGTACTTCAAGAGCTTAGGAGAAATTGGGATATTGACCCCATTTCAAGAAGATATATGAGCAAAATAGGAAAAATATAGCCGCCAATACTATGGTTGTCTGAATCGAAGCGGTGCCATTTCTATTTCAGAGCATATGAGGCGAATTGTAAGCCACTTTTTATTAATCTATTTGCACTTAATCTAATTTAATTAGAATTAACTACATGCTTTTTCAGGGAGTTGAACTGAGCTTGGGTAGAAATGTCACCGTTCCTGAGGTTTTTCTAAACCTTAAATATGATGAGAGCACTGACAACTTGGTAAATTCTAGAGCCCAGAATGCTTATGTAAGTTTGTTTTTTGTACAATCATGTTGGATAATGAAAAAGAATTGTTATATGTCTTAAGTTTATTTGTATTTAATTTGTAGGATGCTAATCTGAAATTGAAGAGTACTAAAGAAGTACAAGGTGAAACGAAGTTTGATGAATCTGCAGCCCTCTTCTACGAGGCTAATGGAGGGAAGAACAAGAGAGGGTTATTGTATGGATTTGGATCAGAGATTGCATTTTTTAAGTCTTCAAGCTCTAGCATCAAGGCTTCCCAATGTAGCACCACAGACCCATAGGTATATGCTCGTTTGAGTGCTATGGAGAGCTAGCTAGCATCCCTTCGTAGCCAATTGGAAAGACACCTCCCCCAATGTGCTACTTTTGAGTCTTCTTCAAGGGTACCTTCTGCTGATAATGTTGAGTTGGGTAATGATTATGAACCCTGGCTTATTGATATTTTGAGCATCTCTATGGTATGTTGATGTTGGCACTTTAGGATTTGTCATAACTTGGGCACCTTTTAGAATTCGTTGTACTATGATATTTTGGGTGTGCTTCTAGGATTTATTGCATTGTGTTGATATTTTGGGCACATTCTAGGATTTGTTGAGATTCGAATGGTGTTATATGCAATTTTAGATTTGTTGATACTTCGGATATGATGATTTGATACCTCTTAATTGTGTTCTTATTGTTTTGGTTTGTTATTTTATAGGTTTTGTTTATAACATCGGTAATGGAATTACAAATGACCACATTAATTTGAAAATCCAACGAAAAATTCCAAAAAAAAAAAAATCTATTGGATTTTGTAAAAATCATTCCAACAATCTGAAATTCCATTGGAATACCAAAACAATTCCAAAGGTAATTCCGTTGGAATTGTTGTTGGATATCCTTAATTAAAATTCCAACGAAATTCAACGTCGTTGGAAATTTCATTTGGAATTCCAATTCCATTTGGAAAGAATTCCAACGGTAATTATGTTGGAAATGTTTTTGGATATCCTTAATTGAAATTCCAACGTAATTCAACGCCGTTGAAAATTCTGTTGGAATCTCAAAAGAATTCCAACGGTAATTGCATTCGAAAAGCTGCAGGAAATCTTTACTTGAAATTCCAGCGGAATTTTTCACTGTTGGAATAATCATTGGTGTTTTATTGGTGGTTGTAAATTCCAACGGAAATATACCGTTGGAATTTTATTTCTGTTGGAATTTCCGTTAAAATTTTAAATTCCCACGCCCTTTTTCCGTTGGAATTTGAGTGATTTCTAGTAGTGTCCAATTATAAATGTGCACGAGTATATTAATTAGTATTTTATAATACTATTTCAGTGCAAAATGAGTTTTGCCCATTACTGAAGTTTTACAAGCAATGAATTAAATCTAATCTCTGCGCTGAAATTTCTATGGTAGGCTTTTCTTTTCTGATGACAAATCTAAACACCAAAATATTTATTTTGTGTAATAGTATAAGTTCAAAGTACAAAATACCATTTTGTAGTTGTCGAAAAATGCTTTTAATTTTGTCCAAGTTGATTGTTTAGTGAGATAGCTTGAGACTTAGAGTAATCTTTCCTTACATCATTGTATGCTTGGAGGTAAGAAAGAGAGAGAAGGTGGGAAAGTTGAGAGAGAAAATGGCTAAGGAGACGATTGATTCATAGCATTGTCTATCAAGGAATTGTTGATTTTATGTTACTTTAATAACTTAATAACATAAATGGTTATTTCTATATATTGTGTTAGTCGATGAGTAGAGCAAATTTTTTTAGTTTTTTAGTAAGATAAAACAATTAATATATACTATGGTAAGTTACATATGGATATTGGAATAATTTATGGTAATTTATATACATATTATGTTTTATGTAGTAAGTTTCTAATAATTTCCAAAACATAATTAAAATTGAAATAAGGTATACATAATATGGTAAGTTACTAATTATTTGCTAACTAATGTCTTTTTCATGCCCTTTCTAATTCTAATAACTAATCTTTATCTTTATATATATAAAAACACAATGGTTTCTAAAAAAGTAAGGTAAAGACTTTCCCGCCCAAAACACATTTCCAAAACTGGTAATGTTTTTTTATTTAATATAAATAAATAATTAAATAAGTATCATAATTCTATATATATATATATATATATATATATATATATATGAGGAAAGTTTATGGTAAATCCAATATTTTAACATATTTAGATTCCAATTTGTAAATTTATCAAATCGGTAAGTCGGACTTATCAATTATTAAATGATGAAAATGGATACGATAAATAATATTTCACAAAAACTCATGTGACACGGTCTCACGGATAGTTTTCGTGAGACGAATCCTTATTACCATGAATTGAACCCATATCCACAAATTTTCATATGAATTGCTAAGTGTGGGTTATGGGTTGACCCGTTTCACGCAAAAAGATCCGTGAGACGGTCTCACACAAGACTTACTCATAATATTTAGGGAAGTCAATTCTGAGGCTTTATTTTCATATGATAATTTTTTATATATAATGAATTTCCCGCCAAACTTCATCTTAAATATAGAAATTTGTAAATAATATATAAAAATTTAAATTGTTAAATTATATATATGACGAAAAGATTAATCCATTTGTGATAAATTGAGAAAAGAGAAACGTTTCCTCTAATCATATATGGTAAATGTAATAATATTAAATTATAGTAATTGATTATTAAAATATCAAAATTATTATTTGTGAATTAACGTTATCCCAAAATAAAGCTTTGATATATATGTGGTAATACCGTAATTTGAGATTGACTTATCTTTATCACTATCTTTATATATATATATATATATATATAAACAAGAACATTGTCAAAAATAAATTGATCATAATTTTCCATCAAAAACCAAAATCTAATTTTGGAAAAAAAAAACTGATTTAGTGTAGTTACGTGATAAATATATCCAATTTAATCCCATAAATATTAAAAGTCAACTTTATGCAATTAAATCATAAACAATTTTAATAGGAAATATGTTATGCTTTAAATATTTTTCATATCCAAAATCTAAAAATATGTGTGATTTCCACGTATCTAACGTTACATTGGAAAATTATGTTTTGTTGTAATTTAATATTTAATAAAATATTTTCTAATAATCACCATGAATGTATTATTATGAATATCATTTTTTCAGTTATGATATAGTGTTCTAATATTCATTTTAAACACGTAAGATATATACATATATATTTAAGGAAAATAAAATAAAATTTAGCAAAATGAAAATTTTCCCAATGTTCTCTTAATAACAAAATTCATTTTTTCAAATTTTACAATTTCCATTTATTAT
This sequence comes from Scutellaria baicalensis, assembly GCA_005771605.1. Taxonomy (NCBI): domain Eukaryota; kingdom Viridiplantae; phylum Streptophyta; class Magnoliopsida; order Lamiales; family Lamiaceae; genus Scutellaria; species Scutellaria baicalensis. The sequence goes on along the minus strand of CM016721.1, from coordinate 1,198,403 downwards.
GGAAACTTTAATGTGTAGGAATACGAAATTTCAGGAAAATGACAAAATAATAAAAGTATTCAATTTTTTTGTTCAAAAAAATAAATAAGAATATTCAATTTTGTGATTTAAAAATAAATAAAGTAGTTAACATAGTATATATTGATTTGAGAGAGAAATTTAAAATTATATTTGAATTAAATTCATGAATCAAGCATGATTTTTTTTTTATATATATTTTGCTTAATATGCATTTGAATTAAATTCATGAATCAAGCTTGAATTGTGAAATTTGTTTTCTACTTTATTAGAAAGTCAATTGAACATTCATATATATCTCAATATTTCCAAAACTAATTAAAGTAAGAAACACCTCTAATTTTATATGTCATATTGCATTATAATTTTCATACGTTTGTTACTTCCCAAACATTTTACACAAGAGAGATGTGAATTCAGAAATGTGCATTATATTAGCCATGTAATTATGCAATCAGAATAATAAATTAGCACATTTATACCATATATAAACTTTCATATCTTACTAACAAATGATATGTTATAAATATGAGAGAACTAATTACTTACGATTACAACATTGAGCGGATCAATGTGAATTACGATTTCACACGATTTTGTAGTTACTTGAATTCAAATTTTTGTGTGTCGTCTAATCATGTGAAGAAGAATGTTTTTCAAGAAGATTTCCATCCCTCTTATTCAGGTGGACATCTCAAGTATAAAATCTTTTTACTATTTAAGTGTAACATGTTTCTTACGAATTATAAAATTTTCAATTCGTTTTTTTTGTTTGTATCTAATTGGTATTGTTTCAGTTTTGATGTGGAAGATTTGTTCATTTAAACGAGGATGGTGACAGTTTGGTCCCACAATTTGATGTATGGAAGGATAATGTAATCCGTTATTACCACAATTTTTTTTTCTTTTAATTGTTATTTTTACTATTTAATAAGTAAAGAGATTTTGGTCTATCTATAGATTTTGGTCGTTTATAGATTTTGGTTACAACCGGTCGCAAATGTTGGGTAGAATATAAGCGTGTCGCAAGATAGTGGGGTAATTTTGTAATTCTTTTTTTGTAATTTTCAGTAAATATTATGTAATTTGACTTTAACTGGAATTCAATTTTATAATTGTAATTGTGTGAAAGACTTTAAATATCTTGCGAATTGAAACTCAATTATACACATACTAAAGACACTTTAAACTTTTTTTCCCACAAATGTTGATTCTATTTCATTGTGTTATTAAATAATTTATAACCATATCGTTAAATAATATTAATGATGTTTATAAATAAATATTTTTTATGTTTCAAATTTGGGTTCTAGCTTATAATAATAGAGTTATTACTACTACAACAAAAATTTCAATAAAATATTATATAGTAACATGCATAATATTGTTGATCTATTAAAAAATAATAATGAAACCACATAATTTTATTCAAGAGTACTAGTAATGGTAATAGATTGAAATTTTGAGTTATGAATATAGAGATCACGTGTGTGATGATGTTGTGTATATAATGCATTTTTAAATTTATTTAATTACACTTTATAATTTTAGAATTTTTTATTAAACATAATAGTTACAAGTATAATTAGTAGAGTGTAAACTTTTTTTTATCTTTGTGCTAACAAAAGATGCTTTAAAAAAAATACATTGAATTTATGATTGACAATTCTAAATATTGATTTGATACGAAGGTTTATCTAATCTTTCTGAGTTAAACCAAATAAAAATAGTAAGAAAAACATACAATTACAAGAAAAAAAATGGCTAAAAAAATGAATAGAAATTATATCATGTCCAATAAGTTTCTGCACAAATCTTATATTTCTATTAATAAAAATTATATAAATAAATAGTATGTTTTCATTTTTGTTTTACTAATTGTATATGGTTGTTTTCCAAAAACAAAGTTTAACAAAATTAGGAAATGAGAATAATGTACTTGATATCCGAAAAGAGTATACTTTTAATGATATAATATTTTGTTCTCAAGCTTATAAAATAAATTTAAATACTATAGTATTTCATTTTATCCTCAATATCAATAGTTAATCATTCTCCATTGATTAAATATTTAAATTATATAAGTCACTTACTTTCAATCTATAAAATTTAATTAGATATAGTTTTTCAAATTTCAAATATTTTAAATATAGAAAAAATAGAATTATATTTCTTTAAGAACGTAATCCCGTGCATCGCACGGGCACAAAACTAGTATGATTAAACAAATGGCGACATGTGTCCCTCTTAATTATACCTTCCGTATGAATACATATAGATTTAAATTAAATCGTGCAAAGTTTTTAATAATCATTTAATATAATAGCAAACATCAACTTAAGTTAAAATTTTCATAAGTTACAATTTTACTATCATTATAATTATTGACATTTTGTTATTCATTTATTATTATCTCATTAAATGCTTTATTAGTAATAAATTATAAGTATTAAATTAATTAATTAAAAATTAAATTATAATTAAATTTAGAAGAGGATTAACCAGAGAGTGACATGTATCACTCTTGGTTATTCCTTTAGTAAGTATATACATAGATATATATATATATATATTATAAAACCAAACATATATAGAGTATTTATAAAATAAACAAATTTATGGATAATATGGGTAATTTATTTTATTCAAATTTGAGATGGATATGAGTAGTGTTATTTCGACAAGTTTAATTTGGTTTCAAGTACCTTTAAATGGATGGTACCCTACCCATTGTTACACACACATCACACAGCTCATAATTTCCACCCAAAAAAAAAAGGACAAATAATTGCAAAGAATAATTTTTTGACAAGGGAAATCCAATCAAATCACCTTTCTCCAATTTTCCTTCACAAATGTATGATCCACAGCATTTTGAAACTTTTCCAAAGATAAGATAATGAAAAATGAAGATACCAATTATTAAAGGCGGAAACACACCTTTGATATCAAGAACATATTTACTTCCTTCACCACATAGCTTACTTCTTCTTTGATTTCAGATATTAGGAAAAAAAAAAAAAAAGGGTTATAATCACATATCTTCCTTCTTCCAAGTCTTCACAAAATCAACATTGCATAGTTAACTTTTGCAACTATTATGGCAGAGGCATTTCTTCAAGTTCTGATAGAGAATTTAACTTCTCTGATTCAAGAAGAGATTGGATTGATTTTGGGAGTGGATAAGGAAATGAAGAAGCTTTCCAACACTCTCACTGCCATCCAAATGGTGTTGGAAGATGCTGAAGATAAGCAGTTCAAAAACAAAGCTATTCAGAATTGGCTGAGCAAGCTTAATGATATCGCCTTTGAGATTGAAGATATACTCGATGAGTGTGTCACTGAGGTCTCCAAACTAAAGATCCGCAAAGGTGGCATCAGATTCAACTTCGTCAAGAAAATTCTGTATAATCACAAGATCGGAAGAAGGATGAAAGAAGTTGCTGAGAAGTTGGATGCCATTGCAGCAGATCGTCACAACTTTCATTTGTGTGAAAGCCAAGCTATAGTAAAGTCAAGCCAGGTTGACTGGAGACGCGAGACGGGATCGGTTGTGAATGAGCCAGATCACATCTATGGAAGGGAAGAAGATAAAGAGAAGATTGTGGACGTGTTGCTGAACCAAGTTCCAAATTCTGACCACCAACTCTCTGTGCTGCCTATAATTGGTGTTGGTGGCCTTGGAAAGACCACTCTTGCTCAATTACTCTATAATGATGAGAGGGTAAGGCGTCATTTCGACACCAAATTATGGGTTTGTGTTTCCGATAATTTTGATCTGAAAATTTTGGTGGAGGCTATGATTGAATCCGCCACGGGAAGTGCTCCAAGTTTGAAGTATATGGATGCTTTACAGTGCCGACTTCAACAAGTGTTGAATGGAAAGAAATACTTGTTGGTATTAGATGATGTGTGGAATGAGAATCAAGAAGCTTGGGTTAAGCTAAAGAGTATCTTGGCATGTGGATCAAAAGGCTCTTCAATTATTGTGACCACACGTTTACAAAAAGTGGGCGATATAATGAGAACACTTCCATCTTATTGCTTGAAAGAGCTAATGGAAGAGCATTGTTGGTTGTTGTTTAAATTAAGAGCATTCGGAGAAGAACATGAGCAACATCATCATCCTAATCTTGAAAAAATTGGGAGGCAAATAGTGAAGAAATGTGCTGGTGTTCCTTTGGCTGCTAAGGCTCTTGGAGGGGTTTTGCGATTTAAGAGAGAAGAAAGGGAATGGACTCGCATCAATGAAAGTGAACTTTGGAATCTTCCAGAAGAAGAAGAAAATTCAATCTTACCCGTCTTGAAGTTGAGCTATCGTCATCTATCTGTTGTGTTGAAACGATGCTTTGTTTATTGTGCTGTCTTTCCAAAGGATTTTGAAATGGAGAAAGAAGATTTGATATTTCGTTGGATGGCTCATGGATGCATTTCTTGTAAGGAAAACCAGGAAGTGGAGGATGTTGGTGATCAAGTATGGAATGAGTTGGTTTTGAGATCATTTTTCCAAGAAGTTGATACACCTTTCAGACGTACCATCTTTAAGATGCATGATCTTGTTCACGATCTAGCTCAGTCCATTATGGAGAACAAAATTCCTGGAGTCGAAACAAAAGGCAGCAACACAAGTGCTTCCAACAACAAAATACGTGAGGTACATTTGAGAAGTAAATATTCCAATCATCAAACTTGTTCTTCAAGTATTACACTTCAAGTGTCCTCGTCAAACACCATTATGAACTACAATCGTCTGAAAATTCTAAAATTAATTGACTCAGATATGGTAGAGTTGCCTAGTGCAATAGGCCAGTTGAAACATTTGCGGTACTTCGATTTGTCAAATTCTCACATTCATTCTCTTCCTCGTACATTTTGTGATCTTTGGAATTTGCAAACATTAATTTTGAATGGTTGTGATCTTCTTAAGAGTTTGCCGAAGAACATGAGATACATGACCAATCTGCGTCATATTTTTTTAGAAGCGTGCAGGCAATTGAGTGATATGCCCTCTAGAATTAGGGAATTAGTCTCTCTACAGACATTGAGTGTGTTCATAATAGGTAAGAAAATAGGCAATCAACTTGATGAATTGGAACACTTGAATCTTGGAGGTAGACTTGAAATTAAGCATATGGAGAGAGTTCCAAACCATTTGAATGCGAAAAAAGCAAATCTTGGTGGGAAACCAAAGCTTGAACGTTTGGTCTTAGATTGGGGAAGTGAGAGTACATCCTCGAAATCGGCAAGTATGAAGGAAGATGAGCAGATACTGGAAGCTCTTGAACCTCATGTGAATTTGAAGACTCTGGAGATATCGGGATACAGAGGGGGACAATTTCCTCTTTGGATGACAAAGATGGAAAATTTAACCGAGATAGTAATAATGAGGTGCCCAAATTGTACTCATCTTCCACCGATCGGAGGCCTTCCTCGTCTCCGGTTCTTGACTTTAAGTGATCTTGATGCGTTGGAGTATATGAATGGGGGGAATGAAATTAGAGTATTCGAAAATCTTGAGAATCTGTTTATTAAGAATTGTGAGTTGTTGAGATTGCCACCACTCTCACTCTCTGCTCTTCGAAGACTGTCCATTTGGAATTGCAGCATGTTGACTCTGTCTTCATTCTCAAGTTGTAAGCTTCAAAATCTGTCATATCTTTTTCTGGAGTTCGGCAAGATTGATAATGATACAAGAAGAAGAAGATGGGATATTCCAGAAGACGCATCTGAAAGCCTCTATAATCTCAAGGAATTGGAAATCAAAGGTGCAGGGCAATGCCAAGCTTTTCCTCAGAAGTGGTTTGAAGGCCTAAAGTCTCTCACAAAATTGGATTTGTATGAATGCAAGGGTAGTTTTCCAGAGGGGTGGTTGCGCCACCTCACTGCTCTTGAGGAACCAACGATAGAATCCTGCTCGGAGTTGGAGTATATGAATGGGGGGAATGAAATTAGAGTATTCGAAAATCTTGAGAAGCTGGTTATTAAGAATTGTGAGTTGTTGATATTGCCACCACTCTCACTCTCTGCCCTCCAAACCTTGTCTATTACGAATTGCAGCATGATTACTCTGTCTTCATTCTCAAATTGTAAGCTTCAAAATCTGTCATATCTTTCTCTGGACTTTGGCGAGATTAATAATGATACAACAAGAAGATGGGATATTCCAGAAGACGCATCTGAAAGCCTCTATAATCTCAAGGAATTGAAAATCGATGGTGCAGGGCCATGCCAAGCTTTTCCTCAGAAATGGTTTGAAGGTCTAAAGTCTCTCACAAAATTGGAGTTGTATCACTGCAAGATAGGGAGTAGTTTTCCAGAGGGGTGGTTGCGCCACCTCACTGCTCTTGAGGAACTAACGATAGGATACTGCTCGGAGTTGGTAGAGATGGGAGAGGAGATACGATACCTCCATCTCCTCAAACACCTCGCTCTTATTCGTGTTGATGAGATTGTATCCCTTCCACGAGGATTGCAGCATGTCAGCACACTCCAATCTCTAAGACTATGGGGTCTTTCTCGACTCACTTCACTGCCGGATTGGTTGGGTAATCTTACGTCCCTCACTGACTTGCAAATACACGTCTGCCCACAAGTGCCACCACTCCCATCAACAATCAAAGAAATGACAAAACTCGAGTCTTTATCCATTTGGGGATGCCCAGAAGTGAAAAGGAGATGTGAGAAAGAAAAGGGTGAAGATTGGCACATCATTGCTCACATTCCCCGACTCGTTGGTCTTTAATTCAAACACAGGTATTCATCCACTTCCTTTTCTTCTTTACACCAAATTAGAACTAATGCTTATACAATGACATAATTTAGTTATTAGTCTTTCATATACGTATGAGTGCGTGGTAATTTATAGACCCAGCTATCCGACAAGATACTGACACGTGGCATTAACTATTTACCCTATTTTGAGTGATGACAAATAATTAAGTGGCAATCCCATTTGGTAATAATTAGGTTATAAAAGTTTATAATTTCACAGGTACACGTAATTGTTTTCCTCATATTTTTTTATTAGTATTGTTATTCAATAGTGTTATCTTTTTTTTTTTTTTTTTCAAGTGTCCACTTAATAATGATCTAAATAAATTGATAAAATGATGTAATTATTTACTGCGTTTTATGTTATTAATTGGTCAACAATAGTTCATTTTTCAAAGAATATTTAGTTTTCCGTGCTTAACTAGTAGTCTAACTATTAATTAGATCAGTAATTAAATTAATATACCTAATTTCATTAAAGAAATTTAAATACATGGTATTCAGTCATACTATATATTACTCCTATGATGTTTGGTTTGAATTAAATTTAGTATTCTGAGAATCACAATAGTACACGTATATTAATATTAGCAATCACAATATTAATTCTTCATTAATAAGACAATAAATAAATAAATAAAGTTATAAAGATCATATTTTACAGCTATATATATATATATAACAAAAACTAAATTTATATTATGTTCTCATAAATTAAAATATATGCCATCTATATTATTTAAAGAAGTGTTTATTTGATATCATTTAGGGAAATGTGAGTGACAAATGAAAGAAAGAAAAACAAATATTTTTACTCAAGATTTTGTCACTAATAACCGTGAAATAATCCATTCAACACCTGCCATCTGTCACCAAGTTAATTAAATTTTTGTTAAACTATCTTTGAAATTATATATATACTATCATGTATGCTCAATAATTTATTAAATCAATAGAATTTTATACAACTCTACATATAGTCTGTATTCACACTCAGGTATTAATTCTACTTTTAGCTTCCTTTTCTTCTTTACAGCAGAGAACTAATGCAATAGGAAAAACAACTTATACAATGACATAATATAGTTAGAATTAACTACATGCTTTTTCAAAGAGTTGAACTGAGCTTGGGTAGAAATGATGAGAGCACTGACAAGTTGGTAAATTCTAGAGCCCAGAATGCTTATGTAAGTTTGTTTTGTGTACAATCATGTTGGATAATGAAAAAGAATTGTTATATGTCTTAAGTTTATTTGTATTTAATTTGTAGGATGCTCATTTGAAATTGAAGAGTACTAAAGAAGTACAAGGTGAAACGAGGTTTGATGAATCAGACCTCTTCTACGAGGCTAATGGAGGGAAGAACAAGAGAGGGTTATTGTATGGATTTGGATCAGAGATTGCATTTTTTAAGTCTTCAAGCTCCAGCATCAATGCTTCCCAATGTAGCACCACAGACCCATAGGTATATCCTCGTTTGAGTGCTATGGAGAGCGAACTAGCATCCCTTCGTAGCCAATTGGAAAGACACCTCCCCTAATGTGCTACTTTTGAGTCTTCTTCAAGGGTACCTTCTGCTGATAATGTTGAGTTGGGTAATGATGATGAACTCTTGACTTATTGATATTTTGAGCATCTCTATGGTATGTTGATGTTGGCACTTTAAGATTTGTCATAACTTGGGCACCTTTTAGAATTCATTGTACTATGATATTTTGGGTGTGCTTCTAGGATTTATCGCATTGTGTTGATATTTTGGGCACATTCTAGGATTTGTTGGGATTTGAATGGTGTTATGTGCAATTTTAGATTTGTTGATACTTCGGATATGATGATTTGATCCCTCTTAATTGTGTTCTTATTGTTTTGGTTCGTTATTTTATAGGTTTTGTTTATAACATCGGTAATGGAACTACAAATGACCACATTAATTTGAAATTCCAACGAAAAATTCAAACAAAAAAAATCTATTGGATTTTGTAAAAATCATTCCAACAATCTGAAATTCCATTGGAATACCAAAACAATTCCAAAGGTAATTCCGTTGGAATTGTTGTTGGATATCCTTAATTTAAATTCCAACAAAATTCAACGCCGTTGGAAATTCCGTTTGGAAAGAATTCCAACGGTAATTCTGTTGGAAATGTTTTTGGATATCCTTAATTGAAATTCCAACGAAATTCAATGCCGTTGGAAATTGTGTTGGAATCTCAAAAGAATTCCAACGGTAATTGCATTGGAAAAGCTGCAGGAAATCTTTACTTGAAATTCCAACGGATTTTTTCACTGTTGGAATAATCGTTGGAGTTTTATTGGTGGTTGTAAATTCCAACGGAAATGTACCGTTGGAATTTTATATCTGTTGGAATTTCCGTCGAAATTTTAAATTCTCACGCCCTTTTTCCGACGGTCCAATTTCCGTTGGAATCAAGAATTCCAACGAAACTTTTTCCATTGAAATTTGAGTGATTTCTAGTAGTGTCCAATTTTAAATGTGCACGAGTATATTAGTTAGTATTTTATAATACTATTCCAGTGCAAAATGAGTTTCGCCCATTACTGAAGTTTTACAAGCGATGAATTAAATCTAGAGTAGGACTTGGGTGCCCCCGGGGCACGGATCTAAGATCCGTGCCCCCAACCCGACCCGGATACACTATATATAATCAAACCCTAATTTTTCATCTTCTTTCTCTCTTCCTTTTTTTTTCTTCTTCTTCCAGCGCCTCTTCTTCCTTCTCTTCTTCTTCCTTTCTTCTTCTTCTTCTTCTTCTTCTTCTTCTTCTTCTCCTCTGCGCATGTCCTTCTCCATTACATTCTTTTTTTTTTTTCTGTAGCCCTATTGCTTTTTCAATACAAACGTTCTTCTCCATCTATCATCTCTTTTTTTTCCCTCTCTCTATGTCTCCCCCTCCAAATCAGCGTGCTTCAATCACCATGGCTGTAAAATCGGGCTACTTTGAGTCTCATACAGTGGTGCAAAATGGGTTTATCAATTTCTATGTTGGTTGTAGGCTGATTTTCCATTGCTGCTTCTTCTTCATCTTCTTCCATCTTCATTGCTGCTTCTTCATCTTCGTCCATCTTCATTGCTGCTTCTTCATCTTCTTCTATCTCTCCATCTTTAGTTTCTTATTATTTTTCAACCTTCGTGATGGGGAGATACATAGAAGAATTACCAATTGTGACTATAGATCTTGCATCCAACATACCACTAGATGATTTGCAGAAATATTTCGAAGAGAAAGATAATGAAAATCGAGATATATTATGTAATACCACAGAAGCATACATGTAATACCTTAAAGGTATTTATGTAATACCCAAAAGAGAATTATGTAATACCTGAAAAGTGATTATCAAATACCTTAAATGTGAGTATGAATGTGTAATACCATATAGATAAAAATGTAATACCTTAAACATATTTATGTAATACCTGAAACATATTTTATGTAATACCTGAAACATATTTTATGTAATACTTTAAGGATAAATATGTAATACCTTAAATTATAAGCAGTAATACCTTAAAGTTTAAACAGTAATACTTTGAAGCTGAATATGTAATACCTTATACTCAAAAGCAGTAATACCTTAAAGGTGAGTATGCAATACCTTATACTCAAATATGTAATACCTCAAAGGTGCATATGCAATACCTTATGTTTTAAACTCAATACCTTAAAGATAAATGTGTCATACCTTAAAAATGTGTCATACCTTAAGAGTATACACATAATACCTTAAGAGTATACACGTAATACCTTAAGAGTATGTGTATAATACCTATCACTGAATGGAATCTGCGCACACCAGCATAGCTGCAGACGCGCGTGGGGGCGCGTGGGCGCGCATGAAGATGGCCCACGCGCCGGGTCAGGTTGGGGGCACGGATCTAAGATCCGTACCCCGGGTGCACCCAAGTTTTTGCCTTAAATCTAATCTCTGCGCTGAAATTTCTATGGTAGGCTTTTCTTTCTGATGACAAATCAAAACACCAAAATATTTATTTTGTGTAATAGTATAAGTTCAAAGTACAAAATACCATTTTGTGGTTGTCGAAAAATGCTTTTAATTTTGTCCAAGTTGATTGTTTAGTGAGATAGCTTGAGACTTAGAGTAATCTTTCCTTACATTGTATGATTGCAGGTAAGAAAGAGAGAGAAGGTGGGAAAGTTGAGAGAGCAAATGGCTAAGGAGACGGAGCTGAACAAGACGATTCATTCATAGCATTGTCTATCAAGGAATTGTTGACTTCAGTACATCATGAGAGCTTCAATGCAGTTGGATATAGTTTTTGAAACTAATAAAAACTATTCAGAATTGGCTGAGCAAGCTTAGTAATATTGGCTATGAGATTGAAGATATATTGGCAAGTGTGCTAAGGAGGTCTCTAAGCTGAAGCACAAAGTCGCAGCAGATTCAAAATGACGAAAAGTTTAGATAGTTACAAAACCGGAAGAAGGATGAAAGAAGTTGCTGAGAAATTGGATGCTACGTTGGAAAAGTTTAGATAGTTACAAAACCGGAAGAAGGATGAAAGAAGTTGCTGAGAAATTGGATGCTACTGCAGCAGATCAGCACACCTTTCATTTGTGTGAAAGCAAGGTTGTACCAAAGTCAAGCCATGTTGATTGGAGACGAGAGATGGGATTTGTTGTGAACGAGCCAGAACACATCTATGGAAGGATGAAGATAAAGAGAAGATTGTGGAGGTGTGATAGAGAAGATTCATTGTTGCATTTGGCAAGAAGTTGTGCCATGAAATCTAGAATATATGTGGTAGCCTTTTCTAATATTTTTGCAAGATTTGTAACGACAAATTAATATACTAGACTATTATTATTTACTTTGTGTAATAGAAGCAAAACATTGTAATGTATCCTGAATTTTGTCCAACTTTATTGTGTGGTGAGATAGTTTGAAACTTGAGTGCAATTATTTTGCACAAAAAAACTCATGTGACGGTTCCATAGATATTATCCATAAGATGAAGCGACTACTTATATACGAAACTCATTTTCACAAACTCATATTTACACTGTAAATTGTGAATTGACTCATCAACTCGACTACCCGCTATGTTGAAAGGCCAGAACTTGAAACTATGGAAATTTGAGTCATTATCAGGCGTCGAACCTTTGACTTCCTAGTATTTTTCTAAATTTTCTTGCACCCAAACATGCCTATTCATCACTATATTACTTAAACCAAAAGAATAAATTGGGGAAGGGTCCACTATATTTCAATTATTGTTTTATCTAACTACTATTTAGAATCTAATGGACTTTAGCACAAGTGGATTTCTTAAATATTAGCAACCAACAACTCTTGTCTTTCATATACGTATGAGTGCGTGGTAATTTATAGACCCAGCTATCCGACAAGATACTGACACGTGGCATTAACTATTTACCCTATTTTGAGTGATGAGAAATAATTAAGTGGCAATCCCATGTGGAATCTTTGGTAATAATTAGTGTTAATGTTGGATTTTCCAACAATATTAATTTTCCTTTTTCAATATTATCCTAAAATCAAATTAGATTTTAATTAGGTTTTTAATTGGATAATTTTATTTGGAAAAAGATTTGATTCTCTCACTTAAGATTTGACTTGGTAAAATCACGTGTTTTATATTTTTGAATCACAAGACTAACTAACAAACTTTCCTATATTTTAGGAATTTGTTATGTGCTCTTCTTTTTGATAGGATTCAAAGATGTATCCAAGTGATATATATATATTGAAGAAGTCTACGGATTTTTGAGAGTGAGATCGTGCCTAAGAGAACGTGGGATTGAGAGAGGAGAACAAGGACCATATATGAACAAGTCAAGATGGAGTCCATGAAGCAAGGTTGAAGAAGTCAAGAACAAGTCCACTCCACCTTCCCCATACATCATGCACGATAGATATGGAGTGATGGAGATCATGGAGCACTCCTACATCATGGGAAGTGGAGTCTACACCAAGTGTACTCCAAGGTCTATAAATAGATGAAGCTGCTGAAGATCAATGACACACAGAGACACAGAATCGAGAGCTAAAGCAGTCTAGTATAGGCAGTACACTGGTGTTACGAGTTGTGTTGTTCACACCGTAGGCAACATCGTTTTTCTTGTGTGTCATAGAGTTTGCATACTCTTGACTTTTAGTATAGGTGTTCTTCGGAGTGTTCAACTGAGATAGTTTGTATACGTCCCTAGGTTTCACATACATCTCATAGGACGTATTGAGTCGTTTGTTCGAAAGAATCTCTTTTAGAGATCTTTCTTTCTCCTTTGTATACATACACAAATCAATAAAGGAGTTTTCGCCCTGAAGGCATTCCACGAGTATTTGTATACTCGTGGATATATCGTTTGTGTTCTGCAACTTTTAATTCGATCTATTTTTCCGCTGTGTGTTACGCTGGTGTTGTCGACACCGCCGACAACACCGTGTACTTTGATTGGGACAACTTTGTTTTTGTTTTTGCAGATCCACGTAGGACTTTCAATTAGGTTATAAAAGTTTATAATTTCACAGGTACACGTAATTTTTTTCCTCATATTTTTTTATTAGTATTGTTATTCAATAGTGTTATCTTTTTTTTTTTTTTCAAGTGTCCACTTAATAATGATCTAAATAAATTGATAAAATGATGTAATTATTTACTGCGTTTTATGTTATTAATTGGTCAACAATATATAGTTCATTTTTCTAAGAATATTTAGTTTTCCGTGCTTAACTAGTAGTCTAACTATTAACTAGATCAGTAATTAAATTAAACTACCTAATTTCATTAAAGAAATTTAAATACATGGTATTCAGTCATACTATATATTATGATGTTTGGTTTGAATTAAATATAGTATTCTGAGAATCACAATAGTACACGTATATTAATATTAGCAATCACAATATTAATTCTTCATTAATAAGACAATAAATAAATAAAGTTATAAAGATCATATTTTACAACAATATATATATATATAACAAAAACTAAATTTATATTATGTTATCATAAATTAAAATATATGCCATCTATATTATTTAAAGAAATGTTTATTTGATATCATTTAGGGAAATGTGAGTGACAAATGAAAGAAAGAAAAACAAATATTTTTACTCAAGATTTTGTCACTAATAACCGTGAAATAATCCATTCAACACCTGCCATCTGTCACCAAGTTAATTAAATTTTTGTTAAACTATCTTTGAAATTATATATATACTATCATGTATGCTCAATAATTTATTAAATCAATAGAATTTTATACAACTCTACATATAGTCTGTATTCACACTCAGGTATTAATTCTACTTTTAGCTTCCTTTTCTTCTTTACAGCAGAGAACTAATGCAATAGGAAAAACAACTTATACAATGACATAATATAGTTACAATTAACTACATGCTTTTTCAGAGAGTTGAACTGAGCTTGGGTAGAAATGTCACCGTTCCTGAGGTTTTTCTAAAGCTTAAATATGATGAGAGCACTGACAAGTTGGTAAATTCTAGAGCCCAGAATGCTTATGTAAGTTTGTTTTTTGTACAATCATGTTGGATAATGAAAAAGAATTGTTATATGTCTTAAGTTTATTTGTATTTAATTTGTAGGATGCTACTCTGAAATTGAAGAGTACTAAAGAAGTACAAGGTGAAAGGAAGTTTGATGAATCTGCAGCCCACTTCTACGAGGCTAATGGAGGGAAGAACAAGAGAGGGTTATTGTATGGATTTGGATCAGAGATTGCATTTTTTAAGTCTTCAAGCTCTAGCATCAAGGCTTCCCAATGTAGCACCACAGACCCATAGGTATATTCTCGTTTGAGTGCTATGGAGTGGAGAGCGAACTAGCATCCCTTCGTAGCCAATTGGAAAGACACCTCCCCCAATGTGCTACTTTTGAGTCTTTTTCAAGGGTACCTTCTGCTGATAATATTGAGTTGGATAATGATGATGAACTCTTGACTTATTGATATTTTGAGCATCTCTATGGTATGTTGATGTTGGCACTTTAGGATTTGTCATAACTTGGGCACCTTTTAGAATTTGTTGTACTATGATATTTTGGGTGCTTCTAGGATTTATTGCATTGTGTTGATATTTTGGGCACATTCTAGGATTTGTTGGGATTCGAATGGTGTTATATGCAATTTTAGATTTGTTGATACTTCGGATATGATGATTTGATACCTCTTAATTGTGTTCTTATTGTTTTGGTTCGTTATTTTATAGGTTTTGTTTATAACATCGGTAATGGAACTACAAATACCAAAACAATTCCAAAGGTAATTCCGTTGGAATTGTTGTTGGATATCCTTAATTAAAATTCCAACAAAATTCAACGTCGTTGGAAATTCCGTTTGAAAAGAATTCCAACGGTAATTCTGTTGGAAATGTTTTTGGATATCCTTAATTGAAATTCCAACGAAATTCAACGCCGTTGGAAATTTTGTTGGAATCTCAAAAGAATTCCAACGATAATTGCATTGGAAAAGCTGCAGGAAATCTTTACTTGAAATTCCAACGGAATTTTTCACTGTTGGAATAATCGTTGGAGTTTTATTGGTGGTTGTAAATTCCAACGGAAATGTACCGTTGGAATTTTATTTCTGTTGGAATTTCTGTCGAAATTTAAAATTGCAACACCCTTTTTCCGACGATCCAATTTCCGTTGGAATCAAGAATTCCAACGGAACTTTTTTCGTTGGAATTTGAGTGATTTCTAGTAGTGTCCAATTTTAAGTGTTCCGTTGGAATTTGAGTGATTTCTAGTAGTGCCCAATTTTAAATGTGCACGAGTATATTAATTAGTATTTTATAATATTATTTCAGTGCAAAATGAGTTTCGCCCATTACTGAAGTTTTACAAGCGATGAATTAAATTTAATCTCTGCGTTGAAATTTCTATGGTAGGCTTTTCTTTCTGATGACAAATCAAAACACCAAAATACTTATTTTGTGTAATAGTATAAGTTCAAAGTACAAAATACCATTTTGTGGCTGTCGAAAAATGCTTTTAATTTTGTCCAAGTTGATTGTTTAGTGAGATAGCTTGAGACTTAGAGTAATCTTTCCTTACATTGTATGATTGCAGGTAAGAAAGAGAGAGAAGGTGGGAAAGTTGAGAGAGGAAATGGCTAAGGAGACGGAGCTGAACAAGACGATTCATTCATAGCATTGTCTATCAAGGAATTGTTGATTTTATGTTACTTTAATAACTTAATAACATAAATGGTTATTTTGATATATTGTGTTAGTCGATGAGTAGAGCAAATTTTTTTAGTTTTTTAGTAAGATAAAACAATTAATATATACTATGGTAAGTTACATATGGATATCTATATATATATAAAAGCAGGATATTCTGCCAAAAATAACTGCAATAAATTATCTACCTATTAAATAATTACTATTTTAAGAAACCTATTAATTGATTTCATATTGTATTTATTGTAAGAAACTCAATACAAATAAATAAATACAAATAAACTTATTTATTGTATTTTAAGAAACTTAATACAAATAAAAATAAATAAACCTCTTTATTGTATTTTAAGAAATTCAATACAAATAAATAAATATTTAATTTAAGAAATCAGTTATGATACTCAATTTAGTATTTATTGTACAGAAATTTCAAATAAAAAAAATAAATAGATAAATAAGATGAAATAAGAGATTATATATTTATTATCTCTCATCTTATTTTTAAGTACTTATTTTAAAGGGTAAATTACAAAAAACAACTCCATCTATCGACTTTTTTCAAATTGCAACCTAATCTTTTTTTTTTTTCAGATTGTCACGCAATCTTTTTGTGGTTCTGTAGATTGCAAATTTTCCGGCAAAATGGAGATTAATTTGTTCACTTTGCAACCTTTTTTTTTTAATCTAATTGCAACCTGAACTTTGTGTTTTTATCATATTACAACTAAGAATGAAAATTCCGATTTCGGTGGAAATATAGGTAACTTAAATTCACGGAAATATCGTGAAAATATCGATATCGATGGAAATATGGGTACATATATTTATTGTTATTTTTCCTATATTTACCAATATATTCCGATATTTTCTCGATATTTATTGATATTCCATCGATTTTTTACCGATGTTACATATATTTCACCAATTTTGACCAATATTTTCTTGATATTTATTTTATGAATATTGATCACACTTATATAACATAAATGTCACACTCATATATATAACATAAATGTATCAGTGTGAAGCGAAAAAAAAAATCATGATTTGCAATTGGACAAAAAAAATTAAAGTTTGGGTTGCAAAGTGAAAAAAATTAATTCATTTGCTGGAAAAATGACTAGAAATTTTGCAATCAGCAAAACCAGAGAAAGATTGGGTGGCAATCTTAAAAAAAAAAAAAAGATTAGGTTGCAATTTTAAAAAAGTCAATAGCTGGGGTTGTTTTTTGTAATTTACCCTATTTTAAATCAATTTTAAATATATAATATATAAAATGAATCATTATTTAATGATCTTAAATTTAATGTTCATATAAAATTTATCAAACTGAAATATGGAAATGTATGTGTGTGGGCTTCAATGATTTTTTATTTTTAAACGTTTTTATGATATATAATATTAATTTATTGTAAATTGATATTAAAATGTAGAAATAAAAAAATATTATAGGTGTACCTAATAGATTACACATATAAAACATATCAAATAGAAAAAAATAGATTAAAATTATTATTTCAAGTTAACCAACTTATTCATTTGAAATATACAAATATTTTATTTTATCTTTCTTATTTTATATTTATTATTGTCAAATTTTATTTATATTATATTCTGATTAATTGAGGTGGCATAAGAGATTGGACAGAGGTAATTTTTATGATTTTTCACAAATTAAAATTTCATCATTCTTAGTCCCTGATATATTGACTTATCAATCTTATAATTATTATTCATAATTGTTTTATTCAAAATGTGTAGATTAAGTCCAATTTTGAATTGTTTCATTTAAATAGATAGCAAGAGAGATTTTTATGTATTTGATAAACTGATATAATTTTTTATTTGATTTAAAATAAATGAGTTATATGTGGCGTTGAACCAAAAAAAATTATTAAAATACGTGTGTATTTATAGTTATAAATGCCAATAAAATATAAATTTATTTATCTCAATACTTAAATCATAACGTTTCTAATACATATAACTTACTTTTAGATATTAAATTTATTTTTTTTAAATGTCACTACCCATGTAATGTTCTGACACAAATTTGTTTTATTTGTTTATTTAATCCATAAATTAATATATTACTTTATATATTTCAAATTTCTAATATTTTCTAATATAATTATTTATAATGACATAAATTTAAAGTTAAAATACCTAGCTTTATACTTATGCAAATTAAAAAAGTATCAATATATTTTTGTTAAAATAATAATAATTACATTTGATATGTTATTATATTTTTTTAATAATTATATATAACACACTGTGTAACGCACGGGTACACTACTAGTTGGAATAATTTATGGTAATTTATATACATATTATGTTTTATGTGGTAAGTTTCTACTAATTTCCAAAACATAATTAAAATTGAAATAAGGTATACATAATATGGTAAGTTACTAATTATTTGCTAACTAATGTCTTTTTCATGCCCATTCTAATTCTAATAAGTAATAATTATATAAAAACGCATGAAACATCAAACGTACATTCATAATTTTTAGACAATATATGTTAAGCACTGATTTTAAAATATTTCTCAAAAAACCATGGAATATATGAAATCTGCTTAGCAAAATTTATATAGAGTGAGAAGACAGTTCTGAACTAATAATATTTTTTCCAATTCTTTATTCGGCCAAATTAAGAAAATATAAAATCTTCTTACCAAAAATTGGAGAAGGATGTTGTCGATATATATTAATCTTCTTTAAATTCTAAATCTACTTATCCGAATTTGATATGATCTCTAGAGAAACAAATTAATAATGTTAATTAATGTCTGAAGAATAATTGTGTGTGTCCACATTTATCATGTGGCAAAGTAATATTGGAGGACAAACATGGATTAGATTGCTAATCCTTCATCAAGCCAATGAATTCATCTCTTGAATGCTATGTATGTTTGTATGTATATTAATTAACCTCATTGATTTCTAGTTTGGTTGGTATAAATTCTTACGGAGAATAGTTCTATGAGTGAATATTTGGTGAAACTGTGTTGTGGATCTTCTTATGTGTTCGTGTGGTGGATCAACATACAATTTACATGTTCGTGAGATCATTTTGTATTCATTTTTGTGCAGTTTTATTGTGGAAATTATTTTCACTCTGTTGTCATTCATAGTGTCTTAAAATGAAAATTGTTGGATGCCCACAAGACGGGTGGCACATCAGTTTTTTTTTTTTGAGAAAATCGACACAATTTACCGTTACCGAAGGTAGATGGTTTCTTCGGATTAGGACTCCAAGTCGATGGCCATTTTAGCTGGGGCAAGTCTCATATCTCCATCAACACCTGTCCGGGTGACATAGTCATGGGCGTATAGTGCTCGTATCTTCGCCCTGTTCGATTTTCTCTCAAGGGAGGTGGAGCAAATCTGGTTCGCTGCTCCCCTCCGTCTCTCTTTCGAGATCCCTCCTGCTCCTGTTGTGACCGGCCCATTCGACTCGAACTCTCCCCCTTCTTCATTCGAACTGCTTCTTCCACGTTGATGTACTTGGTGGACCTCTGTAACAAGTCATCAAAATTGCTGGGTGTTTTCTTAACCAGCGAGGTATGGAGATCGCCTTCCTTCAATCCTTGGATAAAAGCACTAACGACCAGATCATCTGAAGCTTCGGGAGCTTCCAAAGTAGCGGCTGTAAAGCGTTTGACGTAATTCCTCAAGGTCTCGTCGCCTTTCTGTTTTACGCCGAACAGGGTTTGAGTGGATCGCCTCTGTCTCCTCGAACTGGCGAACTGATGCAGGAACAACTCCGACAGCTGTTCGAAGTTATGAATCATCCCGTCGCTCAATTGGCTGAACCATGTCTGAGCGGACTTAGTGAGGGTAGTTGCGAACACCCTACACTTAATACCATCCGAATACCGATGTAGCAGAGCGGTATTCTCAAACCTACACAGATGTTCCCACGGGTCAGTGGTACCATCATAATCGAAATTCACCGGCCGGAAGGAGGCTGGCAGTTCGTCCTCCATGACTTCTTCAGAAAAGGGATTTCCTCTGGAACTACGAGGAATTCGTCGGACAGTCTTCTGTACCTCCCTCAGTTCCTTCCTGAGATCATCCACCTTTTCAGACAATTCAGCATGTACCCGTTTTTGGCCACGAGGATGATCAGATTGGCTTTCTTGTTCGTCCATCCGAGACTTGTCACCCTCTTGTTCCTTCCGGGCGTGCGTTTCAGTATTGCCTTGTTGTGAATCGGCCCTTTGTTTGCCTAGAGCCTTCTGAACTGCCGCCTCTATCAGGGTTGAAAGTTCCTCCGGTGTCAAAGTGACAGTGCCGGGAGGATTCGCCGGTGCAGAATTCTGATCCTCATCTTGCCGCACAGATTGTGCTCCTTCATCCACTCTCCTCCGAGAACCTCTGGTATTCACCATCTTCGTAATCCTTCAACGTCTTATACTCAAGGTTGCGAAAAAATAGCTTCCCACAGACGGCGCCAATTGATTTGTCCTAACTTCAATCTTTTACTTTTCCGATGCCGATTGGAATTCTCCGGTGTCGACTGGAATTCTCCGATAAAAAACTAGGCCTGCAAAACAAAGAACATCGGGGGGTTTTTCCCGGTGAAGGGACTCCGACGCTCAAGTCAGTAATCTCGAAAAAAGCCACTCTTGCTTTCGCTAAGAAATTGTTGTGAAAATAATTGTGATTGTGTGTGAAACAGATAGATCAAGTTCTATAAATACTTCCTGAAAACGTGGCAGTTAGGATTCTTTCGAAAAAAGTGGGAAGTGGGCGATATTCCCGTGATCGTGGCAGTTATCTTGAATTCGAATTAGTTCGTCTGTATTTAGTTCGACCTTACGCCCTACAGTTCGGTATTCTAGCCTGCGAAGCACATCAGTTCGCTCAACTTGCTTTGTTCGGCCGAAATGTGCTTCCTGCTTCTATGTCCTGTTCGCATTAATTATCCTTAAAGTCGATCAATTTCGTGAGATAGTCCGAATGTGGTCAGTTCGACCACATCAGGAGCTTGCCAGGCTGCGGGAGGAAATAGCGAAAGGAAAGGCAATGAAAGGTGAGTACAATATTCCCTTTCTATTTATATGACAGTTTAGGGAATTTAATTTCATTTGTTGCATCTTGACAGGGTAAACAAGAGGGAAGTGCCCAAGAGGTACCAGTTCTGACTGATCTAGAAGAACCTAATGTTGTAAGTCTGAAATATGAAAGCTTTGCATAATTTACTTGACAGTGTTTGCTCATGATAGTGTTTGTACCAGGTGCTCCCACCAAGTGATGCAAATGTGGAGATTGAAGAAATTAGCAAAGAAGAAATGACACAGATAGAGGCTGTCATTGATGAATATCTTGTGACTCAAGAAGCTAACATTCCACCACCAACAATGTATGAACAACTTTCACAATCCCAGAGTCAAAGATCAAATGCACAAGAGGAAATCAACCTTTCCCAACTCAGTCAAGGACCATTCACATCACAAGAACAACCTGTTGGGCCTTCAATACCACCATCAATGCATCCAAGAGTAAACATTAGAGCACCTGCTCCATTCACAGAAAGTGGAGTGAAAGCAGCTTGGGTGAATCCAGAGGATATTCAACCCATGAAAGAGAAAAAAGTGGTCGTAGAGGATGGCATCAAGTATCTAGACTTGTCACTGCCACCTAAGGACAAGTAAATATATATTAAGTAGGTCTTGCCATGTATGTCCAAAAACTGATAGGAGTATTTTGAAGAACTTGTGTCTATGTTCATATTTTGGCATAACTTAAGAACTTTTTGTGCCATTTCATTTTGCAAAACAGTGTTGGTATTTTTGTGCCATTTCATAACTTGTGTTCTATGCTTTTTGAATTTTGCAAAAGAGTGTTGGCCCCTATGCTAATTACAGTAAAACAGATTGACAACAAGTAGTTAACATTATAGTCATAATAATACTTGATAGACAACAAGAGTTAACATTTTTGATACACAACAAGTTTCATACAAACTACCAATAAGAAATGATTACAAACTACCAATATCAGCCTACAATCCACCAACATACAAGAAAAAAATTTTGGATTGTAATGAATCGCATCTTCATCCTCTTACACTTGTTCTTCCACATCCTCTTGTCTTCTCTAAGGGTATTGTTTTGGTTAGCCAAACTCCGGAGTTCTTCTTTTAATAGCTTCATATCTCGTTTGAGGTATTTCATATCTTCTTTCAAAATCTCATACGCTTCTCTCAAGTTCTCATACTCGTCATTGTCATCCCATTCGAAATAATCACACCCCCCACTTTTCAGCAGAAAACGTGGCACAACAATTTCACATTAAACACATCACATATATAGACAAACAATCAAAGAGCATGCGAAATTGAATTTAGAATATGAGAACATAAACAACATTTGCAATCTGAGAACACTTGCAATATGAGGCATAAAGAACATTTGCAGAGGCATAAATAACATTTGCAATCTCAGAACACACCTATCAAAATTTAAAATTTGCAATATGTGAATTTACAACCAAAATTTGTACCTCACAAATGCAAAATCGAACACTTAATTCTGCATTAAAATTGCAATTCAAAATTCTCACTTTCCACAGTTTCAAAAATCAACTGCCCCCATGCCCAATATACATATGAATCTTGTTTTATTCCTAACCTTAAACATCCAATCATCAACTATAAACATTAAAAGAAACAAACTTACATTATATCTGAGACAACCCCAAAACCTCTTCCCTAGATTTGCATCTGTTTTTGCGGTTCGTAGAACAGCTTGTCGTCCACACAGACACTCATGCGCAGCGGATTGTAAGGAGCAATCAGACATTTTCGCCCCGATCAAATTTTGGAAAACTAGGGTTCTTCGATGATGATTTTGGGGAAGATTGGTTGATTTGCAGAAGCCCTTTCTTTTCCCGTTGATTTATGATTTAGGGATATGTTTTCAATTTAGGATTTAGGATTTTGTTTTTTGATTTTGGGATTTCAAATTTTAATTATTTTACGAATTTTTTTAATTTTTCTGCAAATAAAAAATGCATATATGTAAAAAGATGACTCAGATAATACTTATTGGTCCAAGTGGGCTCCGGAAGTGCCACATAGGCCTTTAAAAAATTCCGACCGCGGTTGAAATACAATCGCCGACGAAACCCGTTTTCCGGCGAAAAGGACCAAATAGTGACGAATTTTGATCTAAGTGGACTAAAATTGAATTTAGCTTCCATAGTGGACTAAAAATGGGCAGTAGCTTTCTAAGTGGACCAAAATTGAATTTTCCCCATTATTTGGACAATGTCTCAATGAAAATTTATAAATATATTATCAGTATGGGCTCATAAATATATTTAGCCGTGTTAATGTGCAACCATTACCTGTTTAATTTAATTTGGGTCAAAACATCAAGAATATGTCCCCTATCTTCACAAATCTTGACAAATCAATCCATAACTCACAACTCTCACATTTCTTTTCAAATGCATCATCAGATGGATATAAAATTAGATAATTATCTTACAATAGATGTGAAGAAATTTCACCAGAGATGTGTTTTTGATTACAACAGGTGCATTTTGAAGTACAAAATGCAAGAAATTATCAGCCCTCTTCAAAACCTGGGACAGTTCTTCAACAGGTGAAGATTGCCTTTCAAGATTCTCGATACTTTCTTGCAACTTCTCCATCAAAGCCTTCTCTCTTCTTACACTCGCTTCCAGAAGCTTCTCTAGATGCATCCCTCGTTGCTTAATTCCAATACTCAACGCTATCATACTCACCGTCTATCTCAACTTTCTCGTCTGATGAAACTACATCTTTCGTTCTCCTAGGAGCATCCTGATACAAGTACCTTAGATCGTCATCAAGTATGGAAATCGGGCGCTTATCACCACCATATCCATCTTTCTCGAACCTATGCTCTTCCAATATCTCAAGCTTCTTCAACTCGACTTCTTGCTGTTGCTTGCTAAGGTTGTCGAGCTCTTCTCTTAGGAGACGAACTGCATTCGCCTGTCTGAACTCCCAATTCTTGACCAACTTGTCCAACTGCCAATTTCCTTTGTCACTGTAGTTTGTTAGCTCCATCAAACGCTGGAAATCGACTATGTTGGGCTCTTTCTTGAATGTGACTTCTTCTAACATGTCTTGATCGCCCCCCGGATTCTCCATGTTGAATTGCCTCCCTGCTTCGTTTATGTCTTCCGGCCACATTGAGGCGAGGACGACGTCCATGTCCTCCGTCTCATCCCTCTCCGTTTCACATCCCATGATTCCTCTCTCTCAGACAATCTCCTTTCAGTGATGGTTCATGAATTTAGTGTTGGCATGTTGGACCAAGAAAACTAGGAAAACATTGTGTTGACAAGCTGTAAAGAGACAGAGTGGCAATGATAAGGTAAGAAAAAGATTTGTAATATGGAAATAATTGGGAGAGATAAAGCCATCAAGATTGATCTTTTCTTGCTAATACAACAACCATTTTCAGAAAAAGTCTTGATCTTTTGATCAATTTCATTGGACCAAATTCAATGCAGGTGATTGAAATTACTTGGATCATCAACAAGCTTAAGATAAAATTGCTCAAACAAAGCTGACCTTTTTGATGGCTTCAAGAATTCTTCATAAACTGATTCTCTCTCTCTCTCTCTCTCTCTCTGAGCTTGAAGAAGAAGAAGAAGACAAGGGGAATTAAGTTGATCCAGAGGCTAAAAACCCTTTACTGTAGATCTGAAAGAATCATTTCTGAGAGCTCTCAGAGTCAAGTAAAAAAATAATGGCAGGCCAAGTTTTTGGAGCACATAGAAAAATGTAGAGAGAGAGAGAGAGAGCATGTGCTGGAAACTGAAGAAAACTTTAAAAATTTGAGAAATGAAAACCCAGAAAATGCGTAGAGGTGAAAATAGTTAATGGGTTTTAAAATCATTATCTGCTGCAAATTCACCATTAATCTCTCTCTCTCTCTCTCTCTCTCTCAACGTGTATAGTGTGTGTTGTGCGTGTTTCTTGGTAGGATACATGCTATGCATCTGGAGAAAGTTTCAGTAAAACGTCAACTTTATTTTAATCCTCGTACTCTGTTTACTTTTGGAGAGAGAAAGTGAGGAGAGAGAGAGAGTTTAAAAATTGCTCCCCGCCATTTACGAGGTAAACCGTATATAGACGGTGCGTGTGTATGACGCGCGAAGCTGGAGAGTATAACTCTATTGTGTTCTACAGCTAGCTATGTGTCTCCTTTTTTTTTTAAAAACAAAAATAATATAGTTATATTATTATCTTTTATGAATATAGTATGCCTATGTTTCTAGCATTGTTAAAAATAGATTAATTAAAATGAGTAAGTTTGTCGTGAGACCGTGAAAGATCTTATTATAGATCAATTCACAATTCACATTCAACAATTTTCGCATAGTTTGTGGGTTATGTAGCTCGATAATTATTCATAAGACCGTCTCGTGTAAGTTTTTTATATTAAAATCAACTTTTTTTTATGGGTTCTTTATATTCGCTTATTAAAATTTTAGAATTCAGATTTTAATAGAATACTTTAACATCTGAAGTGTTTCCACAACTAATCTACATTACAAATTTTTTTTTATAAATTATTGCAGATTAATATTACACCAAGAAATTACTTATCGACAGATCTAAATTAATTAATTCGGAAAACTTAAAGTAATTATCGTACAGTAATATATTTTTCACCTTAATAAACCTATGTAAGGGCTATTTTTCTTTTTTCTTCTCCTAAATTAAAAATCAAATTTAATGATATTTGACTAGATAAATAGACTCATAATTTGGGAGCAAGCTCATAAAAGTAATAGTTTGCAAATTTCACACTTTTACTTCTCATGTATTTTAGTGTGTATATGATATAATATTGATGAATAAAGTTTGGTTTATATTATATTTATAAAATTTACATGGGCTCAATTTAGATGATAATTATGAATAAGTTTGATGGCTCAAGTGCTTATGAATGTCACATGGGTGGCTTTTAATAATGTGGAGATCAATATAGCTTAGCTGTGCTTTGCATTAATATATACAACATTTTTTATTAAAATACACACATTAATTATCAAATCACCATGTCCCTCCAACTAATTATATTCATTATGTCGACTTTTAATCAAATAATTGGAGTTACTAAAGCTTTTATTTATTATTAATTACTTGATTAGTGCTAAACAATTTCCTTAATTAATTAATTAATAAGATTCCATGTTCAACCACACCATCATCTTTTTCTATATAAATAATAACAATAATAAATTTCAAATGAAAAATAGATTTCATGTATTATAATCTTTTTCCCATTTTGGAGCCTTACTTTTCACAAATTAGACATATTTGAATTAATCCGTCTCATAAAAATTAAAAGGTAACGAAAGTCCTACTAATTAATTAATATTTAGATAAATGTGAATTATACGAATTTAAATAATTAATGTGCTCCCAATACATTATCATAAAATAACAATTTCCTTTTTCTTTTCTAAGCATAAATGTTAATTATCTCTTAAATGAATATTCAAATTAATAGAGTTTAAGTGTTTATCTTATAACCTGGTTTTTGTCATCATTATTTAAATAATAATAATAGAAATAAATTGATATTTTATTCAAGAGTTTTATTTTATTAAATCTTTAGCAATGGTAGTCACGAATAAAAAGGTCCACGTGCCAACAAGGCCATAACCATGCCATTTGTAAGATCCAATGACCTTTAATTAATCTAAACTCCTTTAATTATTTAAATTAATCAATATCATTTTAAAAAGCTTAATATTTTTTGTCATATTTTTTTAAAAAGTAAGCTTACGAAAAAGATTCTTCAAATACCCTTCCTTGTTTTTTATGCTTTAATTTTTCTAATAATCCAATATATATAATTTAATGAATGAAATTAATTGTTTATTTGTTATCATATTATCTCCCAAAATGTTGTCCTTAGAATAGTTTCACACATATTTTTTGTGATATAATTCAAAACATATAAATTAGGAAGTAATAAATAATAAATCCCAACCAATACTCTATACTTTTTAAAATATAGTCATTTTAAAGTTTAAGTTTTTTTTTTTTTTTTCAAATTCAATGTCATTTTAGACTTATAGACAATTTTATTTCTCAAATCATCATTATTAATATTTTCTTAAATAAAATCCAGTGATTTAATATGATATTTATCATAAAAATAATTTGTCTCTTTCCCAGTTTTCAACCATGCATTACTAAGCATATATTTATCCCTTTTTTATATTCTTTAATTTATGATAAAAACTTTACAACGACACTTATTTTGAAACATCAGAACTAATATATAATATCAATGTGTAACAATTTCTTTTATATAAATCCTTTAACTAATTAATAAATTAGTGCAATTACTATATTTATTTATAATCTATATATATATAAAAGTAGAATATTCTGCCAAAAATAACTTCAATAAATTATCTACCTATTAAATAATTACTATTTTAAGAAACCTATTAATTGCTTTCATATTGTATTTATTGTAAGAAATTCAATATAAATAAATATAAATAAACCTATTTATTGTATTTTAAGAAACTCAATACAAATAAAAATAAATAAACATATTTATTGTATTTTAAGAAATTCAATACAAATAAATAAATATTTAATTTAAGAAATCAGTTATAATACTCAATTTAGTATTTATTGTATAGAAATTTCAAATAAAATAAATAAATAGATAAATAAGATGAAATAAGGAATTATATATTTATTATCTCTCATCTTATTTTTAAATATTTATCTTAAAGAGTAAATTACAAAAAACAACTCCACCTATCGACTTTTTTCAAATTGCAACCTAATCTTTTTTTTTTAAGATTGCCACCCAGTCTTTCTGTGGTTTTGTTGATTGCAAATTTTCCGGCGAAATGAAGATTAATTTGTTCACTTTGCAACCTAAACTTTTTTTTTTTTTTGTAATCTAATTGCAACCTGAACTTTGTGTTTTTATCAGATTGCAACCAAGAATGAAAATTTCGATT
The DNA here is from genome assembly GCA_005771605.1 of Scutellaria baicalensis. Taxonomy (NCBI): domain Eukaryota; kingdom Viridiplantae; phylum Streptophyta; class Magnoliopsida; order Lamiales; family Lamiaceae; genus Scutellaria; species Scutellaria baicalensis. Next base: position 1,170,390 of record CM016721.1, on the reverse strand, counting down.
TCGGGTGAAAATATAGGTAACTTAAATTCACGGAAATATCGTGAAAATATCGATATCGATGGAAATATGGGTTCATATATTTATTTTTATTTTTCCTATATTTACCAATATATTCCGATATTTTCTCGATATTTATTGATATTCCATTGATTTTTTTTATCGATGTTACATATATTTCACCAATTTTGACCAATATTTCCTTGATATTTATTTTATGAATATCGATCACACTTATATAACATAAATGTCACACTCATATATATAACATAAATGTATCAATGTGAAGCGAAAAAAAAAATCATGATTTGCGATTGAACAAACAAAATTAAGGTTTGGGTTGCAAAGTGAAAAAAATTAATTCATTTGCCTGAAAAATGACCGGAAATTTTGCAATCGGTGAAACAACAGAAACACTGGGTGACAATCTTAAAAAAAAAAAAAAAACAGATTAGGTTGCAATTTTAAAAAAGTCGATAACTGAGGTTGTTTTTTTGTAATTTACCCTATTTTAAATCAATTTTAAATATATAATATATGAAATCAATCATTATTTAATGATCTTAAATTTAATATTCATATAAAATTTATCAAACTAAACTATGAAAATGTATGTGTGTGGGCTTCAATGATTTTTCATTTTTAAACGTTTTTATGATATATAGTATTAGTTTATTGTAAATTGATATTAAAATGTAGAAATAAAAAAAATATTATAGGTGTACCTAATAGATTACACATATAAAACATATCAAATAGAAAAATTAGATTAAAATTATTATTGCAAGTTAACCAACTTATTCATTTGAAATATACAAATATTTTATTTTATCTTTCTTAATTTATATTTATTTGTTGTCAAATTTTATTTATATTTATATTCTGATTAATTGAGGTGGCATAAGGGATTTGACAGAGATAATTTTTCTGGTTTTTCACAAATTAAAATTTCATCATTCTTAGTCCCTGATATATTGACTTATTAATCTTATAATTATTATTCATAATTTTTTATTCAAAATGTGTAGATTAAGTCCAATTTTGAATTGTTTCATTTAAATAGATAGCAAGAGAGATTTTCATGTATTTGATAAGCAGATATAATTCTTTATTTGATTTAAAATAAATGAGTTATATGTGGCGTTGAACCAAAAGAATTTATTAAAATACGTGTGTATTTATAGTTATAAATGTCAATAAAATATAAATTTATTTATCTCAATACTTAAATCATAACGTTTCTAATACATATAACTTATTTTTAGATATTAAATTTATTTTTTAAAATTTCACTACCCATGTAATGTTCTGACACAATTTTTTTTTATTTATTTGTTTAATCCATAGATTAATATATATTTTAAATTTCTAATATTTTCGAATATAATTATTTATAATGACATAAATTTAAAGTTAAAATACCTAGCTTTATACTAATACAAATTAAAAGAGTATTAATATATTTTTTTTGAAATAATAATCATTACATTTTATATGTTATTATATTTTTTAATAATTATATATATAACACACTCTGCAACGCACGGGTACACTACTAGTCTTTTTAAAAAAAAGAACACTTTATACAGGAGGCATATAGCTGTTCTACTCAGTACTCATCTACTCTCCAACTTCGCGTGTGATTTACACGCGCCGTTCATATGCTGCTTCCCTCGAGAATTAAAATGGTGAATTTGCAGCAGAATTTGAAATTACTCAAGCAGTGATTTTAATCCAATAAACTTTTCACCTCAATGCAATTTTTTATTGTTTTCATTTTTCAATTCTAAAAGTTTGGCCTCTTATTATTATTTTATTTCTTTCAGATCTACAGAAAAAAGTTTTGCCATTTTTGTTCTTCTTCAAGCCCAGAGAGAGATTCTATCAAGAACACTTGGAATCATAACAGGTCAGCTTCTTTGAGCTTTTATCTTAATTTTGTTGTTGATTGCAAGTTTTTTTTAAAAGTAATTTGCATTGTGTTGAATTTAGGTCAATGAAATTGACTGGGCAATTGAGAATTACTCTGAAAATGATTGTTGTGATGATCTGCAATTCGTGGAATTGAGCTGCATTGAAAAGAAATGATCAATCCTGATGATATAATCTCTTGCAATTTTTTATTGTCATATTACAAATTTGTGTCTTTTCCATCCTTTGAAGTGGTTGATGTTTGTTTATTCAGCTTGTATATTTGTTGATGATGCTCTGTTTTCGTGGTCTGTCGATGCTTTTCAGTTGCTACTGTATGAAGATTTCGTTGCATGTAACATAATCTGTGAGACGTTAGTGAAAGATGGAGTGGCCTGAGGGTGGTGGAGATGTGTTAGATGAGGTTATGTTCAATAAGGAGGCTAGTATAGTTGATTTCAATTGTTTGATCGAGCTGGCAAACTCTAGTGATAAGGGTAGTGAGCAATTAGCCGATTTGGTGAAGTGTTGGGAGTATAGACAGGCGAATGCTGTTCGTCTTCTTAGAGAGGAGCTCGATAACCTTAGCAAGCAACATCAAGAAGTCGAGCTGAAGAAGCTAGAGATATTGGACGACCATAGGGTTGAGAAAGTTGAAATGGATGGTGATAAGTGTCCGATTTCTAGGCTTGAAATAGATGGTGAGAATGATAGTGTTGAATATTGGAAAAAACGAGCCATGGATCTTGAGAAGCTTTTGGAAGCGAGTGTGGGACGAGAGAAGGTTTTGATGGAGAAGTTGCAAGAAAGTGTAGAGAATGTTGAAAGGCAATCTTCTCCTGTTGAGGAACTGCCTAAGCTTTTGAAGAGAGATGATAACTTCTTGCATTTCATACTTCAAAATGCACCTGTTACCATGGGCCATCAGGTTGGTTGGTGTATAATATAAGTCTTGTATGATGTGTTCGTGAGATTTAATTTATTTCATTGATTTGACACGTCGGGTTTGGGGCACCGGATAAGGAGCTACGCTATCGTTTCATCTATAATCATTTCCCGGGCTAGGGAAAGGAGGATGTCATAGGAAAAACAGACGTGGAGATCTTCAGTGGAGATGGTGTGAAGGAGTCCCAGGACTTCAAACGGGAGGTTATGGAACGAGGACTGCCTGCTAAGAGGGAGATCACGTTTGGAACGGAGCTGTTTGGATCGAAGACATTCTTGATTTATGCTGAGCCTGTTTTCAGCAAGGCAGGAGAGACCATTGGTGTCAATTACATGGGGATGGATGTCACCGATCAGGTATAATATTTTCTTGCAGCCAAACACGTCGTATTAGTCCATTACAACGGGATCTTACCTTACATTGTGTGATTGCAGGTAAGAAAGAGAGAGAAGATGGGGAAGCTGAGAGAGGAAATGGCTGTGCAAACGGCTAAGGAGACGGAGCTGAACAAGACGATTGACTTGATTCTGTAACATGAGCTGGTAATTTCTCTTACAATCTGATGCAATTGCATTTCAATCTGATTAGTAATGTCTTTTAAAGAAATGAAACATGGGATTTTGATATGATCACAGGTTGAGCTCATGGGAGGCTATCAAACATTCATAGCATTGTCTATCAAGGAATTGTCGATTTCAGACTCTATATATGCCAAGCCACGTACATCATCGAACGAACCATCAATACGGTATGCCCCTACGAGAGCTTCAATGCAGTCGGCTATGTTTTTTGAAACCAATAAAACGGGTTGATATCAGTGTCACCAGAATTATAACCATTTCACACTTAAAAGTATATTTGCAGTCCACAACCTAATAGCTGATATCCAGCCACTTTTTTCCGGAATCTGATCATGTGCATCATATCGTTTTTAATTCGATTTTCGATCTTTTTAGCATGAAATAGAGCAAAACCATTCAAAGTTTTCAGATCAACTGTTTGGAGATTTTCTTTCATTTGTGTAGGTGAAGTAGCTACTTTGCTCATAAAAAGTATATTAAAAGGACCTTAACCTTTGAAACTCATGAGCCCGAGATAAGCTACTAGAGTATGACAATACTAGCATAAGTCACGTGTATTACACGGTTTACATAAATTAAATTTATTAAAATTAATTTTTTTAATATTTTTTATATTGAAAATTATATATATTAATTTGTATGATATCTATCATCGAGTTGATATTAAATTAGTGTAAAATTCAAAGTCACACAAATATTATAATAGTGACAATTAAAAAACTTAAAATTACTATTTATTTATCATTAATTTTTAATTTAATTAGTATTTAAATTGAACTTAGATATATACAAAAAACAAATTAAATATTTTTTATATTGAAAATTATATATATCATTTTGTATGATATCTATCATCGAGTTAATATTAAATTAGTGTAAGATTCATGTGTCACACGAATATTTTAATAACAATAATTAAAAAAATGAAAATTATTATTTATTTATCATTAATTCTTAATTTAATTAGTATGTAAATTAAACTTAGATATATGTGAAAAATTCAGTTATCATTTTATTCAAATATAACAATCAATTAACTTCAATTAAAATATTTTGCCTAAAGTTTCATTGACAGCCATTATCATCAACATTTTGGTTTTCATTTATGAACTATTTTTAAATATTTTAATTATAATAAATTAGAAATGTAAAGTAAATTAATTTCAATTTCAATTAAAATGAAATTAAATTTCTGAGTGAGAAATCTTTATATATATAAAAACACAATGGTTTCTAAAAACAGTAAGGTAAAGATTTTCCCGCCCATAACACATTTCCAAAACTGGTAATGTTTTTTTATTTAATATAAGTAAATAATAAAATAAGTATCATAATTCAATATATATATATATATATATATGAGGAAAGTTTATGGTAAGTCCAATGTTTTAACATATTTAGATTCCAATTTGTGAATTTATCAAATCGGTAAGTCAGACTTATCAATTATTAAATGATGAAAATGGATACGGTAAATAATATTTAGGGAAGTCAATTGTGAGGCTTTATTTTCGTATGATAAGTTTATATATATAATGAATTTCCCGCCCAAAACTTCATCTTAAATATAGAAATTTGTAAATAATATATAAAAATTTAAATTGTTAAATTATATATGTGACGAAAAGATTAATCCATTTGTGATAAATTGGGAAAAGAGAAACGTTTCCTCTAATCATATATGGTAAATGTAATAATATTAAATTATGGTAATATATATATATATATATATATCTTTATATATATAAAAATACAAACATTGCCAAAAAAAGAAAGTAAGAATTTTCCCGCCTAAAACCACTTTCTATTTGTGTAAAAAAATTATATATTTATTTTATATACATATATTAAGTATATTAATTGCATACTATTTTCTAAGGAAAGTCAAACTTAATTATTTAGGCAGGAAAAAATTTAGTGATGTTATGTATGGATACAACTTTCAATTTAAATAAATAATTACATTGTTTAAATAAATGAAAATGATAAATGATATTTAATTTCTACTAATATATAAAAAGATACAATATATAAATGAATTTAAATGCAAATGGAATATTATCATATGATTTTTAATATGATGTTGTATATATCTATGGAAGTGATATACCAAAAAATCTTTCCACATATTTGTCTATATAGTAAGTCAACTTTGATTATTAAATTTCAATTGATATATTTATGATATGATTTAAATAATGTATATAAATATTATTTACATCATATCATCAATAATATAAACATTGATCATTTACAATAATATAAATATATATATATGCTTTAATATTCAAATGAATAATATATATATATATTATAATTGATCACTCCACAATAAAATGCTATAATACATATACATCTTTCTTCACTTTATATATGTCTACTTAATTATTTATGACTTAAAAAACATTATTTATAAAAGGAAAGATTTATATTGATTATTTTTTTCATAAATAATATCTAATCTGAATAACATATCACATAGAAATGTAAGATGACATTTGCATGATTTATGTGATATATATGTATATATATATATATATTAATAAAATTCATATATATTTATAATTGTGAAATATAATTTTTATGGGATTTATGTTTATTAAAATTTTAAATAATTTGTTATGCATATATATAAACATTTGACTTGAAGATTGAATAAATTTTTATCTTTATTTATATAAAAATAAAAATATTGTCTAACACAGTATGACAATAATTTTCCATCCAAAAGCCACATATTATAAATAAAAATAGAATGATGAATCTATATGATAAAATAAATTTCATCCATTTATATAAATTAGGAAATAAAATGTTTTCCCTTAAAAGTGAAGATTTAAATGGAATAAAATTATTGATTTCATAAATTATGGTATTGATTATTTATAAATGATTGTGGTAATTGTTGTAACTAATTATTCATTTTAATTTCAGATTTGAATATTAATTTTCATTAAGTAAATACCACACAACTCTATCTATTATGAGTTCTAGAATATTTGAGGTATATAATTATACTATCATTAGCATACATTGATTATTAAATTATATTGCACTATTTGAGATATATAATTATTCTGTCATTGATTCTACAAATTAAACTAGCATATATAGATATCACAAAATATGGTATTTAAAATTAACATTTAAAATGATTATCTTAAATCTTTTATTAACATTTTATATGTTATTATATTTTTTTAATAATTATATATATAACATACTGTGCAACGCACAGGTACACTACTAGTATATATAAAAACACAATGGTTCTAAAAAAAGCAAGGTCAATATTTTCCCGCCCAAAACACATTTCTAAAATTAGAAATGTTTTTTTTATTTAATAAATAGATAAATAAATAAATATCATAATTCAATATCTCTATATATATGGAAAGTTTATGTTAAACTCAATTTTTAAATATATTTAGATTCCAATTTGTGAATTTATAAATAAGTAATGTTTAATGATGTATATATTTAAGAAAATGATATGACGAAAAAACTTTTCATATATTTATTTATATGGCAGGTCAACTTTGATTATTAAATTTCAATGTATATATTATAATATGATTTAAACAAAGTGTGTGTATATATATATATATATATATGATTTACATCATATAATATCATATCATTATATTTTGTGTTTGAAAGAAACGTTTGATTGTCAAAATTTCATGATCTACAAATTTGTGAATTTAATTTGGAATCAAATACTCTATTTTTAATGATATATTTCCAATATGCATAACATATCTACTTCATATTTTATTAAACAAAACAAATCACGATTGTTGACGTAGTTATTAGTATACAGATTTGAAATATGATGATATATTAAAATTGAGTTTTAGATTTTACGATTGCACTCTATTATTCTCATTAATTTAAAAATAATATATATTTAACTAAACAATTTGTTCATAATATTCGTAATTTGCTTTGGAAAAGAATATCATCATCAAATAAAAATATAATAAAATGTTTTTTTTTTATATCCTAATAGCATGAAATTATGTTTACATGATAAGAATGCATATTCATAAAAATAATATATGAACATTAATGATCCATTTAATTTAATGGCTTTAGTTTATGCATAAATCGTCCTAAAAGTAACATTTAATAGTAGAGTCAACAACTCATTAATTGATACCTTTTAAATTGGTAACTAAAATTTGAAAATAAATTAAAACGATGTAATTATTAATAGTTTTTAATTTAGAATCATGAAAATTAATTATGGTATAATTTAAAATTACCTTTAGTTGATTGGTCAATCACTAATAAATTGTCAACTACATTAATTTTTGCATAAATGGTGACAACAAATTTTCTTCAATCTAGTAAGGATTTTAACATGGTAAAAATCTCAAAAAATGATACAACTATAATTATTAATTTCTATATACTTTATATTTTAAAATTTATTATTGATGGAATCAATTTCAATCATACCATATATAGATAATGGTTAGACAACACTACTATATTTTTTATGGTTATAAATATGCAATAATCGTCATTTACAAGAGTTAGAGTTTCTTTCAGCATTTGATCGTCCATAAAAACTCTACAAGTTTGAGTTTCTTTCTGCATTCAATTGTTCATCAAAACTCTTTGAGCTATTAAGCTTTGAAGTGGAAGTACCGACTTATGGTAACTCTATGTGAAGATATATTAGTTCTAATTCAACTGACATGTTTTCTAATGTATATATTATGTTATTATGTTTTTTAGCATAATTAAAATTTGTAGCTTTGGATATAATATGTATATATTTTTTACTTTGTTTCCATTTTATGATTATATATATATATATATATATATATATACACACACATTTTGTTTGTTGAATTAGGATGACAGTTGAATTCCCAATGTAATTATCATGTGTAATTTGTTTTATATGTATGAACAATATTATATATGATTATTGATTAAGAACCATTTGAATCACAAAGTGATCCTATAAATGTACATCGAGAGAGTCTTATGTGAGACCGTCTCACTGATCATTTATTGTGAGATGGATCAACCCATGACCCACACTTCAAAATTCACATATAAAAATGTAGAAATGGGTTGACTTAATGGGTAAAAAGGACTCGTATCATGAAAACTATCCGTGAGACCGTCTCACGCAAGTTTTTTTTTTCCCTTTGCAACGCTCATTTGACATTCATATTTGTGTTTTGTAATATTTATTTAGCATATGGTTTCTCCGAATGTTTCATTCTCAAAATGTGTAACTAATGTTGAATTAAAAGAGGTTAATGATGAGAACGTTATATATTTTAGAATTTATATTTTGATTTTCCTTTTGATCTTTAATTATATTTAGACCAATGTATTATAATAACTCATCTTAATTTTGTAATTTATAGATTAAGCAAGCTCCTAATGATTTTTGGAGGAGAAGTGGACAAATTTCAGAACTACAAAGTTTTTAAGAGATTAAGAAATTCAAAGATGACAGTTGTTTAGACTTTAGCTGATCATTCATTCTAATGTACTTATGTTCAAATTTTCATTTTGTTGGTAGACATTATTATTCTAGACAACTTTTGGTCATTGTTTTTTGATGGTTTTTGTGTTTTAAAGTATTTGTTTATATATTTAGCTTTAAGGTCTAATTATGTGTTTCCCTATTTATCATTATATTCCCTATTGTTCTTTGTAATTAAACTATAAAAATCTTTATTTTAAAATGAATTGAAAAGTAACAATTTATTAATAAACCTTAATTTCTAACTAGAATCATAGTTTAGTACAACATTAAATATATAGTATCTCAGAAAATATCTTATAAAATTGTTATTTTAATAATTTATTATAGTTACTTAATTTAATTTTTGGATATATAGTTAAAAATATGATCTATATCATAATAATTGGCAAGTTGAATTGAGAATGACGAAAAACAAATATGGTTTCTTCTCCTTTAAAAATTATTTTGTTTAATATCAATCATTATTAACATTTCAAAGAATGAACTTTTTTACCAGGAATGGATAAATTTAAAATTTTCATGGATCGTTCTTTGAAGTTGAAGTGTTTATAATCACCCCCATGAGTTGTTTAAGTAAAATTATGATATTGATTCTATTGGTTGATGAGTTTTCAACCTCTATCAATAAAAGAAAACCGAAGGTTGTTGTCGAGGAAGAAAAAAAGATTAAGAATCCTGTGAAATTATCATAATGAATATTGATTTTTCTCCCCATTCTGCTTCAAGGATTTTGGTGGATTTATTTTTTCCTTTTTTTTTTTCATTGGTTTTTGGCTTAAAGATTTAAACATTAGATAAGAGGAAAAGAACATCACCATAAATGTTTTAAATAAAAAAGTGTTTCAAAAATATTAAATTATAAGTATAATTGATTTTGTAAAATCATCTTTACTATTAGTTATATATTATTTAGTTCACAAGTTAAATTAACTTTAAACATCATAATATTTCGTGTCATTCACAATATCTAAAGTTATAATATTCATTAATTAAATATCTTAATTTTATAGATAATTTACTTTATTATGTAAAACTATATGTTTTTTTTTTCAAATTTCAAATGTTTTAAATACAAAAAATAGAAAATAACATTATTTTTTAAGATTGTAACAAACTAGTTGATTATTAAAATATCAAAATTATTATTTATGAATTAAATTTATTCCAAAATAAAGGTTTGACATATATATGGTAATACCGTAATTGGAGATTGACTTATCTTTATCATTATCTTTTTATATATATATATATATATAAACAAGAACATTGTCAAAAATAAATGATCATAATTTTCCGTCAAAAACCAAAATATAATTTTGGAAAGGAAAAAAAACTGATTTAGTGTAGTTGCGTGATAAATATATCCAATTTAATCCCATAAATATTAAAAGTCAACTTTATGCAATTAAATCATAAACAATTTTAATAGGAAAGATGTTATGCTTTAATTTGTTCATATCCAAAATCTCTATAAATATGTGTGATTTCCACGTATCTAAAGTTACATTGGAAAATTATGTTTTGTTTTAATTTAATATTAATAAAATATTTTCTAATAATCACCATGAATGTATTATTATAAATATCAATTTTTCAGTTATGATATAGTGTTCTAATATTCATTTTAAACACGTAAGATATATACATATATATTTAAGGAAAATAAAAATAAAATTTAGCAAAATGAAAATTTTCCCAATGTTCTCTTAATAACAAAATTCATTTTTTCAAACTTTACAATTTCCATTTATTATGGAAACTTTATAAATGTGTAGGAATACGAAATTTCAGGAAAATGACAAAATAATAAAAATATTCAAATTTTTTGTTCAAAAAAATAAATAAGAATATTCAATTTTGTGATTTAAAAATAAAATAAAGTAGTTAACATATATATAGTATATATTGATTTGAGAGAGAATACGTTTACGCATTTGAAATTATATTTGAATTCAATTCATGAATCAAGCATAATTTTTTTTTTAAATATTTTGCTTGAATTGTGGAATTTGTACTTAATTTGTGAAATTTGTTTTCTACTTAATTTATTAGAAAGTCAACTGGACATTCATATATATCTCAATATTTCCAAAACTAATTAAAGTAAGAAACACCTCTAATTTAATATGTCATATGGCATTATAATTTCCATACATTTGTTACTTCCCAAACATTTTACACAAGAGAGATGTGAATTCGGAAATGTTCATTATATTAGCCATGTAATTATGCAATCAGAATAATAAATTAGCACATTTATACCATATATAAACTTTCATATATATCTTACTAACAAATGATATGTTATAAATATGAGAGAACTAATTACTTACGATTACAACATTGAGCGGATCAATGTGAATTACGATTTCACACGATTTTGTAGTTACTTGAATTTAAATTTTTGTGTGTCGTCTAATCATGTGAAGAAGAATGTTTTTCAAGAAGATTTCCATCCCTCTTATTCAGGTGGACATCTCAAGTATGAAATCTTTTTACTATTTAAGTGTAACATGTTTCTTACGAATTATAAAATTTTCAATTCGTTTTTTTTGTTTGTATCTAATTGGTATTGTTTCAGTTTTGATGTGGAAGATTTGTTCATTTAAACGAGGATGGTGACAGTTTGGTCCCACAATTTGATGTATGGAAGGATAATGTAATCCGTTATTACCACAATTTTTTTTCTTTTAATTGTTATTTTTACTATTTAATAAGTAAAGAGATTTTGGTCGTTTATAGATTTTGGTTACAACCAGTCGCAAATGTTGGGTAGAATATAAGCGTGTCGCAAGATAGTGGGGTAATTTTGTAATTCTTTTTTTTGTAATTTTCTGTAAATATTATGTAATTTGACTTTAATTGGAATTCAATTTTATAATTGTAATTGTGTGAAAGACTTTAAATATCTTGCGAATTGAAACTCAATTATACACATACTAAAGACACTTTAAACTTTTTTTTTTCCACAAATGTTGATTCTATTTCATTTTGTTATTAAATAGTTTATAACCATATCGTTAAATAATACTAATGATGTTTATAACTAAATATTTTTTATGCTTCAAATTTGGGTTCTAGCTTATAATAATAGAGTTATTACTACTACAACAAAAATTTCAATAAAATATTATATAGTAACATGCATAATATTGTTGATCTATTAAAAAATAATAATGAAACCACATAATTTTATTCAAGAGTACTAGTAATGGTAATAGATTGAAATTTTGAGTTATGAATATAGAGATCACGTGTGTGATGATGTTGTGTATATAATGCATTTTTAAATTTATTTAATTACACTTTATAATTTTAGAATTTTTTATTAAACATAATAGTTACAAGTATAATTAGTAGAGTGTAAACTTTTTTTTATCTTTGTGCTAACAAAAGATGCTTTAAAAAAAATACATTGAATTTATGATTGACAATTCTAAATATTGATTTGATACGAAGGTTTATCTAATCTTTCTGAGTTAAACCAAATAAAAATAGTAAGAAAAACATACAATTACAAGAAAAAAATGGCTAAAAAAATGAATAGAAATTATATCATGTCCAATAAGTTTCTGCACAAATCTTATATTTCTATTAATAAAAATTATATAAATAAATAGTATGTTTTCATTTTTGTTTTACTAATTGTATATGGTTGTTTTCCAAAAACAAAGTTTAACAAAATTAGGAAATGAGAATAATGTACTTGATATCCGAAAAGAGTATACTTTTAATGATATAATATTTTGTTCTCAAGCTTATAAAATAAATTTAAATACTATAGTATTTCATTTTATCCTCAATATCAATAGTTAATCATTCTCCATTGATTAAATATTTAAATTATATAAGTCACTTACTTTCAATCTATAAAATTTAATTAGACATAGTTTTTCAAATTTCAAATATTTTAAATATAGAAAAAATAGAATTATATTTCTTTAAGAACGTAATCCCGTGCATCGCACGGGCACAAAACTAGTATGATTAAACAAATGGCGACATGTGTCCCTCTTAATTATACCTTCCGTATGAATACATATAGATTTAAATTTAATCGTGCAAAGTTTTTAATAATCATTTAATATAATAGCAAACATCAACTTAAGTTAAAATTTTCATAAGTTACAATTTTACTATCATTATAATTATTGACATTTTGTTATTCATTTATTATTATCTCATTAAATGCTTTATTAGTAATAAATTATAAGTATTAAATTAATTAATTAAAAATTAAATTATAATTAAATTTAGAAGAGGATTAACCAGAGAGTGACATGTATCACTCTTGGTTATTCCTTTAGTAAGTATATACATAGATATATATATATATATATATTATAAAACCAAACATATATAGAGTATTTATAAAATAAACAAATTTATGGATAATATGGGTAATTTATTTTATTCAAATTTGAGATGGATATGAGTAGTGTTATTTCAACAAGTTTAATTTGGTTTCAAGTACCTTTAAATGGATGGTACCCTACCCATTGTTACACACACATCACACAGCTCATAATTTCCACCCAAAAAAAAAAGGACAAATAATTGCAAAGAATAATTTTTTGACAAGGGAAATCCAATCAAATCACCTTTCTCCAATTTTCCTTCACAAATGTATGATCCACAGCATTTTGAAACTTTTCCAAAGATAATGAAAAATGAAGATACCAATTATTAAAGGCGGAAACACACCTTTAATATCAAGAACATATTTACTTCCTTCACCACAGCTTCCTCTTTGATTTCATATATTAGAAAGAAAAAAAAGGGTTAAGATGCATGATCTTGTTCACGATCTAGCTCAGTCCATTATGGAGAACAAAATTCCTGGAGTAGAAACAAAAGGCAGCAACACAAGTGCTTCAAACAACAAAATACGTGAGGTACATTTGAGAAGTATATATACCTGTCATCAAACTTGTTCTTCAAGTATTACACTTCAAGTGTCCACGTTAAACACCATTATGAACTACAATCGTCTGAAAATTCTAAAATTAATTGAATCAGATATGGTAGAGTTGCCTAGTGCAATAGGCCAGTTGAAACATTTGCGGTACTTCGATTTGTCAGATTCTAACATTCATTCTCTTCCTCGTACATTTTGTGATCTTTGGAATTTGCAAACATTAATTTTGAATGGTTGTGGTCTTCTTAAGAGTTTGCCAAAGAACATGAGATACATGACCAATCTGCGTCATATTTTTTTAGAACGGTGTCGGGAATTGAGTGATATGCCCTCTAGAATGAGGGAATTAGTCTCTCTACAGACATTGAGTGTGTTCATAATAGGTAAGAAAATAGGCAATCAACTTGATGAATTGGAACACTTGAATCTTGGAGGTAGACTTCAAATTAAGCATATGGAGAGAGTTCCAAACCATTTGAATGCGAAGAAAGCAAATCTTGGTGGGAAATCAAAGCTTGAAGAGTTGGACTTAGATTGGGGAAGTGAGAGTACATCCTCGAAATCGGCAAGTATGAAGGAAGATGAGCAGATACTGGAAGCTCTTCAACCTCATGTGAATTTGAAGGCTATGGGGATACGGGGATACAGAGGGGGAAAATTTCCTCTTTGGATGACAAAGATGGAAAATTTAACCGAGATAGGAATAATGAGGTGCCCAAATTGTACTCATCTTCCACCGATCGGAGGCCTTCCTCGTCTCCGGTTCTTGACTTTAAGTGATCTTGATGCGTTGGAGTATATGAATGGGGGGAATGAAATTAGAGTATTCGAAAATCTTGAGGAGCTGGTTATTATGAATTGTGAGTTGTTGATATTGCCACCACTCTCACTCTCTGCCCTCCAAACCTTGTCTATTACGAATTGCAGCATGTTGACTCTGTCTTCATTCTCAAATTGTAAGCTTCAAAATCTGACCTATCTTTATCTGGACTTCGGCAAGATTAATAATGATACAACAAGAAGATGGGATATTCCAGAAGACGCATCTGAAAGCCTCTATAATCTCAAGGAATTGAAAATCGATGGTGCAGGGCCATGCCAAGCTTTTCCTCAGAAATGGTTTGAAGGCCTAAAGTCTCTCACAATATTGAATTTGTATGAATGCAAGATAGGGAGTAGTTTTCCAGAGGGGTGGTTGCGCCACCTCACTGCTCTTGAGGAACTAACGATAGAATCCTGCTCGGAGTTGGTAGAGATGGGAGAGGAGATACGATACCTCCATCTCCTCAAACACCTCACTCTTCAACGTGTTGATGAGATAGTATCCCTTCCACAAGGACTCCAACATATCCCCACGCTCCAATCTCTAACACTATGGAATCTTTCTCGACTCACTTCACTGCCGGATTGGTTGGGTAATCTTACGTCCCTCACTCACTTGGGAATAGAAGACTGCCCACAAGTGCCATCACTCCCATCAACAATCAAAGAAATGACAAAACTCGAGGTTTTATCCATTTATTATTGCCCAGAACTGAAAAGGAGATGTGAGAAAGAAAAGGGTGAAGATTGGCACATCATTGCTCACATTCCCCAACTCAACATTTGGTCTTAATTCAAACACAGGTATTCATCCACTTCCTTTTCTTCTTTACACCAAATTAGAACTAATGCTTATACAGTGACATTTAGTTATTAGTCTTTCATATACGTATGGGTGCGTGGTAATTTATAGACCCAGCTATCCGACAAGATACTGACACGTGGCATTAACTATTTACCCTATTTTGAGTGATGAGAAATAATTAAGTGACACGGGGAGTGCTCCAAGTTTGAAGCATTTGGATGCTTTGCAGTGCCGACTTCAACAAGAGTTGAATGGAAAGAAATACTTGTTGGTATTGGATGATGTCTGGAATGAGAATCAAGAAGCTTGGGCTAAGTTAAAGAGTATGTTGGCATGTGGATCAAAAGGCTCTTCAATTATTGTGACCACACGTTTACAAAAAGTGGGCGATATAATGAGAACACTTCCAGCTTATTGCTTGAAAGAGTTATTGGAAGAGCATTGTTGGTTGCTCTTTAAATTAAGAGCATTTGGAGAAGAAAATGAGCAACATCATCATCCTAATCTTGAAAAAATTGGGAGACAAATAGTGAAGAAATGTGCTGGTGTTCCTTTGGCTGCTAAGGCTCTTGGAGGGGTTTTGCGATTTAAGAGAGAAGAAAGGGAATGGACTCGCATCAAAGAAAGTGAAATTTGGAATCTTCCAGAAGAAGAAGAGAATTCAATCTTACCAGTCTTGAAGTTGAGTTATCGTCATCTATCTGTCGAGTTGAAACGGTGCTTTGTTTATTGTGCTGTCTTTCCAAAGGATTTTAAAATGGAGAAACAAGATTTGATATTTCGTTGGATGGCTCATGGATGCATTTCTTCTAAGGAAAACCAGGAAGTGGAGGATGTTGGTGATCAAGTATGGAATGAGTTGGTTTTGAGATCATTTTTCCAAGAAGTTGTTACATATGGAAGACGTACCACCTTTAAGATGCATGATCTTGTTCACGATCTAGCTCAGTCCATTATGGAGAACAAAGTTCCTGGAGTGGAAACAAAAGGCAGCAACACAAGTGTTTCAAACAGCAAAATACGTGAGGTACATTGGAGTGAATATTCCGGTCATCAAACTTGTTCTTCAAGTATTACACTTCAAGTGTCCACGTTAAACACCATTATGAACTACAATCGTTTGAAAATTCTCAAATTAATTCACTTGGATATGGTAGAGTTGCCTAATGTAGAGAATCACAATAGTACACGTATATTAATATTAGCAATCATATTAATTCTTCATTAATAAGACAATAAATAAATAAAGTTATAAAGATCATATTTTACAACAATATATATATATATATATAAAACTAAATTTATATTATGTTCTCATAAATTAAAATATATGTCATCTATATTATTTAAAGAAGTGTTTATTTGATATCATTTAGGGAAATGTGAGTGACAAATGAAAGAAAGAAAAACAAATATTTTTACTCAAGATTTTGTCACTAATAACCCTACGTGAAATAATCCATTCAACACCTGCCATCTGTCACCAAGTTAATTAAATTTTTGTTAAACTATCTTTGAAATTAGTTATATATATACTATCATGTATGCTCAATAATTTATTAAATCAATAGAATTTTATACAACTCTACATATAGTCTGTATTCACACTCAGGTATTAATTCTACTTTTAGCTTCCTTTTCTTCTTTACAGCACAGAACTAATGCAATAGGAAAAACAACTTATACAATGACATGTTGGAAATTGGTTTGGAAAAGTTGGTGTTGACCAATCTTTGACCAATTTGATTACATGGTGTTTCGTTTGTCAAAAACGAAATTAAGTTGCAAATTTAAAATCTACGTTTCGAGTAGATAAATTTAGAGTATTTATTTTCTCAAATCCAATTTTGGATGAATGAGAAATTAATGCTTAAAGTTGGCAACTTAAATTGAAGAGGTGTGAAGGTGTGAAAGGGTGTGAGTTTGAATTGAATTGATGCAACCCAAATTAAAGGGATGCAACCATTCCAATTAGACACACTATTTCATAGAAAGATGTGTCTAATAATGAAAAGACTTCAATTCAAATGAATAGATGTCTAATCATGAAAAGACATCATTTCATGAAAATGTGTCTCATTATGAAAAGACATCAATTCAAACCAAAAAGGTGTCTATTATGAAAAGACACAACACCTATTCAACTTCTATAAATAGATCCCACATTCAATCATTTCATTCACTCCACTACAACTTGCATTCATAGCATTCTAGCAATTGTAGTATTCTTTTCATCTTGTCCTAGAAAGTTCCAAATATCTCTTTTGTTCGCCGGAAAACTTTTGGATTCGTTGTGCTGCGATCCTTAAGTTAGAAAGTCGTTGTATCTTGGGGACGTGTGCCGTAGACCGTAAAGCATTGAATACGGGGCAATTTCGTCTTACGGAGAAAGAGTCCAACTCTTGCCTCGACTTTACCTGTTTGTTTTCCAAGTCATTTTCAAATACACCACATCCATTTCCAACAGCGTAAGACGAAATTTTGTGTAATTGAAGATGGCTACTTCTGTTCCTACAGCACCAGTTTATGCAGAGAGGCCGGCGAAATTCGACGGGACTGAATTTAAGAGGTGGCAACAGAAAATGTTGTTCTACCTAACAACGTTGAATTTGGTTCGTTTCTTGAAAGAAGACGCACCAACTGTGGGGGATGATGAAGTCGATGACCAAAAGAGGACTGCGTTGGATGCATGGAATCACAGTGATTTCCTGTGTCGCAACTATATCCTTAATGGACTCGACGACTCTCTCTACAATGTTTACGCAGTGACAAAAACTGCGAAAGAGTTGTGGGATTCACTAGAAAAGAAATACAAGACCGAAGATGCTGGATCGAAAAAATTCATCGTCGGTAGGTTCTTGGATTTCAAAATGGTGGATTCCAAGACGGTTTTAGACCAAGTACGAGAGTTGCAATTAATCCTCCACAACATTCATGCTGAAGGAATGCAACTCAGTGAATCTTTCCAAGTAGCTGCTATAATTGAAAAGCTACCGCCTCTTTGGAAAGAGTTCAAGAACTATCTCAAGCACAAACGGAAAGAAATGGGGCTTGAGGACCTGATCGTGAGACTAAGGATTGAAGAAGACAACCGAAAAACTGAAGTCAAGAGCGGCAGGACAATTATGGAGGCAAAAGCAAACCTGGCTGAGGCAAGTACTACTAAAAAGAGAAAGTTGACGGGCATGAAGCAACAGCAGGAGCCAAAGCAAAAGAAAGTTAGAAAGATAAAGGGCAACTGCTACAACTGCGACAAACCCGGTCACATGGCAAAGGATTGTCGACAACCCAAGAAAGATAATCGAAGTCAGGCTAATCTAACTGAGGAAAAATCAATATCTCTGAGTATGAATGAGTTAAACCTATCAGCTGTTGTATTTGAAGCCAACTTGGTGGATAATCCAAGAGAGTGGTGGGTGGACACTGGGGCTACACGCCACATATGTTCAGAAAGAGAGATGTTTTCAAGCTACACACCCATCACCGGTAGAAAGTTGTTCATGGGAAACTCTGCAACCTCCAACGTAGTTGGATTGGGAAGGGTGGTACTGAAGATGACCTCAGGGAAAGAGCTGACGCTTGTGGATGTGCTGCATGTCCCAGACATTCGCAAGAATTTAGTATCCGGTTCCTTGTTAAGCAAAGCCGGTTTTAAGCTAGTATTTGAAGCCGATAAGTTTGTACTGACCAAATGTGGTCAATTTATAGGAAAGGGCTACCTTGAAAATGGGCTCTTTAAGATGAATGTAATAACTATTAAGCGTGATAATAAAGTTATTAATTCTTCTTACTTGCTTGAGTGTTCTAATTTATGGCATGATAGATTAGGACATGTAAGTTTAAACAAACTAAAGAAGTTAGTAAGTTTAAATTTAATACCTGCAATAGATTTCGATCCACAAAACAAATGTGAAACTTGTGTTGAGGCAAAAATGGCCAAAACACCTTTCCATTCAGTGGAAAGAAGTACTACGCCTCTAGAACTTATTCATACTGACATATGTGATATGAAACTAGTGCAAACTAGAGGTGGTAAAAAGTACTTTATCACATTTATAGATGATTGCACCAGATATTGTTATGTATTTCTTTTGAAAGGAAAAGACGAAGCTCTTGAAGCCTTCAAATGTTATAAGAATGAAGTTGAGAATCAACTTAGCTTGAAAATCAAAACAATTCGAAGTGACAGAGGGGGAGAATACGTTGCTCCGTTTGAAGAATTTTGCATAGAACATGGCATTATTCATCAAACAACTGCTCCATACTCACCTCAGTCAAATGGCGTTGCAGAACGCAAAAACAGGACTCTGAAAGAGATGATGAATGCTATGTTGATAAGCTCTGGCTTACCTCATAACATGTGGGGGGAAGCCATCCTTTCAGCTAATCACATTCTTAACAAATTACCACACAAGAAATTAGAAAAAACTCCATATGAATTATGGAAAGGAAGACAACCTTCCTTTAATTTCCTAAAAGTGTGGGGGTGTCTAGCAAAGGTCGAAGTACCAAAACCTAAACAGGTTAGAATAGGCCCTAAAACAATTGATTGTATTTTTATTGGATATGCATATCAAAGTAGTGCTTACCGATTTCTAGTGCATAAATCGGAGATTCCTGATATAAATGAAGGAATGATCATAGAATCAAGGAATGCAACATTCTTTGAGAATGTCTTTCCGAGCAAAGAAAGGAAAGAGATAAGTTCGAATAAAAGAACTTGTGAAGCTGTAAATAATTCTCCTCCTATTGAAGAAGAACTAAGACGCAGCAAAAGACGCAAAGTGGCCAAGACGTTTGGTCCAGATTTCCTAACATACATGTTAGATAGTGAACCCAGGACAATTCAAGAGGCATTGTCTAGTCAAGATGCTCCTCTCTGGAAAGAGGCTATCAATAGTGAGATTGAGTCCATCATGCAGAATCATACGTGGGAAATAGTTGATCTCCCACCGGGATGCAAACCTTTAGGATGTAAATGGATCCTTAAAAGGAAGTACAAAGCTGATGGATCAATTGACAAGTACAAAGCTCGTTTAGTAGCAAAGGGGTTCAAACAAAAGGAAGGGTATGACTTCTTTGATACATACTCTCCAGTTACAAGGATCACTTCCATCAGAGTACTCATCGCCATTGCTGCACTGCATAACCTTGAGATACATCAAATGGATGTAAAAACAGCGTTCCTAAATGGAGAGTTAGAAGAGGAAATTTACATGGAACAACCTGAAGGGTTTGTTGTGCCGGGACAAGAACATAAAGTATGTAAACTTGTCAAGTCTTTGTATGGGCTTAAGCAAGCACCCAAACAATGGCATGAAAAGTTTGACAGAACTATGATGTCAAATGGTTTTCATATCAACGAGTGCGACAAATGTGTATACATTAAGGGCACACCGGATGAATATGTGATTGTTTGTCTATATGTAGACGACATGTTGATCATGGGCAACAATCATGAGATAATCGTGAAAACTAAGAACATGTTGAAGAAAAATTTTGACATGAAGGATATGGGTTTGGCAGATGTTATACTAGGGATAAAGATCTCTAGGACATCCGATGGAATTGTCTTGTCACAATCTCACTACGTTGAGAGTGTATTCAAGAAATTCGAAGCCTGCGACCTACCCCCTGCTAAGACTCCAGTAGACTTAACTCTACACTTAGCAAAAAATAGAGGAGACCCAGTATCCCAACTGAAATATGCAAGGATTATTGGCAGTTTAATGTACCTTACAAACTGTACACGTCCTGACATTGCATATTCAGTAAGCAAACTTAGTAGATTCACGAGCAATCCAGGAAAAGATCATTGGGCTGCCTTGACAAGAGTACTTAGGTATTTGAAACATACTCTAAGTTATAGCATACTTTATACAAGATATCCAGCTGTATTGGAAGGTTACAGTGATGCTAATTGGATATCAGACACAAAGGACTCCAAGTCCACTAGTGGCTATGTGTTCACTATAGGTGGAGGAGCCGTGTCCTGGAAATCCTCTAAACAAACATGCATAGCTCGATCCACTATGGAGTCTGAGTTCATTGCACTAGACAAAGCCGGCGAAGAAGCTGAATGGCTAAGAAATTTTTTAGAGGATATTCCATGTTGGAACAAACCAGTGTCTCCTGTTATGATTCATTGTGATAGTATGTCTGCTATAGGGAGGGCACAAAGTTGTATGTATAACGGTAAGTCTCGACACATTCGTAGGAGACATAATACCGTTAGACAATTGATCTCTAATGGAATAATTGCCATTGACTATGTGAAGTCAAAAGAAAACATAGCGGATCCGTTGACAAAAGGCATAAATAGAGATCAAATGTACAATGCAGTAAGGGGAATGGGGTTAAAATCCACACACTAAAGAACGTTCATAACGGTAACTCAACCATGATGAGTGGAGATCCCACGAACTTGGTTCAATGAGACAACTAAGTTATGGATGGTTCAAATGTGCACTTGGAGCACATCTAATGCCTCATTCTCGCAGCTGTCCAAGTGCGAATAGATAAAATCCTGTTGACGTGTGGTGAGGGTAAGCTTATAAAGCTTTTAATGACGCCTATACCTAATAAGGTGGAGTATTACAGGTTACTCTCTGGATATAGTCCTAATAGGTAGTCACCTATGTAAGTGCGAGGATGGCCGCCTCAATGAAGCACTTATGAACCAAGATATGGTCCAGGGCCGAAATGGACACAACGTGAGAACAAAAGAATATTAGAACTACTATTGTGTAAATGTTATTGTCTTGGTTTACACAAAAAGCTAACCGGTTCAAGACATCGCGTTCACCGAGTAGCAAGTAAATCCGATAGCATCTTACTAAGGAAGGTTCAAAGCCGGAAGCTACCTATCCTGATGCAATAGCAGTTCGATGGAACTTTCTAAAGTGTCTGCATTTGCATATGCATTAATTTCATTCATGTGGGGGATTGTTGGAAATTGGTTTGGAAAAGTTGGTGTTGACCAATCTTTGACCAATTTGATTACATGGTGTTTCGTTTGTCAAAAACGAAATTAAGTTGCAAATTTAAAATCTACGTTTCGAGTAGATAAATTTAGAGTATTTATTTTCTCAAATCCAATTTTGGATGAATGAGAAATTAATGCTTAAAGTTGGCAACTTAAATTGAAGAGGTGTGAAGGTGTGAAAGGGTGTGAGTTTGAATTGAATTGATGCAACCCAAATTAAAGGGATGCAACCATTCCAATTAGACACACTATTTCATAGAAAGATGTGTCTAATAATGAAAAGACTTCAATTCAAATGAATAGATGTCTAATCATGAAAAGACATCATTTCATGAAAATGTGTCTCATTATGAAAAGACATCAATTCAAACCAAAAAGGTGTCTATTATGAAAAGACACAACACCTATTCAACTTCTATAAATAGATCCCACATTCAATCATTTCATTCACTCCACTACAACTTGCATTCATAGCATTCTAGCAATTGTAGTATTCTTTTCATCTTGTCCTAGAAAGTTCCAAATATCTCTTTTGTTCGCCGGAAAACTTTTGGATTCGTTGTGCTGCGATCCTTAAGTTAGAAAGTCGTTGTATCTTGGGGACGTGTGCCGTAGACCGTAAAGCATTGAATACGGGGCAATTTCGTCTTACGGAGAAAGAGTCCAACTCTTGCCTCGACTTTACCTGTTTGTTTTCCAAGTCATTTTCAAATACACCACATCCATTTCCAACATGACATAATATAGTTAGAATTAACTACATGCTTTTTCAGAGAGTTGAACTGAGCTTGGGTAGAAATGTCACCGTTCCTGAGGTTTTTCTAAACCTTAAATATGATGAGAGCACTGACAAGTTGGTACATTCTAGAGCCCAGAATGCTTATGTAAGTTTGTTTTTTGTACAATCATGTTGGATAATGAAAAAGAATTGTTATATGTTTTAAGTTTATTTGTATTTAATTTGTAGGATGCTAATCTGAAATTGAAGAGTACTAAAGAAGTACAAGGTGAAACGAAGTTTGATGAATCTGCAACACTCTTCTACGAGGCTAATGGAGGGAAGAACAAGAGAGGATTATTGTATGGATTTGGATCAGAGATTGCATTTTTTAAGTCTTCAAGCTCTAGCATCAAGGCTTCCCAATGTAGCACCACAGACCCATAGGTATATGCTCGTTTGAGTGCTATGGAGAGCTAGCTAGCATCCCTTCGTAGCCAATTGGAAAGACACCTCCCCCAATGTGCTACTTTTGAGTCTTCTTCAAGGGTACCTTCTGCTGATAATGTTGAGTTGGATAATGATGATGAACTCTTGACTAATTGATATTTTGAGCATATCTATGGTATGTTGATGTTGGCACTTTAGGATTTGTCATAACTTGGGCACCTTTTAGAATTCGTTGTACTATGATATTTTGGGTGCTTCTAGGATTTATTGCATTGTGTTGATATTTTGGGCACATTCTAGGATTTGTTGGGATTCGAATGGTGTTATATGCAATTTTAGATTTGTTGATACATCGGATATGATGATTTGATACCTCTTAATTGTGTTCTTATTGTTTTGGTTCGTTATTTTATAGGTTTTGTTTATAACATCGGTAATGGAATTACAAATGACCACATTAATTTGAAATTCCAATGAAAAATTCGAACAAAAAAAAATCTATTGGATTTTGTAAAAATCATTCCCACAATCTGAAGTTCCATTGGAATACAAAAACAATTCCAAAGGTAATTCCGTTGGAATTGTTGTTGGATATCCTTAATTAAAATTCCAACGAAATTCAACGTCGTTGGAAATTCCGTTTGGAAAGAATTTCAACGGTAATTCTGTTGGAAATGTTTTTGGATATCCTTAATTGAAATTCCAACGAAATTCAACGCCGTTGGAAATTCTGTTGGAATCTCAAAAGAATTCCAACGATAATTGCATTGGAAAAGCTGCAGGAAATCTTTACTGAAATTCCAACGGATTTTTTCACTGTTGGAATAATCGTTGGAGTTTTATTGGTGGTTGTAAATTCCAACGGAAATGTACCGTTGGAATTTTATTTCTATTGGAATTTCCGTAGAAATTTTAAATTCCAACGCCTTTTTTCCGTTGGAATTTGAGTGATTTCTAATAGTGTCCAATTTTAAATGTGCACGAGTATATTAATTAGTATTTTATAATACTATTTCAGTGCAAAATGAGTTTTGCCCATTACTGAAGTTTTACAAGGGATGAATTAAATCTAATCTCTGCGCTGAAATTTCTATGGTAGGCTGAACAAGACGATTGATTCATAGCATTGTCTATCAAGGAATTGTTGATTTTATGTTACTTTAATAACTTAATAACATAAATGGTTATTTCGATATATTGTGTTAGTCGATGAGTAGAGCAAATTTTTTTAGTTTTTTAGTAAGATAAAACAATTAATATATACTATGGTAAGTTACATATGGATATTGGAATAATCTATGGTAATTTATATACATATTATGTTTTATGTAGTAAGTTTCTAATAATTTCCAAAACATAATTAAAATTGAAATAAGGTATACATAATATGGTAAGTTACTAATTATTTGCTAACTAATGTCTTTTTCATGCCCATTCTAATTCTAGTAAGTAATAATTATATAAAAACGCATGAAACATCAAACACATTCATAATTTTTAGACAATATATGTTAAGCCCTGATTTTAAAATATATGAAATCTGCTTAGCAAAATTTATATGGAGTGAGAAGACAGTTCTTACTAATAATATTTTTTCCAATTCTTTATTCGGCCAAATTAAGAAAATATAAAATCTTCTTACCAAAAATTGGAGAAGGATGTTGTCGATATATATTGATCTTCTTTAAATACAAAATCTACTTATCCGAATTTGATATGATCTCTAGAGAAACAAATTAATACATATTAACAAAATCTGCTTCAAATATTCTCTATTCTTATACTATTATCAAGTAATTAATTCGTAATAACGAACCAAATCTTTTTCATTCATTCCAAACCTGTATAAATAGGTCCTTTAGGAGACACCCTTAATTTCTCACAATCAAAGATAACTTCGGAAATTAATATCGATCGACAAGAACAAACTTGGTCGATATGTCGAAAATGTGGGTGTTGGTAATGATGGTGATGATTGTTGGCACGATTTTATTGCCAGATGTTGTTGATGCTATTCCGAGATGTTGTGGTGAGTTCTTTGCTGATCCCAGATGCTGTCCCCCTGCTCTTCTTGCTGCTGCTAGAAATAATCTTGATCACTTTAATAATGTTAGTTAATGTCTGAAGAATAATTGTGTGTGTGTCCACATTTATCATGTGGCAAAGTAATATTGGAGGACAAACATGGATTAGATTGCTAATCCTTCATCAAGCCAATGAATTCATCTCTTGAATGCTATGTGTGTTTGTATGTATATTAATTAACCTCATTGATTTCTAGTTTGGTTGGTATAAATTCTTACGGAGAATAGTTCTATGAGTAAATATAAAATGGGTTTTGTTTACAAATATAATAATAATAATTGTCAAATAATAACGAAAGAGTAAACATAATATAATCCCAGAAAAGAAAAACAATGAAAATCAATCATATGTGCCCAGCTCAAGTTTGAAGATGTCCACACTGAAGATTAGAAGATCAAACAAGCTAGTGTAATGTGCAACCATTACCTGTTTAATTTAATTTGGAAGAATATGTCCCCTATCTTCACAAATCTTGACAAATCAATCCATAACTCACATTTCTTTTCAAATGCATCATCAGATGGATATAAAATTAGATAATTATCTTACAATAGATGTGAAGAAATTTCACCAGAGATGTGTTTTTGATAGAAATTTTAACTTCTCTGATTCAAGAAGAGATTGGATTGATTTTGGGAGTGGATAAGGAAATGAAGAAGCTTTCCAACACTCTCACTGCCATCCAAATGGTGTTGGAAGACTTATATTACACACCAACCAACCTGATGGCCTATTACAACAGGTGCATTTTGAAGTACAAAATGCAAGAAATTATCGGCCCTCTTCAAAACCTGGGACAGTTCTTCAACAGGAGACGATTGCCTTTCAAGATTCTCGATACTTTCTTGCAACTTCTCCATCAAAGCCTTCTCTCTTCTTACACTCGCTTCCAGAAGCTTTTCTAGATGCGTCCCTCGTTGCTTCCAATATCTCAAGCTTCTTCAGCTCGACTTCTTGCTGTTGCTTGCTAAGGTTGTCGAGCTCTTCTCTTAGGAGACGAACTGCATTCGCCTGTCTGAACTCCCAATTCTTCACCAACTTGTCCAACTGCCAATTTCCTTTCTCACTGTAGTTTGTTAGCTCCATCAAACGCTGGAAATCGACTATGTTTATTTGTTGATGATGCTCTGTTTTCGTGGTCTATCAATGCTTTTCAGTTGCTACTGGACGAGGATTTCGTTGCTCGTAACATAATCTGTGAGACGTTAGTGAAAGATGGAGTGGCCTGAGGGTGGTGATGTGTTAGATGAGGTTATGTTCAATAAGGATGCCAGTATAGTTGATTTCAATCGTTTGATCGAGCTGGCAAACTCTAGTGATAAGGGTAGTGAGCAATTAGCCGATTTGGTGAAGTGTTGGGAGTATAGACAGGCGAATGCTGTTCGTCTTCTTAGGGAGGAGCTCGATAACCTTAGCAAGCAACATCAAGAAGTCGAGCTGAAGAAGCTAGAGATATTGGACGACCATAGGGTTGAAAAAGTTGAAATGGATGGTGAGATGCTTATTAAAACGGGGCTGTTTGGATCGAAGACATTCTTGATTTATGCTGAGCCTGTTTTCAGCAAGGCAGGAGAGACCATTGGTGTCAATTACATGGGGATGGATGTCACTGATCCGGTATAACATTTTCTTGCAGCAAAACACGTCGTATTAGTCCATTACAACGGGATCTTACCTTACATTGTATGGTGGCAGGTAAGAAAGAGAGAGAAGATGGGGAAGCTGAGAGAGGAAATGGCTGTGTAAACGGCTAAGGAGACGGAGCTGAACAAGACGATTGACTTGATTCTGTAACATGAGCTGGTAATTTCTCTTACAATCTGATGCAATTGCATTTCAATCTGATTAGTAATGTCTTTTAAAGAAATGAAACATGGGATTTTGATATGATCACAGGTTGAACTCATGGGAGGCTATCAACATTCATAGCATTGTCTATCAAGGAATTGTCGACTTCAGACTCTATATATGCCAAGCCACGTACATCATCGAACAAACCACCAACACGGTATGCCCCTACGAGAGCTTCAACGCAGCCGGCTATGTTTTTTGAAACCAATAAAACGGGTTGATATCACTGTCACCAGAACTATAATCATTTCACACTTAAAAGTATATTTGCAGTCCGCAACCTAATAGCTGATATCCAGCCACTTTTTTCCGGAATATGATCATGTGCATCATACCGTTTTTAATTCGATTTTCGATCTTTTTAGCATGAAGTAGAGCAAAACCATTCAAAGGTTTCAGATCATCTGTGATTTTCTTTCATTTGTGTATGCGAAGTAGCTACTTTGCTCATAAAAAGTATATTAAAAGGACCTTAACCTTTGAAACTCATGAGCCCCAAATAAGCTACTAGAGTATGAAAATATATTATAAAACCAAACATCTATAGAGTATTTATAAAATAAACGAATTTATGGATAATATGGGTAATTTATTTTATTCAAATTTGAGATGGATATGAGTAGTGTTATTTCTACAAGTTTAATTTGGTTTCAAGTACCTTTAAATGGATGGTACCCTACCCATTGTTACACACACATCACACAGCTCATAATTCCACCAAAAAAAAAAAGACAAATAATTGCAAAGAATATTTTTTTGAAAAAGGAAATTCAGTCAAATCACAGCATTTTTCCTTCCACCATTGTATGGCTCACAGCATTTTGCAACTTTTCCAAAGATAATTTAAAATGAATACCAATTATTAAAGGCAAAAACACATCTTTAATATCAAGAACAAATTTGCCAAGAACCAAATTCCTTCACAGCAGCTTCCTCTGTGCTTTCAATTATTATAAAAAAGGGTTATAATCTCATTGCTTCCTTCTTCCAAGTCTCCAGAATATCTCCATTGCATAGTTAACTTTTGCAACTATTATGGCAGAGGCATTTCTTCAAATTTTGATAGAGAATTTAACTTCTCTGATTCAAGATGAGATTGGATTGATTTTGGGAGTCGATAAGGAAATGAAGAAGCTTTCCAACACTCTCACTGCCATCCAAATGGTGTTGGAAGATGCTGAAGATAAGCAGTTCAAAAACAAAGCTATTCAGAATTGGCTGAGCAAGCTTAATGATATCGCCTTTGAGATTGAAGACATACTCGATGAGTGTGTCACTGAGGTCTCCAAACTCAAGATCCGCAAAGGTGGCATCAGATTCAACTTCGTCAAGAAAATTCTGTATAATCACAAGATCGGAAGAAGGATGAAAGAAGTTGCTGAGAAATTGGATGCTATTGCAGCAGATCGTCACAACTTCCATTTGTGTGAAAGCCAAGTTATAGTAAAGTCAAGCCAGGTTGACTGGAGACGCGAGACGGGATCGGTTGTGAATGAGCCAGATCACATCTATGGAAGGGAAGATGATAAAGAGAAGATTGTGGACGTGTTGCTGAACCAAGTTCCAAATTCTGACCACCAACTCTCTGTGCTGCCTATAATTGGTGTTGGTGGCCTTGGAAAGACCACTCTTGCTCAATTAGTCTATAATGATGAGAGGGTTAGGCATCATTTCGACACCAAATTATGGGTTTGTGTTTCCGATAATTTTGATCTGAAAATTTTGGTGGAGGCTATGATTGAATCGGCCACGGGAAATGCTCCAAGTTTGAAGTATATGGATGCCTTACAGTGCCGACTTCAACAAGTGTTGAATGGAAAGAAATACTTGTTGGTATTGGATGATGTGTGGAATGAGAATCAAGAAGCTTGGGTTAAGCTAAAGAGTATGTTGGCATGTGGATCAAAAGGGTCCTCAATTATTGTGACCACACGTTTACAAAAAGTGGGCGATATAATGAGAACACTTCCAGCTTATTGCTTGAAAGAGTTATTGGAAGAGCATTGTTGGTTGCTCTTTAAATTAAGAGCATTTGGAGAAGAATATGAGCAGCATCATCATCCTAATCTTGAAAGTATTGGGAGACAAATAGTGAAGAAATGTGCTGGTGTTCCTTTGGCTGCTAAGGCTCTTGGAGGGGTTTTGCGATTTAAGAGAGAAGAAAAGGAATGGACTCGCATCAATGAAAGTGAACTTTGGAATCTTCCAGAAGAAGAAGAAAATTCAATCTTACCAGTCTTGAAGTTGAGTTATCGTCATCTATCTGTTGTGTTGAAACGGTGCTTTGTTTATTGTGCTGTCTTTCCAAAGGATTTTAAAATTGAGAAACAAGATTTGATATTTCGTTGGATGGCTCATGGATGCATTTCTTCTAAGGGAAACCAGGAAGTGGAGTATGTTGGTGATCAAGTATGGAATGAGTTGGTTTTGAGATCATTTTTCCAAGAAGTTGTTACAAATGAAAGACGTACCACCTTTAAGATGCATGATCTTGTTCACGATCTAGCTCAGTCCATTATGGAGAACAAAGTTCCTGGAGTGGAAACAAAAGGCAGCAACACAAGTGTTTCAAACAACAAAATACGTGAGGTACATTTGAGTGATTATTCTGGTCATCAAACTTGTTCTTCAAGTATTACACTTCAAGTGTCCACGTCAAACACCATTATGAACTACAATCGTCTGAAAATTCTAAAATTAATTGGCTCAGATATGGTAGAGTTGCCTAGTGCAATACGCCAGTTGAAACATTTGCGGTACTTCGATTTGTCACGTTCTAATATTCATTCTCTTCCTCTGGAGTTTGGAAAGATTAATAATGATACAAGAAGAAGAAGATGGGATATTCCAGAAGACGCATCTGAAAGCCTCTATAATCTCAAGAAATTGGTAATCCATGGTGCAGGGCCATGCCAATCTTTTCCTCAGAAATGGTTTGAAGGTCTAAAGTCTCTCACAAAATTGGAGTTGTATGGATGCAAGATAGGGAGTAGTTTTCCAGAGGGGTGGTTGCGCCACCTCACTGCTCTTGAGGAACTATGGATAGGATCCTGCTCGGAGTTGGTAGAGATGGGAGAGGAGATACGATACCTCCATCTCCTCAAACGCCTCACTCTTTATGGTGTTCGTGATATGGTATCCCTTCCACAAGGACTCCAACATATCCCCACACTCCAATCTCTACAACTGGAATATCTAAATCATCTCACTTCACTGCCGGATTGGTTGGGTAATCTTACGTCCCTCACTCGCTTGGAAATATGGGACTGCCCACAAGTGCCATCACTCCCATCAACAATCAAAGAAATGACAAAACTCGAGGTTTTATCCATTTGGGGATGCCCAGAACTGAAAAGGAGATGTGAGAAAGAAAAGGGTGAAGATTGGCACATCATTGCTCACATTCCCCGACTCGACATATAGTCTGTATTCACACACAAGTATTCATCCACTTCCTTTTCTTCTTTACACCAAAGAACTAATGCTTATACAATGACATTTAGTTATTACTTTTTCATATTTTTCTCTTCTAACTTTAATACTTCCAATTTTAAACGTGCGTGAGTATTTTCTGTACACTTCACATCACAAGAATCTCCTCCAGAAATAAATTATCAAAAAAAAAAACAATGTATGAGTTTTGAGATTCATCACGATTTATCTATCTTGTTAAAATTCATGGAATATTGCTTAGAATTATATATATTTGTGCTTATTAACTCTCTAGACAACTTAATTAATTTGCACATACTTATCTTAAAATTGCATCCATTTTAATACTGAATATTTTAGTGCAAAATGAGTTTTGCCCATTTCTGAAAGTGATGAATTAAATCTAATCTCTCCACTGAAATTTTTGTGGTAGGCTTTTTTCTTTTCTGATGACAAATTATAGTAATAAGTTCAAAGTACAAAATACCATTTTGTGGTTGTTGAAACATGCTTTTAATTTTGTCCAACTTGATTGTCTAGTGAGATAGTTTGAGACTTTGAGTGCAATAATACCATTCTGTATTGTTTGTTTTTATTATAAACATAATTAGTGAAGCAAATTATTATGCACAGAAACTCATGTGATAGCCTCACAAATATACGGAGCATGATATTCATAAGAAAAGCTCATCTTCATAAACCCATATGTGGTTTGCGGATTACGATTTGACTCATATCATGAATTAGATTTGTGAGACAAATAATCATTCTCTTTATATCAAAAGGCAAGAATTGAAGACTAGGGAAGTTTGATGAATGTTTGCATATCATAATGTTTTTTTATGGAGACCGTCTCACCAATTGTGAGATGTCTTTAAAAATTGATATTAATAATAAATAATAAATATTCATTTCACAAAAATTATTCGTGACATCTACTCAATACCTCACACACGTTGTTGTGATTAAAAAATTATCACAATCAGCTAGGGGCCATTAATCATGTGAAGAAATCAAACAAAAAGGATAGTTTAAGAATAATAACCCATGAAGGAATTACAAATACAATTTTATTTACGTGCACACTTATTTAATTCAAGATATATGAATTTTTTATTTTTTTTATTTTTTATAGATAAAATACTAGATTTTATTTTATTTTATTTTATAAAATCGAACTTTTGTCGTCTAGTGAGTTGGTCGCTATCACAAGACACTATATATTTATACATGGAAATTTGGTGTAAGCAATTTTAGTCGTTAAATTTGCAGAAACGCAGTGATTCTCCTTTTTCTTGATTCTTGATTCACAAAATTCTAGAATCCGTTTTTGTATTGATTTCTACTATTCTTTATTAGTAGGAGGAAATCATCATTATCTTTGAATGCATGTTGCGGTGGATCTGAACTGGCTGCTGCGATTCCTAGTGTTTCCGTCTGTGGCGGCGCTGTTTGGGTTTTTCCGTTTAATTCTCGACGCCGCCGCGCCTAGGTTCTCTGTTTCTGTACTAGACTTCTATTTCGGCTCCGCCGGCGGTGATTTTTCTCCTGACAGTATGGTGGCGGCGGCGGACGGTGGAGCCGCCGGGGTTTCTGATTCCTGCCCAGTGTGCGGCCTCCTCACGACGAAACACTGCAGCGGTTGCAAATTGGTTATGTATTGGTATGCTTCGTTAAACCTTAGTCTGTGTTGAGTTTATTGATTGTTTGTGCATGCAAAGGTGTACGTTTTTAGTCGATTGGAAAGAGAGGAGTGCTTTGTGCTTCGATGATTGTACGTTGGTGGAACTGCTTTACATGGTTGGTTCATGTGGCATGCGTGATTAATCTTGAATCGTTAATATTTATATGGGATGTGAATGCATGTAGATTAGTACAGTAAGATTGTATCTTTTGATTGTAACTTGTGTCAAATTCTATTGCTCTGGCCAAATCTGGACTATTGAACATGTGGTGAGAGATCAATCCAGTTAACTTTAATTTTCCATGAATGATAAAGCTGATAGGAAACTGTTCTGTTCAAGCTGTTCTTCAGCAACCAGGACATAAACTAATTTGTAAGTTGTGCAAGAAATACTATGGATTTGATTTTAAGACTCTATCTTAGTGATTCCGGCTCGTTTTTTGGGTGTATGTGATTTGATGATAGAAAATAATAGTTGCTATTAATCTGTGATTATCTGAAATGATGTCTTAGTATTGTCCGGAATTCATAGTATGGTATGTTATGAATTGTGGGTAAAGCAAAGATTGGTGCATGGATACAATTATTAATCCAAGTGAGTGATTGCTCTTATGATCTTATCTCAGTGTTGTAAAACATATCTTGTGCCTGCTAAGTGCTATCAAGTATTAAACTTACATGATCTTTGCAAATCAGCAGTTCAGATCTTGACGTTCATTTAATAGGCCAATAAATTCCAACCAGTTGTAGACTGGATGAGTTGGAAGAAAAGAAATCACTGCATAAGAGTTTCTTTTTTTTGGTGATATAGTGTAATAATTTTGGCTACTGTCAGAGTCCAACAGCCTCTGGGGATTCATAATTATATTTCTACTGATTGGCTAATGTTCACTGCATCTGAAACTCTAGCTCTGAGGCTTGTCAACGTTCTCACTGGAATTCTGAGCATAAAACAAAATGCGAGGGAACCAATTCTCTATTATCGTTACATGCATTGGGGAAAAGTAAAGCTTTTATTCCACACTTTGTTCTTGATAATCAATATTTCAATGCTAAGTGCTAACATTTCCAAACCCTCTTGATTCTTTGCAGCTGCTTTGCTAATGTAGTTCTTCAGTGTCTTGCACACACTCGGCCACTTGTTGCCTTCTTGCTGGAGAAAGGCCACAAGGGAAAACGTAATTGCCTATATAATAACTATCTGTCTCAGTGCATTTTATAAATGTCTATGATTTTTGCTTTTGTGCTTATTGTCTCGGTGCTTATTTTTTGCATTTTATAATCTTGAGACGCTGTCAATTGAGAGGGTTATTGTATGGATTTGGATCAGAGATTGCATTTTTTAAGTCTTCAAGCTCTAGCATCAAGGCTTCCCAGTGTAGCACCACAGACCCATAGGTATATCCTCGTTTGAGTGCTATGGAGAGCGAACTAGCATCCCTTCGTAGCCAATTGGAAAGACACCTCCACCAATGTGCTACTTTTGAGTCTTCTTCAAGGGTACCTTCTGCTGATAATGTTGAGTTGGGTAATGATGATGAACTCTGACTTATTGATATTTTGAGCATCTCTATGGTATGTTGATGTTGGCACTTTAGGATTTGTCATAACATGGGCACCTTTTAGAATTCGTTGTACTATGATATTTTGGTTGCTTCAAGGATTTATTGCATTGTGTAGATATTTTGGGCACATTCTAGGATTTGTTGGGATTCGAATGGTGTTATATGCAATTTTAGATTTGTTGATACTTCGGATATGATGAAATAGGAATGCATATTTTGAGTGATGTTATATATTCAAAAACAAATGAAAAAAAACTAACAGTTTATTATATTTAAATAATACAATGCTATATACTCAAAAAAGAAGGGAAAATTTAACAGGTTATTATATTAACAATTTATTATATTTAGAAATTAACAACTTACTATATATTTATAAAATGTAAACCATAATGAGTAAAAATTATCAGTTTATTATAATAATAAACTAATAACAATTAAATAAAAACAGAGAGGAAAGAGGATAAACAGAGAGGTAAGAGGATAAAAACAGAGAGAGAAGAGGATAAACAGGTAAAATAATAGTAGGACATTTACTAAAGTAACCGCAAAATTATATTAGGATTACAATTAGGATTAAAATTACATATTTAGAACTAAATAAAGACAGTTTGTATAATAACAGTCATTTAAAAATAACATTATACACACACCACTAAATATTCTGTTTATTACCTCTAAATACTTTCCCTCTGCAAAATTGCAAAATCAGAATTGGAGGCTCCTCAGATCCAGCCTTAACACATTCCATCATGATACCATCAAATTCATCCCATAGAGTACAACTCATTTGAATCCTCCTAACAACAAAATCAGCAAAAACAGTTAGCTAATTAATAAAATTGTATTAGAAAACATAAGAATGTATTGTAAATGAAAATTTTATCTCCCTACTCATAATCCTCCAACACTATCTCCATCCATTTGTTC
Organism: Scutellaria baicalensis; assembly: GCA_005771605.1. Lineage (NCBI taxonomy): Eukaryota > Viridiplantae > Streptophyta > Magnoliopsida > Lamiales > Lamiaceae > Scutellaria > Scutellaria baicalensis. Next base: position 1,135,192 of record CM016721.1, on the reverse strand, counting down.
TCTCGATTGTCATGAATTCTGGTAATAGGATTATTAACACAAACAACCCGACCTATGACATCTACAATTAAAAAGTAACATGTTAGGCTTATTATAAGTTTCAGCATAAGTAATTGTACAACAATTATCTTAAGAAACTTAAAATTTAAAAAAAAAAATCACCAAACATTTCAGTCTCGTTCAAGTCTTCAACAACCTACAGTTTAGAAAATGGACGAAAGTCATACATAAACGATGGGAAACTATCATCAAATATCTCAAAAACTTTGGTCTCATTAATAAACATTAACATGTATTTATTGTTTGTTGTCTTGTATTTCATTCTATTATGAAGAACAACAAAGTTTTTTATGGGGTGGGATTATCCACACCTTCAATATTTCTAAACACACCCCATTTACTAAACAAACCCTATTAGAGAGCCCAGCCCATTTTATACGAAAAAATATAAGTAATTGACTTTTCTACCATTCAATTTAACAAAAGTGTTTTTTTACCACAAAAGATAATAAAGTGATCTTTTCTACACTATTTTGACTCGGTCATGGACAAATGATTGAGTAATGATCGAGTGATGATATATTCTATTTATTTATATTATTATTTAACAATTGATTTATCCAACAAATCATATAAATTGATAAAATTAATTAAATTGATAAATGAGACTCAACTAATAGAAAAAAATGAGGATCGTTTAATTGAATGAGGATTTCTAATAGTGTAATCGAACCACTTTTGATTACTAAACAATTGAAAATTCAAATTTTTTAAATTAGTAATCGAACCACTATTGATTAATTTGTAATAGTGTAATTTATATTTGTAATAGTTAATTAATGGATATAGTATTATAGTGGTTCGATTACATATATTAATTAGTAATCGAACCATTACATATAAATAGTATTATATATATATACATTTATTAAAATTAAATTGATTTCACATACATATAAATAGTATTATATATACATACATTTATTAAAATTAAATTATTATTACTAATAATTACCACATTATTAGTGGTAATTGAACCACTACATGTAATTATCACATTTTGTAAATTACCACTATTATTAGTGGTTCGATTAAACATTAATAATTAATGTATATATTGGTTACTTTATATAAACACTAATAATCGATTAAACACTAATAATTACCACTATATAGTGGTTCGATTAAACACTATATAGTGGTTTGATTAATGTATGTATTTTAATTTACTTTATATAACTAGTGGTTCGATTAATGTATATAGTGGTTCAATTAATGTATATATTTTAATTTACTTTATATAATTAATGTATGTATTTGACATAATGGTTCGAGTAACCAAACAAAATTGGTTTTTTACATGGTTACTCGAACCACTAATTAGTAAATTACATATAATTAATTAGTAATAGTGGTTCGATTTGTAAATTACATGTAGTAAATTACATTGTAAATTAGTAAATCACAACTAATCTAACCACTATCTTAATTAAGTAATACTATGGATTTGATTTAAGACTCTATCTTAGTGATTCCCGCTCGTTTGTTGGGTGTATGTGAGTTGATGATACAAAATAATAGTTGCTATTACTCTGTGGAAATAGGTAAGTAAAGCTAATTTTATTCCACACTTTGTTCTTGATAATCAATATTTCAATGCTAAGTGCTAACATTTCAAACCCTCTTTGATTCTTTGCAGCTGCTTTGCTAATGTAGTTCTTCAGTGTCTTGCACACACTCGGCCACTTGTTGCCTTCTTGCTGGAGAAAGGCCACAAGGGAAAATGTAATTGCCTATATCATAACTATCTATCTCAGTGCATTTTATGTATACGAGTATCAGCACATGCGTCGCATGTGGACGATGAATTATTTAAATCAAGAATATTATAATATAATTAACCTTAAATCAATTTTTGAGTTAGTTAAAAGTGGCCAAATAAGGAAATAAGTTTTAAAATATAGCTAACATAGGCTTTAGTAATTTTCGAGAACAAAAATTGGGTCTTTTGGACAACAAGGGGAACGAAACTGTAAAACTAAGACTGATCAAGCGCCATCTAAAAAAGTTTTTGTTGCATTAGTAAGTCTCATGTAAGACCGTCTCAGGGATCATTTCATGTGAGACGGGTCAATCTATGACCAACATTTCACAATTCGTATATAAATTCATGGATATGAGATTTCTTAATGGTTAAAAAGGATTCGTCTCACGGAAATCATCCATGAGATTCTAACGTAAAAATAAGAACAAAAGTTTTGAAATATTTATTTATATACAATATATCTCACAATTACAAAAGATATATTAAAATTGCACTTAATTTTAAAATTGGTAATAAGAATAATTTTAACATTATGTAATTAAAGTTTAAAAAAGAATAAAAAATTTGAAAGCTTACATTCTAATTGTTTCTATATATTTTTTGTTGAATTTTTTTAATGGCTCGATAAATAATTTGATAAGTTAATGAGTTTTTGAATTGGTTAAAAGTGACCAAATGACAATATAAGTTTTGAAATATTTATTTTCATACAACATATCTCATAATTACAAAAAACATATTAAAATTTCTTTAACTTTAAATTTGATATGAGAGTAAAATTGTAGACATTAAAAAGTTAATAAAATTTAAAAATTAATTAAATATTGTTCAGCAATGAACAACATTCTAAACAACAACAAATAATAATTCGTAGTCTTAGTAATATATTTTTAATAATTCTAAATATAAATATAAACATTGAAAAGATCGGTCTAAATAACACGATCATTTTTATTGACAAAACTATTACTTTTTGAAATTCTTCCATCAACGAAAACATTGATATGTCATTTTTAGGAGTGAAAGTGACAAAATTGTACCAACTTTACTCTTTTTATATATACATATATTTGAATATTAATTGATACATAAAATAAAACTTATAAGTACTTCTTTACATACAACATTAATTAGTACATAAATATAATTAAAAATAAAATTGATATATAAATAAAAACAAAGAATAATATTAATAACTTATTTATTATGACTATAAAATTTGGAGAGAACTAAAAGCACCACACACATTTATTATATAATTTTTTTTTTGTGAAAAGACTAAAATATCCTTAATTAATACATCAAATACTAAGGGCACCACATAAAAAATTAAATTGGATACCAACAATACTAAGGGCACCACACACTCTCCCTCTTCTTCTCCATCAAAACGTCTTCTCCATTAACACTTACGAAAAAAAATTCATCACTTGTTTGGTTGATTTTTGTAGAAATTTGTTTACATATCTTTAGGGTTTGTTATGGATTGGTGAACCAAGAGTTTAATTTGATGAATTTGTGTGTAAAAATTGCTATTTTTTGGCAAATTTTTTGAAAAATCGAACAAGTGTTTTTGAAAAAATTTGTGCACGCTTCGGCACTGGTCGACCGAAAGCGCAACGGGACAAGCGGTCGGGACTGCCGAACGCGCAGAGCGGTGCGCGGCCAAGGCAGCCGAACGCACAGGGCGGCGCGCGGCCAAGGCGGCCGAACGCGCAGGGAAGCGCGCGGCCGAACACGCAGGGGGGCTGCCTTGGCTTGCAGAGGGGAGGGGGTTGAGGGCGAGTGGCGTTGCAGAGGGAAGGGGGTGGGGGGCAACGGGCTGAGGGCGGGGGTGAGGCGGCGGCGGGGGACTGTTGGAGTTGAGCGGCGGGCAGACGGCGGCGAACTGGAGTTACAGGGGTGGGGGTGGGTGGATCTCCAGCAGGCTGGGTTGCAGGGGATGGGCGCTGGAGTTGCAGGCGGCTGGAGAAGAAGGAGTTGCAGACGGCTGGAGAAGAAGACTCTTTCTTCTTCTTTTTTTTTTTTTATTTTTAATAATTTTTATTTTTGATAAAGGATATTTTTGTCTTTTCATATTTTATTAAATTGTATCAAATAATTGTGTGGTGCTCTTGGTAAAATGTGTGGTGCTTTTAGTTCTTCCCTAAAATTTTCACTAAATTTATACCGTCCAATAATAAGTTAGGAAACTGAAGAGTTGAAATAAATATGTACACAATATTTATATTTCAAACTCTTTAAAATAAGCTTTGTTGTATTAATTTACTGCACTTTTGAAATTTCATTTTTTTCGTAGTTCAATAACTTCTATCACAACTATGATAATAAATTCCAATTAATTAATTAAATGTTTTAATCTAAAAAATGAAAATAAAATGAATTTGTATTAATAGAAATGTTGAAATTATTCATTGAAAATTTTATATTGTTTGTAATTTATAATTTACAGAATTTAGTTGATTTGTTAGCTTTCATATATAATTTTTCTTAATTAACATAATATCTGAATGAGTTTGAATTTTATTTTTTTAATTCTATATTCTTAGATTTAATCGTGTGATCTTATTATATATATATATATATATATATATATATATGAGATTCTTATAAAATTTCTCAACTTTTCATTTTTTGAATATTTTTTGTGTTCTTTTAATATAATTTAATCACTATGTTTCCTAAAATTTTATATTACTTTCCAAATGGGTGAATTTTATAATTTCAAGTTTTCAAACATACTAATTAGATTTATTATTCTCTAAAATTTGATCAATTATTCTTTGTTATTGTAATAAAATCTGATGAATTAATATGGCCCAAAAAAATATAAATAATAAGATTTATAACTCAAATGTCCAATTGAATTCCTTATTAAAGCTCATTATTATGACAAGACAACTTTGGGAGGGAAAGTGACACTTTTGTAAATTCTCCCAAGTGTCTTGCTTTTATATAAGTACAGATATAGATGAATCAGCTTTGTTCTTGAGGTCATGGTTTCAATATTTTAAGAAGATCTTTGATTTAATGAACAGCCTGATATGAATGTTTGACTGAAATGTATCGACTATCTCCATTGAATAATATCGGTACTTTCAGTTGCTGGCAGCCTACCCCGGAGGAATAACAAGCAAACAGTCACTATAGTTTTGATCTTCATTGCAATTTGCTTCAGTCTTGCAGTGCGTACTGGGTACACCACTGCTACTGCTGTTTCGAAGCTTCTGTTAGCAGCATCAGTTTTCCTATTCCTTTGGGGCAAACTATCCCAGTAAACGTAAGCAATCCAATCTTTCCTGTTCCTTTTTTAATATCCTCGAGTGAAAATACAATGTGTGAGAAGGAATATCAATCAGTTGCATTGGTGTATATAATGGCGAAGTTACTCATTTCTACTATGATGCTTCTATCTATTCACAATTTACTGCCATTCGGTTTCTTGTCAACTAAATACCTGATGCTACGTTTAATTCACTGTGCAATAGCTAGTCCTCTCGCTTATTTTACTTCTCGGTTAGAGCTGTTTTACAATCTATGTTTAAATTAAATTCAAAAAAAGTCCATAGTAAATTAGAGTTCTTATCATAATAGTACTCTATATGATTTTGGTTTAGAAATTCTAATATAAAATTATTTAAATATGAAAATCATAAATTACTATTATAACCTTAAATAAAATCTTTAATAATAATATATTAGATATTTCATATTTTGTAAAAAATATTCATACTTTTATATAAGTAATAGATGTACGTTCTTACCGCATCCTAGTTTAAACCAAAAAAATCAATTGGGAAGGTTCCACTATATTTTAATTATTTTTTTATTTGATAACAAGTTGTCTTTAGCACAAGTGGATTTCTTAAATATTAGCAACCAACAACTCTTGTTTAATTTGCAAAGAAATTTCAGCACTTGCACAATTAAGGACAAAGACTTGTTTTATTTAAAAAGCAAGTCAATAATCCAATCACCTTCCTCCCATTTACCTTCACCACCACAGCATATATTATATAACAATTATTGACCCCTTTACTATCATTAACCATTTTGCTAAGAATCACAATCCTTCTTTCTGCATAAACAAACTTTTCATAAACTACTTCTTTGATTTCAATTATTGATGCAAAAAAAAAAAAAAAAAAGGCTAGAATCACATATCTTCTTTCTGCCTGCACAAAATTTTCTTTCAATCCTACACATCTCCATCGTATAGTTTCTATTTTGCACGTGCTCTTAAATTTCTAGAGTTCCTCTTTGATCAACTATTTCGACATTATCATGGCAGAGCGCGAACTTCTCTGATTCAAGAAGAGATTTGAAAAATATAATTTCGATTACATAAATAGGATACTCTAGTTTAAATTGAACGTCTTAAATTATAATAATAGGAAGTTATTTTTCTAGTTAAATTGGTGTAAGAATGTAATGAATTAAAAATTATTTTAATTTTAAAAAATAATTATGCATTTGGCCCGATTTGGCCCGTTGGCCCGATGGCCCAAGCAGGGTTGGCCCGGACACCAATTTCGTAGGCCCGACCAAAGGATGGGCCGGGCCGGGCCGACTTTATCATTTGGCCAGTTTGGTTGGGCCAGACTGGGCCGGGCGGCCCGAATTGCCACCTCTACATTTTGCTAAGAAACTTTACTAGTTATGATATTCGTACATAAAAGTCATACTGATACAACATAAATGTCAGCATATAAATAAAATAAAAATACAAGCATGGATCCCAGTCCTATGCAACTTTTCCGATCTTGTATTTATTTTCTAGTGAATTATCCTTCAATTCTTTCACAAAACATTGTAGAGGGAGTCGTTCATCAATTAACGATGTAGTTGCAACTTGCGACATAGAAAATCACTGTGATTTTATGCGTCTGAAATTGTCATTTTCTAGTCATTGACTTCATTTTTCATAACGGGTAGAATATAAAATGTAAACTACTCATTTTCTGGTCATCGGCTTCATCATCCCCAAATTTGTTGCGTCATCTTTCAAGAAATGAACCAAATGCAGGTTTATCAGTGAAACAATTTCGTATGTTGCAACTACTTAGATACTCTTTAACTTTGTTGGTCATGTATAAATTGTTGCTGGCAAAACAGATATAGTCATCTTCATATGCACATAAAATTTCATCTTACGCTCTTGGACAATGTGTGATGTACTTGAAAATAATTCAAATAATAATTGCCCCATATTCTAGTATTTTACGGTTTACAACAAATATCTCAAAATGCAACAACTTTTAAGTTAAAGATAGTAGCACATCGAATTCAAAAAAATTCGAAAATGAGGAATTGTCTCACAAGAAGAGAGAATTACAATGGCAAGAAAATTAAGAATGCAAATGTAGTGGAGCGAATGATATTATTAGATATGTGGTCTATTCATCGAAGTTGAAAATGTGTGGTTTCTTCCTAATATACCCAACTTTTTTTTTAATTTACCTTTGAGCTCAAAATATATTATTTAATGCACAAAGAATCAAAACCAAAAGAATCAATTGGGGAAGGGTACACTATATTTCAATTATTGTTTTATTTGACAACTAGTATTTAGAATCTAATGGATTTTAGCACAAGTGGATTTCTTAAATATTAGCAACCGACAACTCTTGTCTTGCAAAGAAATTTCATCAATTAAGGACAAAGACTTGTTTTATTTAAAAAGCAAGTCAATAATCCAATCACCTTCCTCCCATTTACCTTCACCACCACAGCATAAATTCTTTCTGCCTAAACAAAATTTTCATAAACTTCTTCTTTGATTTCAATATTGATAAGGAGAGAGAGAGTGCTTCTTTCTGGCTTCACAATTTTTTTCTTTCAATCCTACACATCTCCATCGTATAGTTTCGATTTTGCACGTGCTCTTAAATTTCTAGAGTTCCTCTTTGATCCAACCATTTCGACATTATCATGGCAGAGGCATTTCTTCAAGTTCTGATAGAGAATTTAACTTCTCTGATTCAAGAAGAGATTGGAATGATTTTGGGAGTCGATAAAGAAATGAAGAAGCTTTCCAACACTCTCACCGCCATCCAAATGGTGTTGGAAGATGCTGAAGATAAGCAGTTCAAAAACAAAGCTATTCAGAATTGGCTGAGCAAGCTTAATGATATCGCCTTTGAGATTGAAGATATACTCGATGAGTGTGTCACTGAGGTCTCCAAACTCAAGATGCGCAAAGGTGTCCTCGAATTCAACTTCGTCAAGAAAATTCTGTATAATCACAAGATCGGAAGAAGGATGAAAGAAGTTGCTGAGAAGTTGGATGCTATTGCAGCAGATCGTCACAACTTTCATTTGTGTGAAAGCCATGTTATAGTCCAGTCAAGCCAGGTTGACTGGAGACGCGAGACGGGATCGGTTGTGAATGAGCCAGATCACATATATGGAAGGGAAGCAGATAAAGAGAAGATTGTGGACGTGTTGCTCAACCAAGCTCCAAATTCTGACCACCAACTCTCAGTGCTGCCTATAATTGGTGTTGGTGGCCTTGGAAAGACCACTCTTGCTCAATTAGTCTATAATGATGAGAGGGTTAGGCATCATTTCGACACCAAATTATGGGTTTGTGTTTCCGATAATTTTGATCTGAAAATTTTGGTGGAGGCTATGATTGAATCGGCCACGGGAAATGCTCCAAGTTTGAAGTATATGGATGCCTTACAGTGCCGACTTCAACAAGTGTTGAATGGAAAGAAATACTTGTTGGTATTGGATGATGTGTGGAATGAGAATCAAGAAGCTTGGGTTAAGCTAAAGAGTATGTAGGCATGTGGATCAAAAGGGTCCTCAATTATTGTGACCACACGTTTACAAAAAGTGGGCGATATAATGAGAACACTTCCAGCTTATTGCTTGAAAGAGTTATTGGAAGAGCATTGTTGGTTGCTCTTTAAATTAAGAGCATTTGGAGAAGAAAATGAGCAGCATCATCATCCTAATCTTGAAAATATTGGGAAGCAAATAGTGAAGAAATGTGCTGGTGTTCCTTTGGCTGCTAAGGCTCTTGGAGGGCTTTTGCGATTTAAGAGAGAAGAAAGGGAATGGACTCGCATCAATGAAAGTGAACTTTGGAATCTTCCAGAAGAAGAAGAAAATTCAATCTTACCAGTCTTGAAGTTGAGCTATCATCATCTATCTGTTGTGTTGAAACGGTGCTTTGTTTATTGTGCTGTCTTTCCAAAGGATTTTGAAATGGAGAAAGAAGATTTGATATTTCGTTGGATGGCTCATGGATGCATTTCTTCTAAGGAAAACCAGGAAGTGGAGGATGTTGGTGATCAAGTATGGAATGAGTTGGTTTTTAGATCATTTTTCCAAGAAGTTGATACAGATGGAAGGCGTACCACCTTTAAGATGCATGATCTTGTTCACGATCTAGCTCAATCCATTATGGAGAACAAAAGTCCTGGAGTAGAAACAAAAGGCAGCAACACAAGTGCTTCAAACAACAAAATACGTGAGGTACACTATTCTCGTCGTCAAACTTGTTCTTCAAGTATTACACTTCAAGTGTCCACGTCAAACACCATTATGAACTACAATCGTCTGAAAATTCTAAAATTAATTCACTCAGATATGGTAGAGTTGCCTAGTGCAATAGGCCAGTTGAAATATTTGCGGTACTTCCATTTGTCAAATTCTAAAATTCGTTCTCTTCCTCGTACATTTTGTGATCTTTGGAATTTGCAAACATTAATTTTGAATGGTTGTCGTCTTCTTAAGAGTTTGCCGAAGAACATGAGATACATAACCAATCTGCGTCATATTTTTTTAGAAGGGTGTTGGGAATTGAGTGATATGCCCTCCAGAATTAGGGAATTAGTCTGTCTAAAGACATTGAGTGTGTTCATAATAGGTAAGAAAATAGGCAATCAACTTGATGAATTGGAACACTTGAATCTTGGAGGTAGGCTTGAAATTATGCATATGGAGAGAGTTTCAAACCATTTGAATGCGAAGAAAGCAAATCTTGTTGGGAAATCAAAGCTTGAAGATTTGGTCTTAGATTGGGGAAGTGAGAGTACATCCTCGAAATCGGCAAGTATGAAGGAAGATGAGCAGATACTGGAAGCTCTTCAACCTCATGTGAATTTGAAGACTCTGAAGATATCGGGATTCAGAGGGGGACAATTTCCTCTTTGGATGACAAAAATGGAAAACTTAACAGAGATAAAAATAAAAAACTGCCCAAATTGTACTCATCTTCCACCGATCGGAGGCCTTCCTCGTCTTCGGTGCTTGATTTTAATTGATCTTGAAAGTCCTACGTGGATCTGCAAAAACAAAAACAAAAGTTGTCCCAATCAAAGTACACGGTGTTGTCGGCGGTGTCGACAACACCAGCGTAACACACAGCGGAAAAATAGATCGAATTGAAAGTTGCAGAACACAAACGATATATCCACGAGTATACAAATACTCGTGGAATGCCTTCAGGGCGAAAACTCCTTTATTGAATATGTGTATGTGTACAAAGGAGAAAGAAAGATCTCTAAAAGAGACTCTTTCGAACAAACGACTCAATACGTCCTATGTGATGTATGTGAAACCTAGGGACGTATACAAACTATCTCAGTTGAACACTCCGAAGAACACCTATACTAAAAGTCAAGAGTATGCAAACTCTATGACACACAAGAAAAACGATGTTGCCTACGGTGTGAACAACACAACTCGTAACACCAGTGTACTGCCTATACTAGACTGCTTAAGCTCTCGATTCTGTGTATACTTGATCTTCAGCAGCTTCATCTATTTATAGACCTTGGAGTACACTTGGTGTAGACTCCACTTCCATGATCTCCATCACTCCATGATCTTCCATGTTCTATCGTGCATGAAGAATGGGAAGTGGACATGTTCTTCATCTTCTTCCACTATCTTGGACTCCTTCAACTCTACTTCTTGAACCTCATCTTGACTTATTCTTTTCTGGACTTTGATCTCCACAATCCCACGTTCTTGGATCACATTATCTCACTCTTAAAAATCCCGTACACAACTTTGAATCCTATCAACAAGAGCACACAACAACTTCCTAAAACTTAGGAAGATTTGTTAGTCATATTTGAGATTCAAATTATTCAACACGTGATTTACCAAGTCAAATCTTTAAGTGAAAGAATTAAATCCTTTTCCAAATCTTATCAAATAAATTATCCAATTTAAAACCTAATTAAAATCTAATTTGATTTTAGGATAATATTGAAAAAGGAAAATTAATATTGTTGGAAAATCCAACATTAACAATCTCCCCCTATTTTTCTTTTTCATCTCAAAACCTAAATCAAATTGATTTTCTCCCCCTCAAATCAATTTCCATCTAATTTTGAATTTAGGATAAACTTGAAAAAGAAAAATTATTATTGTTGGAAAATCCAACACTAACAATCTCCCCCTATTTTTCTTTTTCAGCTCAAAACCTAAATCAATTAGATTTTTCTCCCCCTTAATTAAAACTCCCCCTTAATCCTGCAAACACAAACAATCACAAAGAATTAAAGATTAATCATTCAACACAATCATGAAAAAGATTCATCAAAACTTTCTCCTTCGCCACTTTCACCATAGGAATTGTCTTACCATATCTTCTCCCCCTTTTTGAGCTGAAAATTAGCTCATAAAAATGGTTCCCTACTTCAAAGTATATCAACAAAGACGTTGGGCCAAATGTTGCCAAATTGAAGAGGCAACATCCGGTGTATAGGGCGAATCACAAATTCGATTGCCAATGAAAATTGCCTTGGCACCATCATCTTAGTAGACCGTATCTTGAAGCAAAGGACTTTAAGGACAGAGAAAAATGGAGAGGGGAATAAAGTAGTTTCGTCCTTACCTCAGATAAAAAAAAGGCAGAGGTAGGTGGTATGGGCAGTGTTGCGCCGGTGTGGGCAACACCGTCAGAAGACACTGCAGCAAAAGGGAGCATGAGAAGTGCTGGATAAGATTGTTTCAGCTTCTCCATAAACTCAAGAACAGCAAGGGGAATAATAGGATCAGCTATGGGAGAAATTTGAGTGAAGAAATTTAGGGTTTGGAAGAAAGAAGAAAAAGATGATCTTCGAAGAGAGAGAAAGAGAATTGGAGAGTGTGATAGCACGCAATGTGAGTGGAGAGATATACTCGATTTTCTGAATTGAAAACAAACCTGAGCCTTTTGAAAATTTTTAGATAAAATCAAGAGATTTGAAAAGATATGAAATTAAGAGAAAATCTCAACAATTTTTCACAAATATAGGGATCACAAAATTCGAATTTTAAATTTGAAATTGAGTCATCCAAACATCAAATATATCCACTATATATTATTAGGATTAAATGCAGATACCTGGGGATGCATAGAATTTAAATCCCATAAAAATCGCACACAATGTAACTGACTGGTGTTGTCCCTGATGTTACGTAACACTGCGATGACACCATACAAAATTTTTGGCTCTTGAAAATTTTTCGTTTTGTGCACACGAAATTAAAGTCATACATACCTGACCTCAACCAACCTTTTGAAAAGAGAGCACTGTCGTAGCGAGCGCCATGCTTCTAGTTACTCGGTTGTGAGATCAAGTTTTTTCTTTTCGACTTGGTTGTGGTATCTCCTACACCTTTTGACAAGGAAGCATCGTCGCAGCGAACGCCGTGCCCCGAGTTACTCAGTGAGGTCACACAACACATTTTATTAAGTCACTAGGCTGCCTGAAAAGCATCGTCGTAGCGAGCGCCGTGCTCCAAGTGCTTCGTGACTTATATCAATTTTTCGAACAAAAGTGCACTATAGAATATGAGCCTTTACCAAAATAGGTGTCCAAGCAAGTGTTTTCACATAAGAAACATACTGGTCAGATACAAACAAGCATACATATGCCTAGAAAGCCTAAAAAATAAAAAATTATTCTAAGGGTGTTAAGAGTGGTGTGAGCAACATGATCGGTAACACCCGCAAAACAGCATGCACATTCAAACAATGCACAATCCGAGAGACTTCTTTAGGGAAGAAAATCTCTCTAAATCTAAGGCTTTTGTAAATATATCTGCTATTTGGTTTTCAGTGGATACATAATCAAGTTGGATTAACCCTTTTTCAACTAAATCTCGAATGAAGTGATGCCTAATATCTATGTGTTTAGTTCGAGAATGTTGAACAGGATTTTTGGAAATATTAATTGCACTCGAATTATCACAAAATAGGCTCAAAGATTCATTTTCAAAACCATAATCATCAAGCATTTGTTTCAACCACACAAGTTGAGTACACGCACTCCCGGCGGCCACATATTCGGATTCGGCGGTGGATAAAGAAACACAGTTTTGTTTTCTACTATGCCAAGATACTAAGTTATTGCCTAAGTAGAAACAACCACCACTAGTACTCTTCTTATCATCTACATCTCCAGCCCAATCAGAATCACTAAATCCCACCAAATTAAGATTAGTGTCCTTAGTATACCAAATACCTAAATCTATCGAACCGGAAACATACCTTATGATACGCTTCACTGCTTGAAGATGCGAGATTTTAGGATCAGATTGGTAACGTGCACAGACACCAACACTATACATTATATCCGGGCGGCTAGCGGTCAAGTAGAGCAAACTGCCGATCATCGATCTATAGAGGGTGTTGTCAACACCATCGGCAACACTGTCTTTCGACAGCTTTTGTGTCGAACCCATGGGGGTTCTCATAGGCTTAGAATTTTCTAAACCAAAGCAAGATACCAAATTCTTGGCATACTTGCTTTGAGAAATAAAAATTCCTTCCTTTAATTGCTTAACCTGCAAACCTAGAAAGTAAGTTAGTTCTCCAATCATGCTCATTTCGAAGGTGGATGACATAGCATGCACAAAATCATCAAGATCACTTTGACAAGTAGATCCAAATACAATATCATCAACATAAATTTGAGCTATCATGCAATTGCGATCAGTTCTCTTAACAAAAAGAGTACGATCGGCCATGCCTCGAATGAATCCAAACTCAAGTAGGAAAGAGGTCAATCGACCATACCAAGCTCTAGGAGCTTGTTTTAATCCATACAATGCCTTCTTGAGTTTGTAGACATAATGAGGTTGATAAGGATCTTCAAAACCTTTTGGTTGTTCAACAAACACTTCCTTATCTAAAAACCCATTCAAAAATGCTCCTTTTACATCCATTTGATAAAGGGTAATTTTCAAATAACAAGCAATTGCAAGAACTAACCTAATCGATTCAATTCGAGCAACGGGTGCGAAGGTCTCATCATAATCGATGCCTTCGACTTGTGTGTACCCTTGTGCTACAAGTCGTGCTTTGTTTCTTACAATGTTCCCCGACTCATCCGATTTATTTTTAAAAATCCATTTAGTTCCAATCACATTAGTATCGGATGGTCTAGGAACGAGAAACCAAACATCATTTCTAGTAAATTGTTCAAGTTCTTCTTGCATTGCTTGTATCCAAAAATTATCTTTTAAAGCTTCAGAGACATTTTTGGGTTCAATTGGAGAGACAAAACAGTAGAATTTTACCTCTGAAAATGTGGTTGACATACACACATGTCTTACCATTTCCTTGTAATTCACGGGGTCTTTTCTACGAGTTCGAACACCATCGTTTACTCCCCCTATCACCTGTGTGGTAGGGTGATTTTTTCTGATGCGAGCAGGTGGATCTCTTCGAACTTGATCAGGTAGATCATCATCACTTTCATCGGATTCAGGTTCTGCCGATGTTGTCACTGGTGTTGCCGCTGGTGTTGTCTCTGGTGTCACGACACTGGGGGCAACATCAGTATTTCCAGTTTCATGAACAACTGGAATTTCAACTAGATCAGTCACGGCATCTTCATAAGATTTACCTGTAAGATCAGAGAAGTCATCAAACACAATATTAACTGATTCTTGAATAGTCCTCGATCTTAAGTTAAAAACTCGATAAGCATGACTATTCAAAGAATATCCAAGAAACACGGCTTTGTCACTTTTTGCATCAAACTTAGCAAGATTATCTCTATCATTCAAAATGTAGCAAAGACACCCAAAAACATGAAAATGTTTAAGATTAGGCTTTTTCCCTTTCAAAATTTCATAAGGGGTCATTTTGCTACCCGGTCTTAAAAAGACTCGATTACCAATATAGCAAGCCGTGTTCAATGCTTCAGCCCAAAAACGTCGTGAGAGGTTCTTAGAACTGAGCATGACACGAGCCATTTCTTGCAAAGTTCGATTTTTCCTTTCCGCAACTCCGTTTTGTTGAGGAGTTTTAGGAGCCGAAAATTGGTGTTCAATGCCTTTCTTTTCACAAAAATCAGTAAACAATTTGTTTTCAAATTCCTTTCCATGGTCAGACCTAATGCTCAAAATTTTAGAAGAAAATGAGGTCTTAATCCTAGTGTACAAAATCTTAAATTGAGAAAACGTATCCGATTTTTCACGTAAAAAGAAAATCCAAGTATATCGGGAAAAATCATGAACAATCACATAGGAATACCTCTTTCCTCCAAGACTTTCAACTTCAACTGGTCCCATTAAATCCATGTGTAAAAGTTGAAAACAATGAACAGTACCTTGGTGTTGTCCGTGGTGTGATGTAACACTGTGGGGAACACGGGTCTGTTTACCTTTAAGGCAGTCTCCACACACTATCTTACCATTGTGATTGAGGCTTGGCAGTCCTTGTACGGCCTCAAACTTCATTAACTTTTGGAGAGTTCGAAAATTCACATGGCCTAATTTTTGATGCCACAAAATCGTGTCATCAAACTTAGCCTTGTTACATGTGATATTTTCTCCAACAAGATAGCAATTGTCATGAGATCTAGTACCTGTCATGATACACATGTTAGACTTATCATAAACTTCACACGAATCCTTAGTAAATTTTACCTCAAGGTTGTCATCACATAATTGACTTATGCTAATTAAATTAGCCATAAGACCATCGACTAAAAATACATTAGACAACCTGGGAAAACCTGGTAGATTAAGAGTTCCTTTGCCAATGATTCTACCCTTAGCACCTCCTCCATAAGTAACGGATCCTTCGGTAATAGGCACAAAATTACACAAGTATTCTTTAGTGCCCGTCATGTGGCGTGAGCAACCACTATCAAAGTACCAAGAACCTGAAATGTTAGACTTAAGAGCAGTAAAAACAACTTGGCAGACTTGTGCAGTTTGTTTAGGAACCCAAACTTTCTGTCCAACAGTGGTGTTGCGGGCGGTGTTGCGTGACACCGGAGGTAACACCAGACCACTGGCTCGATCATTTTTCAATTTTCGACAGTATGGTCTTATATGTCCAGGTTGAAAACAGTAATGACAAACATATTTTCTTTTCCTAAGACCTGAACCGTTGGATTTTATGGACTCTTTCGATTTTTCTTTCACAAAATTAATCTTAGCATGTGAATCGACAAAAAGGTTTGGAAAAACATTATCAACAGTTTTACTTGATCCAATACCTGATTTTGTTGAATTACCTGATCCCATGATTTCACTTGCCTTGGTAGAACTTGAGTTCCATTTTGCAATTAAGGATTCCGTCTCTTCAAGCTTGAATTCCACCTTTCCAAGTTCTATGTCCTTCTTGGTGAGAGCGGTTTCCAGCTTTGCTACTGAGTTTTTCAGCACATCATTCTCCTTAGATAAAGCTTCCTTTTCCTTGGATATGGCTTCCTTTTCCTTGGAAACAATTTCGACTAGCTTGCATTGCTTTTTCCATTCCTTAAGTAAGGAGTTATAAAGACCATGAAGTTCTTCAATGGCTTCATCTTTATCTAGGTCATCTCCAGCAAGTGAATCTGTATCATCACAAACAACATTAAGGCAGGTTATGTTAGCAAAGTCAAACAGTTCATACCTCTGTGGTGTTGTCTGCGGTGTTGTCTGCGGTGTCATGACACCGGTGTTGGCAACACCGTCGGTAACACCAGTAGCGATTTTTGCAAACAGGGCTGTGGAACTTTCAGTTTCAACTTCCTCATCATCCTCATCGTCACTCATGGATACCCAGTGATTTTTCAGACCATACTTCCTCAAAGTATTGGCACACTCATTAGCATAGTGACCCCAACCCGAACAAGCTCGACATTGGATGGTATCGAGATGTTTGGGGTCATTCCATCCATGATCTGAAGTTGTCTTCTTAGGTTGACGTTTGGACTGAGAGGATGATCCAGTTGGCTTCCATTGAGATCGATCATTGGATCGATTGAACGGTTCCTTCCCTTTCGAACGAGGCTTCTCCTTGTTGAACTTTCTCACCATGGTGTTGAACTTCTTCGTCAACATGGCTACATTCTGCCCCTCGGTGACTTCCTCCAATGGTTCATCATCTTCTCCAGATTCTTCATTGTCTTGAGCTTGCAAGGCTATGGTTTTAGGCTTGTAGCCCGCTTCCATTTGGCTTTGAAGGTTGAGCTCAAAAGTTTGAAGAATACTTTGAAGTGTATCAAAGTCCATTATTGAAAGATTATGGACTTCCTCAATGGCGGATACCTTGATGTTGAACCTTGGTGGCAGCGTTCGAATGGCCTTAGACACGAGTTGCTTGCGTCCAATTGGTTCTTCAAGCATTTGGGCTTGATTCGAGATGTCCCGGAGCCTCTCAAAGTAGGTTCCAATGTCTTCATTCTCCTCCATGCGCATATTCTCGAACTTGGACATAATCAGCCGCAACCGAGCCTCACGAACACACTTTGCACCTTCAAAATGCTTCTGGAGAGTATCCCAAGCATCCTTGGCATGGGCAGCGTTTTGGATCAATCGAAACACCTTGTAGTCCACCGTTTCGAAAATGACATTGATGGCCTTTTCATTGAAGTTGGCATTGTGGATCTCATCGATTGTCCACTCGGTTTGAGGTTTGAGAACCATTTCACCATGGACCTCCTTCATAGGAGCATTGTAACCTTCCAAAACGGCAGTCCAAGCACGTGCATCAATGGACTTGATCTTCGATCGTACTCGAATCTTCCAATAGGCATAGTTGGAGCCATCCAAAATTGGAAGGCGTCCAAAGTTTGGATTGCAATAGTCCGCGTCCTGCATGGCTAGATCCACCACTTAGTATGTCAAGTGATGGCTTTGATACCACGTGAAAGTCCTACGTGGATCTGCAAAAACAAAAACAAAAGTTGTCCCAATCAAAGTACACGGTGTTGTCGGCGGTGTCGACAACACCAGCGTAACACACAGCGGAAAAATAGATCGAATTGAAAGTTGCAGAACACAAACGATATATCCACGAGTATACAAATACTCGTGGAATGCCTTCAGGGCGAAAACTCCTTTATTGAATATGTGTATGTGTACAAAGGAGAAAGAAAGATCTCTAAAAGAGACTCTTTCGAACAAACGACTCAATACGTCCTATGTGATGTATGTGAAACCTAGGGACGTATACAAACTATCTCAGTTGAACACTCCGAAGAACACCTATACTAAAAGTCAAGAGTATGCAAACTCTATGACACACAAGAAAAACGATGTTGCCTACGGTGTGAACAACACAACTCGTAACACCAGTGTACTGCCTATACTAGACTGCTTAAGCTCTCGATTCTGTGTATACTTGATCTTCAGCAGCTTCATCTATTTATAGACCTTGGAGTACACTTGGTGTAGACTCCACTTCCATGATCTCCATCACTCCATGATCTTCCATGTTCTATCGTGCATGAAGAATGGGAAGTGGACATGTTCTTCATCTTCTTCCACTATCTTGGACTCCTTCAACTCTACTTCTTGAACCTCATCTTGACTTATTCTTTTCTGGACTTTGATCTCCACAATCCCACGTTCTTGGATCACATTATCTCACTCTTAAAAATCCCGTACACAACTTTGAATCCTATCAACAAGAGCACACAACAACTTCCTAAAACTTAGGAAGATTTGTTAGTCATATTTGAGATTCAAATTATTCAACACGTGATTTACCAAGTCAAATCTTTAAGTGAAAGAATTAAATCCTTTTCCAAATCTTATCAAATAAATTATCCAATTTAAAACCTAATTAAAATCTAATTTGATTTTAGGATAATATTGAAAAAGGAAAATTAATATTGTTGGAAAATCCAACATTAACAGATCTCCATGCGTTGGAGTATATGAATGGGGGGGATGAAATCGGAGTTAGAGTTTCAGCATTCCCAAATCTTGAGAGGCTGTCAATTGAGAATTGTGAGTTGTTGATATTGCCACCACTCTCACTCTCTGCCCTCCAAAGATTGTCTATTAGGAATTGCAGCATGTTGACTCTGTCGTCATTCTCAAATTGTAAGCTTCAAAATCTGACATATCTTTTTCTGAGCTTCCGCGAGATTAATAATGATACAACAAGAAGAAGATGCGATATTCCAGAAGACGCATTGGAAGGCCTCTATAATCTCAGGGTATTGACAATCAATGGTGCAGGGCAATGCGAAGCTTTTCCTCAGAAATGGTTTGAAGGCCTAAAGTCTCTCACAGAATTGAATTTGTATGAATGCAAGATAGGGAGTAGTTTTCCAGAGGGGTGGTTGCGCCACCTCACTGCTCTTGAGGAACTAACGATAATGTCCTGCTCGGAGTTGGTAGAGATGGGAGAGGAGATACGATACCTCCATCTCTTCAAATGCCTCCATCTTTATGGTGTTGATGAGATTGTATCCCTTCCACAAGGACTCCAACATATCCCCACGCTCCAATATCTAAGACTTCATGATCTTCCTCGACTCACTTCACTGCCGGATTGGTTGGGTAATCTTACGTCCCTCACTGAATTGCGAATAACCAACTGCCCACAAGTGCCATCACTCCCATCAACTATCAAAGAAATCACAAAACTCGAGGTTTTAAACATTTATGGAGGATGCCCAGAACTGAAAAGGAGATGTGAGAAAGAAAAGGGTGAAGATTGGCACATCATTGCTCACATTCCCCAACTCGACATTACCTCAGGTATTCATCCACTTCCTTTTCTTCTTTACACCAAAGAACTAATGCTTATACAATGACATTTAGTTATTACTTTTTCATATTTTTCTCTTCTAACTTTAATACTTCCAATTTTAAACGTGCATGAGTATGTTATGATACATACACATCACAAGAATCTCCTCCAGAAATAAATTATCAACAAAAAAAATACAATCTATGAGTTTTGAGATTCATCACGATTTATCTATCTTGTTAAAATTCATGGAATATTGCTTAGAATAATATTTGTGCTTATTAACTCTCTAGACAACTTAATTAATTTGCACATACTTATCTTAAAATTGCATCCATTTTAATACTGATTATTTTAGTGCAAAATGAGTTTTGCCCATTTCTGAAAGTGATGAATTAAATCTAATCTCTCCACTGAAATTTTTGTGGTAGGCTTTTCTTTTCTCATGACAAATTATAGTATAAGTTCAAAGTACAAAATCTCATTTTGTGGTTGTTGAAACATGCTTTTCTGTTTATGCTCTGTATTGTTTGTAATTTTTATTATAAACACAATTAGTAAAGCAAATTATTATGCACATAAACTCATGTGACATTCTCACAAATATAGGGAGCCTGATATTCGTAAGCAAAACTCATCTTCATACACCCATATTTGCGAATTGTGATTTGACTCATCTCATGAAATTAGATTTGTGAGACGAAGAATCATTCTTGTTATATCAAAAGGCAAGAATTGAAGACTAGGGAAGTTTGATAAATGTTTGCATATCATCATCTTTTTTTATGGAGACCGTCTCACCAGTTGTCAGATGTCTTTAAAAATTGATATTAGTAATAATTAATAAATATTCATCTCACAAAAATTATTCGTGACATCGACTCAATACCTCACACACATTGTGATTAAAAATTTATCACATTCAGCTAGGGGCCATTAATCATGTGAAGTAATCAAACAAAATGGATAGTTTAAGAATAAAGTTAATTACAAATAACCATATAAACTATATATGTTTTTGCAGTTAGCTACCTAAACTTTTTTCGGTTGCAATTAGTCATCTCATCTTTGTGTGGGTTGCAAACAATAATCTAAGATCATTATAATACAATTTCCGACCAAATCAAATCATGTGTGAGGCGCAACCTATACTTATAAATGTATTTTTCTAATTTTATGTTAAGTTTAGAGAAATAAATAGGATTCCTACTTTTAATTCCTAAACCTCAATATTGTTCTTCAATTTTGTTGAGTATAAACGAGTTGGACAATAGGAAGATGTAATCATAGTTAAACTTTATTTTTATTGCCGAACAACTAAAATAAACACATCATGGACTTCTAGAAAAAGATTTTAGGCTTGCGAAAAGTATTGAGTATGTTCTATAATCCATAATTTTTATTTCACATACCTACTTTCAATTGAAAATCTTTAATTTAATTTCAAAACCCCTAATTTATTTTTGACACCCCTATGATAGAAGCTACAAATTTATAATTTTCCTATTCTATGATAGGAATTACATATGTATAATTTATTTTTGAAATCTCTATTTTCTTAGTAATTTATTTTTGAAATCCCTATTATTTCCCTATTTTTCTTTATCTTTCGATTTTCTCCTCTTTAAACACCCGATACTCTTTTTCCCTGTCATAGTTTTTTTTCTCACGAGGTTTTGCTATGTCAGGGTTTTAAAGAGGTTGACCTTTCATTTTCAACTTGTTTTCTTGTGCTGTATAAATTATTTTTCTTTCTTTTTATTGGGAAAAAAAACATTGCTCATTTTGACGTATACTTATGGTACATTCAAATAAATTTTAATATTTATCTTAATTTTTTTATTTTTCCTAATTAAATTTAAAATGATAGAAATAGTCTCATAAGTATAGGGTGTGCCTCATACGTGATTTGATTTGGCTGAAAAATGGTGTTTCAATAGTTTTAGATGGTTATTTGTTACTCTTTCAAATGTGAGATGGTTAGTTGCAACAAAAAAAAAATTTAGGCAGTTAAATGCAAAAATGAATATAGTTTGGATGGTTATTTGTAATTAACCCTTAAGAATAATAACCCATGAAGGAATTACAAAAAATTTTATTTACGTGCACACTTATTTAATTCAAGGTATATGACTTTTATTTTTATGTTTTGTAGTTCAAATACCTGATTTTCTACTAGGTGGGAACCTGAGACTGATGTATGAATATAGAAGTAGAACAACATGAAGATGGATGTCTGAAAGAGTACTTCAAGAGCTTAGGAGAAAATGGGATATTGACCCCCATTTCAAGAAAATATATGAGCAAAATAGGAAAAATATAGCCATCAATACTGATGGTTGTCTGAATCGAAGCGGTGCCATTTCTATTTAAGAGCATATGAGGCGAATTGTAAGCCACTTTTTATTAAATCTATTTGCACTTAATCTAATTTAATTAGAATTAACTACATGCTTTTTCAGGGAGTTGAACTGAGCTTGGGTAGAGATGTCACTGTTCCTGAGGTTTATCTAAAGTTTAATTATGATGAGAGCACTCACAAGTTGGTGACTGTTCCTGAGGTTTATCTAAAGTTTAATTATGATGAGAGCACTCACAAGTTGGTGAATTCTAGAGCCCATAATGCTTATGTAAGTTTGTTTTTTGAACAATCATGTTGGATAATGAAAAAGAATTGTTATATGTCTTAATTTTATTTGTATTTCAGCTTAATAAACAGTCTTCCTCCATTTAATTTGTAGGATGCTAATCTGAAATTGAAGAGTACTAAAGAAGTACAAGGTGAAACGAAGTTTGATGAATCAGCCCTCTTCTACAAGGCTAATGGAGGGAAGAACAAGAGAGGGTTATTGTATGGATTTAGATCAGATATTGCATTTTTTAAGTCTTCAAGCTCTAGCATCAAGGCTTCCCAATGTAGCACCACAGACCCATAGGTATATGCTCGTTTGAGTGCTATGGAGAGCGAACTAGCATCCCTTCGTAGCCAATTCGAAAGACACCTCCCCTAATGTGCTACTTTTGAGTCTTCTTCAAGGGTACCTTCTGCCGATAATGTTGAGTTGGGTAATGATGATGAACCCTGACTTATTGATATTTTGAACATCTCTATGGTATGTTGATGTTGGCACTTTAGGATTTGTCATAACTTGGGCACCTTTTAGAATTCGTTGTACTATGATATTTTGGGTGCTTCTAGGATTTATTGCATTGTGTTGATATTTTGGGCACATTCTAGGATTTGTTGGGATTCGAATGGTGTTATATGCAATTTTAGATTTGTTGATACTTCGGATATGATTATTTGATCCCTCTTAATTGTGTTCTTATTGTTTTGGTTCGTTATTTTATAGGTTTTGTTTATAACATCGGTAATGGAATTACAAATGACCACATTAATTTGAAATTCCAACGAAAAATTCAAACAAAAAAAAATCTATTGGATTTTGTAAAAATCATTCCAACAATCTGAAGTTCCATTGGAATACAAAAACAATTCCAAAGGTAATTCTGTTGGAATTGTTGTTGGATATCCTTAATTAAAATTCCAACGAAATTCAATGTCGTTGGAAATTCCATTTGAAAAGAATTCCAACGGTAATTCTGTTGGAAATGTTTTTGGATATCCTTAATTGAAATTCCAACGGAATTCAACGCCGTTGGAATTTTGTTGGAATCTCGAAAGAATTCCAAGGGTAGTTACATTGGAAAAGCTGCAGGAATTTTCGTTGTCGGAATAATCGTTGGAGTTTTATTGGTGGTTGTAAATTCCAATGGAAATGTATTGTTGAAATTTTATTTCTGTTGGAATTTCCGTAGAAATTTTAAATTCCAACACCCTTTTTTCATTGGAATTTGAGTGATTTCTAATAGTGTCCAATTTTAAATGTGCACGAGTATATTAATTAGTATTTTATAATACTATTTCTTATACTGTGATGGCCCTCCATGGATGCATTTTATCAGAAATCCAGGTGAGTATAACCAAAATGTTATTGTCTTATAATCACTTGTAGTTATAGCCAAGAACTCAGCTTGCTTTGTCTGAATAGGCACCACCGGAGAAAAGACAGATTCTTTGTAGGCAGCTAGAAGAGGTAAGCACAGAGGGCTCAAAGGTTCTGAGAGAACTAGGTAACAAAATACAGAAAATGGAAAAACTAGGAACACCTAACAACATTCTTAAACAAGTTCAAAAGGCAGGTGAACAGTTGCAGAAGAAAATCGACCAAAGATCATTTCTTTTAGTCAATACTCAAAGCTGGGAACATGGAAACCATACTAAGGATTTGCAGATGGGCTTCAAATCTTCAAGAGAAACAGCAATCCATGCACAATCTTCTCCTTTAATACTCGGCCCAAGATTGCCAGACAGAGATTTGGCTCAGGAAAATCTGAGGAAGTATGTTCCATGGCCATCTTGGATTTCATTTGAAGGTGATGATCTGATCAAAGAAGATGAAATTAAAACTTTAAAACTTATCAAAGCGCGAGCGCCTTGTCTCTAGCTACGTTTGCTTCGCTTCTCATCGAGTTCGTGGCCAGGCTTCAGAATGTGGTGGATTGCTTTGAAGAGCTGAGTGAAAAAGTGAAGAATTATACACATGCAACTTCAGTGCAGGCTCAATCCAGCTCCGCAGCAACGGCTCCAGCTCAGCAGCAACGTGGCAATCCATTCTCAGTCTTAGCTCAGCAAGTTGATGAAGAAGAATAGATTCTAGATTTTTCTTGTAACTGAATTTATTAGTTAGTTGATTCATTTTACTTCTCTTTGCAAATGTATAAATACATCAATGTACTCAGTTCTTCATTTTGATATTAATGAATACTACTATCTTCTTCTTCTTCTCCAAATAGCAAAACCCTAAATCATGCATTTTGCATGCGATCATGAATAGCTATACATTTCTACATGGTATCAGTGAATAATGCGTATGATTTTTCCTGGTTTTCTTCTTGATTCTGATTAATAAATGGCTTCTCGTTCCAAAAATTGGCCGGCGCTGAACTCTACCGTTCCGCCGCCAGCTCCGCCGTCTTCTTCAGCTCTGGCTTCTTCCTCAACGAATCGCGACTCTGATGCTCTGTTTTTGAGCAATTCGGATTTCCCTGGTATGTGCCTTGTAACTGCGAAACTTGATGGATCTTTGTGAGGAGAGACATTAGTAACATAGGCCAAACAACCAAAAGGCTTCATTAACTCATATTTAGGGCAATCACCAAAGAGAATCTGAAAAGGAGAACTCCAATGTAATAAAGCAGTGGGAAGCCTATTGATTATATGAGCAGCTGTTAGAATAGAATAAGGCCAAAGGAAATGAGGGACCTGTGAATCCTTCATTAAGGCCCGAGCAACCTCCAAAAGATGACTATGCTTCCTCTCAACCACACCATTTTGCTGAGGAGTGTATACACAAGATAATTGATGAGAGATACCAAGCTCAGTGAGAAAGGACTTACAGTCATGACTAAGAATTCTGAGCCATTATCTGATCGAATATTCTTAACTGGAAGATCAAGCTTCAAGGAGATCATCTTGATAAACACCTTGAGTGATGGTACAGCCTGTCCTTTGGAAGAAAGTAAGCAAATCCAAGTTGCTCTACTGAAATCATCCACTATAGTCAGAAAATAGGGAGTGTTTGTAATGCTTGTTTGGGAGTGTGGACCCCATATGTCAACATGTAGGAGTTCCAAAGGCTTGGTGGTATGAATGGAACTGGTAGGAAAAGGGATCCTTGTTTGCTTGGAAGCATGGCATGTATCACAGGAGTAAGTAGAAGAATGGCATATAGGCTTAAGAAAATCAAGATGGCAAAGAGTGGAAGGGGCAGCATGCCCTAATCTTTTATGCCATTGCTCAAAGAGATCTAGAGAATGAGAAGTAGCCAAAGAAATATTAAACATCTGAGCATGATCTGGAGGCTGAAATATGTATAACTTGCCAGATAGAATACCAGTGACAAGAACCAAGTTTGTGTCATTATCAATGATCTCACAGTGAGTTGGAAGAAAGATAGCTTTGATGGACATGGTCAAGGCCAATTGAGAAACAGAAAGGAGATTATACTTGAATGTGGGAATAAGAAAGACATCATGTAACACCAAAGAGTTAGAAAGTACCACTTGGCCAGAGTGAGTGACTAATTTGATGGAGCCATCAGGAAGGTTGACTTTGATAGGAGAAGGCAGGATCCTGAGACAAGACATCAGATTAGCATCACAGCACATATGCATGGTTGCCCCAGTGTCTATAATCCATGAGCCATGAGTGAGAGGCTCTGGAATGGTAAAGGCAAAATGAGAGTCAATAGAATCCACCATGTTTGCAAAAGAAAGGGAAGAATCAGAAGGAGCATCAGACTTAGAAGGTTTGGCAGCAAAGAATTTAGCCACTTCTTGTTGGATTAACTGAGAAATAGATCCCTGGTCAGAGAGAGTAGAAGCAGGTGGAGAAGAATCCACCATGTGAGCTGCTTGCTTAGAATGAGACTAATTATCTCGAGGCTTGGTATACCAATCAGGATAACCATGTAATTTGAAGCAATCACTAATAGAATGTCCAGGAGCTCCACAATGATCACAAATCAGCTTTGCCTTGTCCTCTTTGGAAAGAAATTTTCTCTGAGATGAGAAAGGAACTTTGCCTCTACCTTGAGAGGATCATCTTCCCTGAAAATGGCCTCTGCCTGCATGAAATCTGGAAGTATGAGATAATAAAGCCGATGATTCCACATTATCAGGATAAGAAATGTGGACCTTCCTTTGCTTCTCAACTCTAAGCACCATAGAATAGGCTCTATCAACATGTGGTAGAGGATCCAAAATAAGAATTTGGCTTCGAATAGCATCATAAGAATCATTCAATCCCATGAGAAATTGAGGCAACCTCCCATGCATAGTAAATGTGTCCCACTCTTGAGAGGCAGTACAAGAACATATAGGTTCAGGCATGAGCAAAGCTAATTCATCCCATAATTTGCTAAGAGTAGTGTAATAGACAGCCACAGTGGAATTACCCTGAGTTATATTGCTAATATCACGTTGCAATTGATAGAGTTGGGGGCCATTACACTCACCAAATCTCCTTACTAATGTATTCCATAGATCAAATGCAGAATTAGCATAGATAAAAGCATCAACAATGTCTTTGGATAAGGAATTTAAGATCCAAGAGCGTACCATTCCATCAACACGATCCCAATTGTCAATTAAAGAAGGATCCAGAGGTCTAGAGATATTACCATTGATGAAACCTAACTTGTTCTTAGCCAATAATGCAATTTGAATTGATCTGCTCCAAGGTAAGAAATTATTGCCATCAAGTTTCGCAGTTACAAGGCACATACCAGGGAAATCCGAATTGCTAAAAAACAGAGCATCAGAGTCGCGATTCGTTGAGGAAGAAGCCGGAGCTGAAGAAGACGGCGGAGCTGGCGGCGGAACGGTAGAGTTCAGCGCCGGCCAATGTTCGGAACGAGAAGCCATTTATTAATCAGAATCAAGAAGAAAACCAGGAAAAATCATACGCATTATGCCAGAGTCATGAAGAATATCTAACATAATATTGTGTTAGTCGATGAGTAGAGCAATTTTTTTTTAGTTTTTTTAGTAAGATAAAACAATTAATATATACTATGGTAAGTTACATATGGATATTGGAATAGTTTATTGTAATTTATATACATATTATGTTTTATGTAGTAAGTTTCTAATAATTTCCAAAACATAATTAAAATTGAAATAAGGTATACATAATATGGTAAGTTACTAATTATTTGCTAACTAATGTCTTTTTCATGCCCATTCTAATTCTAATAAGTAATAATTATATAAAAACGCATGAAACATCAAACGTACATTCATAATTTTTAGACAATATATGTTAAGCACTGATTTTAAAATATTTCTCAAAAAACCATGGAATATATGAAATCTGCTTAGCAAAATTTATATGGAGTGAGAAGACAGTTCTGAACTAATAATATTTTTTCCAATTCTTTATTCGGCCAAATTAAGAAAATATAAAATCTTCTTACCAAAAATTGGAGAAGGATGTTGTCGATATATATTCAATAAAAATTAACTTAATTAATATTAATAAAATAAGAATACTGATACAATATTTATATTATAAATTGGATGGATGAAATAATAAAAATAAATAATAAAAAAATTGTTGATGTGACACTTTTTGTTAAGAAAACTATATTTCTGTAAATATCTCCAACTTTTCCTCTATTATTATAGTATAGAAATATATAGAATTTTTTTTTTTTTTTAGTTTCTATACAATAAATATAAAATTAAATATCTTAAATATTAATATTTTTTCATTTTTTATTAATAAATGTAAAATGAAAGTTATTAATGATTTCTTATAATGGAAATATTTAATAAATGAGACATTTATTGCAGTTATTTTTGACAGAATATTCTGCTCTTATATATACTAGTAGTGCACCCGCGCGATGCGCGACTTGTTATATAATCTAATAATTTTTATTGTTGATGATATAGTGTAATTTATACAGTATCTAAAATGTTAAATCATTTTTTAATGTTTTGTGTAATCTATATTGTTATAATGCTTTTTTTTTGTAATGCAATTACTTATCAATGGATTTGAATAATCAAGATGACAATCAAATTAGTATTGGTAATATCTCGTTATATCTGAAAAGGCTTCCATCTCGATTTTTTTTCTTTGATATTTCTAACCTTCATTTCATGCTAGTTCATTCTCATTAAGTGAGAGTGGATATATATGAATTGCTTATATATATAATGGTTTTCATATTAATTTTTCTTCTTATTTCAATCATTAATTTTTTCTTTTCCTTTGATAATTTTATAACCTTCATTTGATGGTAGTTCATCCTAATTAAATAAGTGTTATTATATATACATTGCTTGTATACAATAATTATCATCTCAATTTTTCTTCTTATTTTCATCACAATTTTATTTCTTCTTTTGATATTTCTAACCTCCATTTCATCTAGTTCATTCTCATTAAGTGAGTAGGTATATATACATACATTGCTTAAATGCGAAAATGATTTTCACCTCAATTTTTCATCTTATTTTCATCACTAATTTTCTTCTTCTTTTGATATTTCAAGCTCCATTATTTTTCTTTTTGTTTTGATATTTTAAACCTCTATTTCAATAAGCTAGCTCATCCTTATTTTGTGAGACTTTCATCTTCATTCATGCATTGCTTATATAGAGGTAGGCCAATGACTTGTACATAAAGTCTAATTCTAATGTCTTGATATGGAAACTTGATTCAAAATTATTAAATTAATTTAGAAAATCAAAATGAAATTAAAAAAAACTACTCAAATTGTCCAATAATTTTTAGGAGCTTGTTCAATAATACTCAGAAGTTTTCCTATTTTTTTACTTTGTTTTTTCCTTTTCTTCCTATTGGCTAATAGTTTTGCAATTGAATGACAATTGGTAACAATCACCAATTATTTTCATTTTACATATAGTATAGAAATGAATTTACATAATTACATTTTTCATATTCTTTTATGTATATTGTAATACTAAAAACATCGAATGCTTATACTTTCTTTTTGCATTACACATTACGTAGTATATACTTCTAACATAAAATACTTTCGTATTAACTTCTAACTCCATAAAACTTTTACATATTTATATTATCTTAAACATTTATGTTTAAGTACATGAATTTCAAAAATTCTATTAAATATTTTATCACATAATATATATTAAAATAAAAAACATTTTAAAAAGAAGACATGTGAATATGTTAATATGAAAAAAACAAAATTTCTACAATATTTTATATTATATAGATTTTATTTACTTTATAAACTTTTAACTTAAATGATATTTTATAATTTATAATTGTTTAAACAAAAATTTAATAGTATGCGTAATACAAAACATAAAAAAGATAATCTCTCTCTTTCATTATAATGTATTATTAATAAAAAATTATATATATCTTTCTTTTTGTATTATAATATTTGATAGCTTATCAAGAAAGTCATGTAATTTAAAATTATTAAATTAATTTAGAAAATGAAAATGAAATCTTGAAAAATTAAAAGAAATATAAATTGTTTTACACATCATCAAATTGATTTGACATTTTTAGGAGGGAAAGTGGCAAATTGGAAATTTTCTCCAACTTGCTTGCTTTTAGTATAGTATAGATATAGATATAGATATTATCAGTATGGGCTCATAAATGGGCTTCTATAACGCAGAACTTTTACCAATAGATTGGCCCAATATATAACCATTCACTCCACATGGAGCTATAAAAATATAAAATGGGTTTTCAATCTGTGTCGTTGACGGTGTTGTCCAACACTGTTTCTAACACTGCTGTTTTTGAGTCTATCGATTTTACCATTAGCACGACCACTTTCAACCACCATATCCATCTTTCTCGAACCTATGCTCTTCCAATATCTCAAGCTTCTTCAGCTCAACTTCTTGTTGTTGCTTGCTAAGGTTGTCGAGCTCTTCTCTTAGGAGACGAACTGCATTCGCCTGTCTGAACTCCCAATTCTTCACCAACTTGTCCAACTGCCAATTTCCTTTGTCACTGTAGTTTGTTAGCTCCATCAAACGCTGGAAATCGACTCCACCTTCCCCATACATCATGCACGATAGATATGGAGTGATGGAGATCATGGAGCACTCCTACATCAAATTATTTTCACTCTGTTGTCATTCATAGTGTCTTAAAATGAAAATTGTTGGATGCCCACAAGACGGGTGGCACATCAGTTTTCTTTGTTTCTTTTTTTTTCTTTTTTTTGAGAAGATCGGTTATCTTTTTTTTATTAATAGTTAAATGTAATTTGATTTATTTCCATGTTTTATGATCATATATAAGTAATTGTCATGTATGATCATATATAAGTAATTGTATATACATGACCGACAACGAGTAGTCAATTCAGATCCATTGTCTAAATTACTTCAATTTTTTGATATGAATGCAAGGTTGAAACTTTGACGAATATTCAGAAGAAAATGTTGAATGTGATAAATATTAATCGTGATATCATGACCATTCAAAAATAAATTTAAAAATATTTTTTGATCCTAAATTAATTACACCGTGAACTTGAAACTGAGAAATAAATAAACGTCCAAAGTTATTTTTTCGTGAAAATCCATTCAAAACAACAATCATGTATTATTTGGACAATGTCTCAATGAAAATTTATAAATATATTATCAGTATGGGCTCATAAATGAGCTTCTATAACGCAGAACTTTTACCAATAGATTGGCCCAATATATAACTATTCACACCACATGGAGCTATAAAAATATAAAATGGGTTTTCAATCTGTGTCGTTGACAGTGTTGTCCAACACTGTTTGCTGTTTTTGAGTCTATCGATTTAACCATTAGCACGACCACTTTCAACCACCATATCCATCTTTCTCGAACCTATGCTCTTCCAATATCTCAAGCTTCTTCAGCTCGACTTCTTGCTGTTGCTTGCTAAGGTTGTCGAGCTCTTCTCTTAGGAGACGAACTGCATTCGCCTGGCTGAACTCCCAATTCTTCACCAACTTGTCCAACTGCCAATTTCCTTCGTCACTGTAGTTTGTTAGCTCCATCAAACGCTGGAAATCGACTATGTTGGGCTCTTTCTTGAATGTGACTTCTTCTAACATGTCTTGATCGCCCCCCGGATTCTCCATGTTGAATTGCCTCCCTGCTTCGTTTATGTCTTCCGGCCACATTGAGGCGAGGACGACGTCCATGTCCTCCGTCTCATCCCTCTCCGTTTCACATCCCATGATTCCTCTCTCTCAGACAATCTCCTTTCAGTGATATTGGTTCATGAATTTAGTGTTGGGAGAGATAAAGCCATCAAGATTGATCTTTTCTTGCTAATACAACAACCATTTTCAGAAAAAGTCTTGATCTTTTGATCAATTTCATTGGACCAAATTCAATGCAGGTGATTGAAATTACTTGGATCATCAACAAACTTAAGATAAAATTGCTCAAACAAAGCTGACCTTTTTTATGGCTTCAAGAATTCTTCATAAACTGATTCTCTCTCTCTCTCTCTGAGCTTGAAGAAGAAGAAGAAGACAAGGGGAATTAAGTTGATCCAGAGGCTAAAAACCCTTTACTGTAGATCTGAAAGAATCATTTTTGAGAGCTCTCAGAGTCAAGTAAAAAAATAATGGCAGGCCAAGTTTTTGGAGCACATAGAAAAATGAAGAGAGAGAGAGAGAGAGAGAGAGAGCATGTGCTGGAAACTGAAGAAAACTTAAAAAAATAGAGAAATGAAAACCCAGAAAATGCGTAGAGGTGAAAATAGTTAATGGGTTTTAAAATCATTATCTGCTGCAAATTCACCATTAATCTCTCTCTCTCTCTCTCTCTCTCTCAACGTGTATAGTGTGTGTTGTGCGTGTTTCTTGGTAGGATACATGCTATGCATCTGGAGAAAGTTTCAGTAAAACGTCAACTTTACTTCTCATGTATTTTAGTTTGTATATGATATAATATTGATGAATAAAGTTTGGTTTATATTATATTTATAAAATTTACATGGGCTCAATTTTGATGATAATTATGAATAAGTTTGATGGCTCAAGTGCTTATGAATGTCACATGTATTGGAGTTCATGCAAATTAGGGTTTTATAATTTGATTTTCATATCTTGAAAGACAACAGTTTTTCAAAGTGTTGTGTATCTAATGTTTTTGTATCTTGCTACTTTACACGTAAGCAAGTAGTTAGAGTTAGTTTGTTTGTTATTTTCTCTCTCTCTCCCTCTTTGCATGTAACTCTATATATACACACTGTATCTCTTCCTTTTCCTTATGAATCAAAATACATTTCATTTTATCCTTTAGATTCAACATGGTATCTAGAGTCGGTTATTGAGATCATGGCACAGCCATTTCTTCCTTCGTTCACAACACTCACACTGAAGCTTGATCGATCGAATCATTCGTACTGGAGGTCGCAAGTGCTTGCCACTGTCACTGCGCACGGCTTTGATGCCTTCCTTCATGGTGATGAAGATTTGGTTCCGATCGAGTTTGACACAGGTGCTGACGGTACTAATTTCCG
Source organism: Scutellaria baicalensis (assembly GCA_005771605.1). Classification (NCBI taxonomy): domain Eukaryota; kingdom Viridiplantae; phylum Streptophyta; class Magnoliopsida; order Lamiales; family Lamiaceae; genus Scutellaria; species Scutellaria baicalensis. The sequence continues at coordinate 1,102,324 of CM016721.1, read as the reverse complement.
GCGGCCGGAGTTTGTTGATTGGATTCGGAAGGATCAGTTTTTGAAGAGCTGGCTTCTCAGCTCGATTTCTGACTCAATGCTTGGATTTGTGAGTCGGTTCACGCATGCCTTTGAGATCTGGCGTGCATTGGAAAGGCTTTTCCGTTCTCAGTCTAAAGCTCGTGCCATGAATCTTCGTTTTCAGCTCCAAACAATGAAGAAGGGTGATATGCCGATCGCGGATTTCTTCATGCAAATGCAGAATTTGGCCGATCAATTGCGTGCGGCTGGACAGGTGATCAGTGATGATGAGCTTGTTCTCTATATCCTTGGTGGTTTAGGCTCTGACTATGAGAGTGTTGTTGTGAGTCTTACTACCCGTAGTGAAGAAATTTCCCTCTCTGAAGTTCAATTCATGCTTCAGACTCATGAGATGCGCCTTCTTCAATCCAATTCATTTGCTGCTCATGTTGCTCAATCGTCCTTGCCTACCACTGGATCTCCTTCTCCTCCTGTTGCTAATGTCAGTGTTGCTAGGGGTGGTTATTCGGATCGTGGTCGTGGTTTCTTGTTGAATCTAAAGGATAAAATGAAATGTATTTTGATTCATAAGGAAAATGAAGAGATACAGTGTGTATATATAGAGTTACATGCAAAGAGGGAGAGAGAGAGAAAATAACAAACTAACTAACTCTAACTACTTGCTTACGTGTAAAGTAGCAAGATACAAAAACATTAGATACACAACACTTTGAAAAACTGTTGTCTTTCAAGATATGAAAATCAAATTATAAAACCCTAATTTGCATGAACTCCAATATGCTCCAAACAACTTCTATCCTGGCTGATCGACGAGGAATAGCTTCGAGCAAAGGGCAGCAAAGCGTGTGGATGATAAAGTCTTGGTAAATATATCAGCCACCTGGAGCTCAGAAGGAACATACCTAATATCAATCTCACGATTCTTGACTTTCTCCCGAAGAAAATGTATGTCGATCTCAATATGTTTAGTTCTAGCATGAAGGGCTGGATTAAAAGCAAGTTTGATGGCACCATCGTTGTCGCACCACAGCAAAGTAGGATCAGATAATGAAACCTTCAATTCAGCAAACAAGCTCTTCAACCAAACCAAATCCGTAGTGGCAAGTGCGAGAGACCTATACTCAGCCTCAGTGCTACTCCGGGCAACAACGTGTTGTTTCTTGCTGTGTTGAATCTAAAGGATAAAATGAAATGTATTTTGATTCATAAGGAAAAGGAAGAGATACAGTGTGTATATATAGAGTTACATGCAAAGAGGGAGAGAGAGAGAGAAAATAACAAACTAACTAACTCTAACTACTTGCTTACGTGTAAAGTAGCAAGATACAAAAACATTAGATACACAACACTTTGAAAAACTGTTGTCTTTCAAGATATGAAAATCAAATTATAAAACGCTAATTTGCATGAACTCCAATAACATGGGTGGTTTTTAATAATGTGGAGATCAATATAGCTTAGCTGTGCTTTGCATTAATATATACAACATTTTTATTAAAATACACACATTAATTATCAAATCACCATGTCCCTCCAACTAATTATATTCATTATGTCGACTTTTAATCAAATAATTGGAGTTACTAAAGCTTTTATTTATTATTAATTACTTGATTAGTGCTAAACAATTTCCTTAATTAATTAATAAGATTCCATGTTCAACCACACCATCATCTTTTTCTATATAAATAATAACAATAATAAATTTCAAATGAAAAATAGATTTCATGTATTATAATCTTTTTCCCTTTTTGGAGCCTTACTTTTCACAAATTAGACATATTTGAATTAATCCGTCTCATAAAAATTAAAAGGTAACGAAAGTCCTACTAATTAATTAATATTTAGATAAATGTGAATTATACGAATTTAAATAATTAATGTGCTCCCAATACATTATCATAAAATAACAATTTCCTTTTTCTTTTCTAAGCATAAATGTTAATTATCTCTTAAATGAATATTCAAATTAATAGAGTTTAAGTGTTTATCTTATAACCTGGTTTTTGTCATCATTATTTAAATAATAATAATAGAAATAAATTGATATTTTATTCAAGAATTTTATTTTATTAAATCTTTAGCAATGGTAGTCACGAATAAAAAGGTCCACGTGCCAACAAGGCCATAACCATGCCATTTGTAAGATCCAATGACCTTTAATTAATCTAAACTCCTTTAATTATTTTAATTAATCAATATCATTTTAAAAAGCTTAATATTTTTTGTCATAATTAAAAAGTAAGCTTACGAAAAAGATTCTTCAAATCCCCTTCCTTGTTTTTTATGCTTTAATTTTTCTAATAATCCAATATATATAATTTAATGAATGAAATTAATTGTTTATTTGTTATCATATTATCTCCCAAAATGTTGTCCTTAGAATAGTTTCACACATATTTTTTATGATATAATTCAAAACATATAAGTTAGGAAGTAATAAATAATAAATCCCAACCAATACTCTATACTTTCTAAAATAATAGTCATTTTAAAGTTTAAGTTTTTTTTTTTTTCAAATTCAATGTCATTTTAGACTTATAGACAATTTTATTTCTCAAATCATCATTATTAATATTTTCTTAAATAAAATCCAGTGATTTAATATGATATTTATCATGAAAATAATTTGTCTCTTTTCCAGTTTTCAACCATGCATTACTAAGCATATATTTATCCCTTTTTTATATTCTTTAATTTATGATAAAAACTTTACAACGACACTTATTTTGAAACATCAGAACTAATATATAATATCAATGTGTAACAATTTCTTTTATATAAATCCTTTAACTAATTAATAAATTAGTGCAATTACTATATTTATTTATAATCTTTTTTAAAAAAAGAACACTTTATACATGAGGCATATAGCTGTTCTACTCAGTACTCATCTACTCTCCAACTTCGCGTGTGATTTACACGCGCAGTTCTTATGCTGCTTCCCTCGAGAATTAAAATGGTGAATTTGCAGCAGAATTTGAAGATACTCAAGCAGTGATTTTAATCCAATAAACTTTTCACCTCAATGCAATTTTTTATTGTTTTCATTTTTCAATTCTAAAAGTTTGGCCTCTTATTATTATTTTATTTCTTTCAGATCTACAGAAAAAAGTTTTGCCATTTTTGTTCTTCTTCAAGCCCAGAGAGAGATTCTATCAAGAACACTTGGAATCATAACAGGTCAGCTTCTTTGAGCTTTTATCTTAATTTTGTTGTTGATTGCAAGTTTTCTTTTTAAGTAATTTGCATTGTGTTGAATTTAGGTCAATGAAATTGACTGGGCAATTGAGAATTACTCTGAAAATGATTGTTGTGATGATCTGCAATTCGTGGAATTGAGCTGCATTGAAAAGAAATGATCAATCCTGATGATATAATCTCTTGCAATTTTTTATTGTCATATTACAAATTTGTGTCTTTTCCATCCTATGAAGTGGTTGATGTTTGTTTATTCAGCTTGTATATTTGTTGATGATGCTCTGTTTTCGTGGTCTGTCGATGCTTTTCAGTTGCTACTGTACGAAGATTTCGTTGCACGTAACATAATCCGTGAGACGTTAGTGAAAGATGGAGTGGCCTGAGGGTGGTGGAGATGTGTTAGATGAGGTTATGTTCAATAAGGAGGCTAGTATAGTTGATTTCAATCGTTTGATCGAGCTGGCAAACTCTAGTCATAAGGGTAGTGAGCAATTAGCCGATTTGGTGAAGTGTTGGGAGTATAGACAGGCGAATGCTGTTCGTCTTCTTAGAGAGGAGCTCGATAACCTTAGCAAGCAACATCAAGAAGTCGAGCTGAAGAAGCTAGAGATATTGGACGACCATAGGGTTGAGAAAGTTGAAATGGATGGTGATAAGTGTCCGATTTCTACGCTTGAAATAGATGGTGAGAATGATAGTGTTGAATATTGGAAAAAACGAGCCATGGATCTTGAGAAGCTTTTGGAAGCGAGTGTGGGACGAGAGAAGGTTTTGATGGAGAAGTTGCAAGAAAGTGTAGAGAATGTTGAAAGGCAATCTTCTCCTGTTGAGGAACTGTCTAAACTTTTGAAGAGAGATGATAACTTCCTGCATTTCATACTTCAAAATGCACCTGTTACCATGGGCCATCAGGTTGGTTGGTGTATAATATGAGTCTTGTATGATGTTTTCGTGAGATTTAATTTATTTCATTGATTTGACACGTCGGTTTTGGGGCACAGGATAAGGAGCTACGCTATCGTTTCATGTTTAATCATTTTCCGAGCTTGGGAGAGTGGGATATAATAGGGAAAACGGACATGGAGATCTTCACTGGATCAGGTGTGAAGGAGTCACAGGACTTCAAACGGGAGGTTATGGAACGAGGACTGCCTGCTAAGAGGGAGATCACGTTTGGAACGGAGCTGTTTGGGTCCAAGACATTCTTGATTTATGCTGAGCCTGTTTTCAGCAAGGCAGGAGAGACCATTGGTGTCAATTACATGGGGATGGAAGTCACTGATCAGGTATAACATTTTCTTGCAGCAAAACACGTCGTATTAGTCCATTACAACGGGATCCTACCTTACATTGTATGGTGGCAGGTAAGAAAGAGAGAGAAGATGGGGAAGCTGAGAGAGGAAATGGCTGTGCAAATGGCTAAGGAGACGGAGCTGAACAAGACGATTGACTTGATTCTGTAACATGAGCTGGTAATTTCTCTTACAATCTGATGTAATTGCATTTCAATCTGAGTAGTAATGTCTTTTAAAGATATGAAACATGGGATTTTGATATGATCACAGGCTGAGCTCATGGGAGGCTATCAACATTCATAGCATTGTCTATCAAGGAATTGTCGACTTCAGACTCTATATATGCCAAGCCACGTACATCATCGAACGAACCACCAACACGGTATGCCCCTACGAGAGCTTCAACGCAGCCGGCTATGTTTTTTTGAAACCAATAAAACGGGTTGATATCACTGTCACCAGAATTATAATCATTTCGCACTTAAAAGTATATTTGAAGATACCAATTATTAAAGGCGAAAACACACCTTTAATATCAAGAACATATTTACTTCCTTCACCACATAGCTTACTTCTTCTTTGATTTCATATATTAGAAAAAAAAAAAAAGGGTTATAATCACATAGCTTCCTTCTTCCAAGTCTTCACAAAATCAACATTGCATAGTTAACTTTTGCAACTATTATGGCAGAGGCATTTCTTCAAGTTCTGATAGAGATTTAACTTCTCTGATTCAAGAAGAGATTGGATTGATTTTGGGAGTGGATAAGGAAATGAAGAAGCTTTCCAACACTCTCACCACCATCCAAATGGTGTTGGAAGATGCTGAAGATAAGCAGTTCAAAAACAAATTAAGCTATTCAGAATTGGCTAAAATGGGACCAAATTCATGAATAGGACAGAAGAAAAGAAGTTCAAATAATTGCAACGACTTACTTTACTGAAAAAAAAATGAAGTCAATCCAATCACCTTCCTCCAATTTTCCTTCACCAATGTATATATGACCCACACGCCATTTTGAATTTTCTGCAAACATAATAAATGGTAAGGATGTCGATTATTAAAGGCGATTAATCAACGACCATTTTGCTAAGAAACTTTACGAGTTATGATATTCGTACATAAAAGTCATACTGATACAACATAAATGTCAGCATATAAATAAAATAAAAATGCAAGCATGGATCCTAGTCCTATGCAGCTTTTCCGATCTTGTATTTCTTTTCTAGTGAATTATCCTTCAATTCTTTCACAAAACATTGTAGAGGGAGTCGTTCATCAATTAACGATGTAGTTGCAACTTGCAACATAGGAAATCACTGCGATTTTATGCGTCTGAAATAGTCATTTTCTAGCCATTGACTTCATTTTTCATAACGGGTAGAATATAAAATGTAAACTACTCATTTTCTGGTCATCGGCTTCATCATCCCCAAATTTGTTGCGTCATCTTTCAAGAAAAATGCAGGTTTGTCAGTGAAACAATTTCGTATGTTGCAACCACTTAGATACTTTTTAACTTTGTTGGTCATGTATAAATTGTTGCTGGCAAAACAGATGTAGTCATCTTCATATGCACAAAAAATTTCATCTTATGCTCTTGGACAATGTGTGATGTACTTGAAAATAATTCAAATAATAAATGATAAAAGTCGAGGCACGAGTTAAATTCCTTCTCCGTAAGTTGAAATTGCCCCATATTCTAGTATTTTACGGTTTACAACAAATATCTCAAAATGCAACAACTTTTAAGTTAAGGATAATAGCACATCGAATTCAAAAAAAATTGAAAATTAGGAATTGTCTCAGAAGAAGAGGAGAATTACAACGGCAAGAAAATTAAGAATGCAAATGTAGTGGAGTGAATGAAATTATTAGATATATGGTCTATTTATCGAAGTTGAAAATGTGTGGTTTCTTCCTAATATACCCAACTTTTTTTTATTAACTCAAAATATATTACTTAATGCAAGTTTGATGTAATTGGGGAAGGGTCCACTATATTTCAATTATTTAAAAAGCAAGTCAATAATCCAATCAAGACTTGTTTTATTTAAAAAGCAAGTCAATAATCCAATCACCTTCCTCCCATTTACCTTCACCACCACAGCATAAATTATATAAATTATTTGACCCTTTTGCTAAGAATCACAATCCTTCTTTCTGCATAAACAAAATTTTCATAAACTTCTTCTTTGATTTCAATTATTGATAAGAAGAGAGAGAGAGAGAGAGAGAGAGAGAGAGAGCTAGAATCACGTAGCTTCTTTCTGGCTGCACAAATTTTTTCTTTCAATCCCACACATCTCCTTCGTATAGTTTCGATTTTGCACGTGCTCTTAAATTTCTAGAGTACGTTCCTCTTTGATCCAACTATTTCGACATTATCATGGCAGAGGCATTTCTTCAAGTTTTGATAAAGAACTTAGCATCTCTAATTGAACAAGATATTGGAATGATTTTGGGAGTGGATAAGGAAATGAAGAAGCTTTCCAACACTCTCACCGCCATCCAAATGGTGTTGGAAGATGCTGAAGATAAGCAGTTCAAAGACAAGGCTATTCAGAATTGGCTGAGCAAGCTTAATGATATCGCCTTTGAGATTGAAGATATACTCGATGAGTGTCTCACTGAGGTCTCCAAACTCAAAATCCGAAAAGGTGGCATCAGATTCAACTTCGTCAAGAAAATTCTGTACAAACACAAGATCGGAAGAAGGATGAAAGAAGTTGCTGAGAAATTGGATGCTATTGCAGCAGATCGTCACAACTTTCATTTGTGTGAAAGCCAAGTTATAGTCCAGTCAAGCCAGGTTGACTGGAGACGAGAGACGGGATCGATTGTGAATGAGCCGGATCACATCTATGGAAGGGAAGAAGATAAAGAGAAGATTGTGGACGTGTTGCTCAACCAAGTTCCAAATTCTGACCACCAACTCTCTGTGCTGCCTATAATTGGTGTTGGTGGCCTTGGAAAGACCACTCTTGCTCAATTACTCTATAATGATGAGAGGGTTAGGCGTCATTTCGACACCAAATTATGGGTTTGTGTTTCCGATAATTTTGATCTGAAAATTTTGGTGGAGGCTATGATTGAATCGGCCACGGGAAATGCTCCAAGTTTGAAGTATATGGATGCTTTACAGTGCCGACTTCAACAAGTGTTGAATGGAAAGAAATACTTGTTGGTATTGGATGATGTGTGGAATGAGAATCAAGAAGCTTGGGTTAAGCTAAAGAGTATGTTGGCATGTGGATCAAAAGGGTCCTCAATTATTGTGACCACACGTTTACAAAAAGTGGGCGATATAATGAGAACACTTCCAGCTTATTGCTTGAAAGAGTTATTGGAAGAGCATTGTTGGTTGCTCTTTAAATTAAGAGCATTTGGAGAAGAAAATGAGCAACATCATCATCCTAATCTTGAAAAAATTGGGAGACAAATAGTGAAGAAATGTGCTGGTGTTCCTTTGGCTGCTAAGGCTCTTGGAGGGGTTTTGCGATTTAAGAGAGAAGAAAGGGAATGGACTCGCATCAAAGAAAGTGAACTTTGGAATCTTCCAGAAGAAGATAATTCAATCTTACCAGTCTTGAGATTGAGTTATCGTCATCTATCTGTCGAGTTGAAACGGTGCTTTGTTTATTGTGCTGTCTTTCCTAAGGATTTTGAAATGGAGAAAGAAGATTTGATATTTCGTTGGATGGCTCATGGATGCATTTCTTGTAAGGAAAACCAGGAAGTGGAGGATGTTGGTGATCAAGTATGGAATGAGTTGGTTTTGAGATCATTTTTCCAAGTAGTTGATACAGATGAAGGATCTATCACCTTTAAGATGCATGATCTTGTTCACGATCTAGCTCAATCCATTATGGAGAACAAAAGTCCTGGAGTAGAAACAAAAGGCAGCAACACAAGTGCTTCAAACAACAAAATACGTGAGGTACACTATTCCAGTCATCAAACCTGTTCTTCAAGTATTACACTTCAAGTGTCCACGTCAAACACCATTATGAACTACAATCGTCTGAAAATTCTAAAATTAATTTACTCAGATATGGTAGAGTTGCCTAGTGCAATAGGCCAGTTGAAACATTTGCGGTACTTCGATTTGTCACGTTCTAAAATTCATTCTCTTCCTCCTAAATTTTGTGATCTTTGGAATTTGCAAACATTAATTTTGAATAGTTGTAGTCTTCTTAAGAGTTTGCCGAAGAACATGAGATACATGACCAATCTGCGTCATATTTTTTTAGAAGGGTGTTGGGAATTGAGTGATATGCCCTCTAGAATTAGGGAATTAGTCTCTCTACAGACATTGAGTGTGTTCATAATAGGTAAGAAAATAGGCAATCAACTTGATGAATTGGAACACTTGAATCTTGGAGGTAGTCTTGAAATTAAGCATATGGAGAGAGTTTCAAACCATTTGAATGCGAAGAAAGCAAATCTTGGTGGGAAATCAAAGCTTGAATATTTGATCTTAAATTGGGGAAGTGAGAGTACATCCTCGGAATCGGCAAGTATGAAGGAAGATGAGCAGATACTGGAAGCTCTTCAACCTCATGTGAATTTGAAGAGACTGGAGATATCGGGATACAGAGGGGGACAATTTCCTCTTTGGTTGGGTAATCTTACGTCCCTCACTCACTTGCGAATATACAACTGCCCACAACTGTCATCACTCCCATCAACAATCAAAGAAATGACAAAACTCAAGTTTTTATCCATTTGGAAATGCCCACAACTGCCATCACTCCCATCAACAATCAAAGAAATGACAAAACTCGAGGTTTTACTCATTTATGGATGCCCACAACTGGAAAGGAGATGTGAGAAAGAAAAGGGTGAAGATTGGCACATCATTGCTCACATTCCCCGACTCGTTGGTCTTTAATTCAAACACAGGTATTCATCCACTTCCTTTTCTTCTTTACACCAAATTAGAACTAATGCTTATACAATGACATTTAGTTATTAGTCTTTCATATACGTATGAGTGCGTGGTAATTTATAGACCCAGCTATCCGACAAGATACTGACACGTGGCATTAACTATTTACCCTATTTTGAGTGATGAGAAATAATTAAGTGGCAATCCCATTTGGTAATAATTAGGTTATAAAAGTTTATAATTTCACAGGTACACGTAATTTTTTTCCTCATATTTTTTTATTAGTATTGTTATTCAATAGTGTTATCTTTTTTTTTTTTCAAGTGTCCACTTAATAATGATCTAAATAAATTGATAAAATGATGTAATTATTTACTGCGTTTTATGTTATTAATTGGTCAACAATAGTTCATTTTTCAAAGAATATTTAGTTTTCCGTGCTTAACTAGTAGTCTAACTATTAATTAGATCAGTAATTAAATTAAACTACCTAATTTCATTAAAGAAATTTAAATACATGGTATTCAGTCATACTATATATTATGATGTTTGGTTTGAATTAAATATAGTATTCTGATTCAATTAAATATAGTATTCTGAGAATCACAATAGTACACGTATATTAATATTAGCAATCACAATATTAATTCTTCATTAATAAGACAATAAATAAATAAAGTTATAAAGATCATATTTTACAACAATATATATATATATATATAACAAAAACTAAATTTATATTATGTTCTCTTAAATTAAAATATATGCCATCTATATTATTTAAAGAAGTGTTTATTTGATATCATTTAGGGAAATGTGAGTGACAAATGAAAGAAAGAAAACCAAATATTTTTACTCAAGATTTTGTCACTAATAACCGTGAAATAATCCATTCAACACCTGCCATCTGTCACCAAGTTAATTAAATTTTTGTTAAACTATCTTTGAAATTATATATACTATCATGTATGCTCAACAATATTTTATTAAATCAATAGAATTTTATACAATTCTACATATAGTCTGTATTCACACTCAGGTATTAATTCTACTTTTAGCTTCCTTTTCTTCTTTACAGCACAGAACTAATGCAATAGGAAAAACAACTTATACAATGACATAATATAGTTATTACTTTTTCATATTTTTCTAATCTAACTTTAATACTTCCAATTTTAAATGTGCACTGGAATTTTATCTTACATTACATGCAAAACTCATTTTTATAAACTCAAAATGTGTCTTGCAGATCGTGATTTGACTCATTTCATAAAATTAGATTTGTGAGAAGGAAATTTAATAAATGTTTGCATATCATCGTCTTTTTGATTGAGTCCGTATGTGTTTACTTTTTATGATAATTAAAAAAAAGTAAATCTTATATAAGACCATTTTATGTGAGACGAATCAACCTACAATCCTATTCACATTTAAATCTACGAAAATGGATTTGACTAATGGATAAGAAGCATTTGTCTCATGCAAATTATCAATGAGACCATAATAACATTTTCATTAATTATTTAAAGAAATCAAACAAAATGGAGAGTCTAAGAATAATAACCCATGAAGGAATTACAAATAAAATTTTATTTACGTGCACACTTATTTAATTCAAGATATATGGCTTTTATTTTTATTTTTTATAGATGAAATACTAGATGGGATCCTGAGCATGACTTATAGATTGAGAGAATGTGGAGTTGTAAATGTCTGACATTCGTAGAGGTAGAACAACAAGAAGATGGATGTCTGAATGAGTACTTCAAGAGCTTAGGAGAAATTGGGATATTGACCCCATTTCAAGAAGATATATGAGCAAAATAGGAAAAATATAGCCGCCAATACTATGGTTGTCTGAATCGAAGCGGTGCCATTTCTATTTCAGAGCATATGAGGCGAATTGTAAGCCACTTTTTATTAATCTATTTGCACTTAATCTAATTTAATTAGAATTAACTACATGCTTTTTCAGGGAGTTGAACTGAGCTTGGGTAGAAATGTCACCGTTCCTGAGGTTTTTCTAAACCTTAAATATGATGAGAGCACTGACAAGTTGGTAAATTCTAGAGCCCAGAATGCTTATGTAAGTTTGTTTTTTGTACAATCATGTTGGATAATGAAAAAGAATTGTTATATGTCTTAAGTTTATTTGTATTTAATTTGTAGGATGCTAATCTGAAATTGAAGAGTACTAAAGAAGTACAAGGTGAAACGAAGTTTGATGAATCTGCAGCCCTCTTCTACGAGGCTAATGGAGGGAAGAACAAGAGAGGGTTATTGTATGGATTTGGATCAGAGATTGCATTTTTTAAGTCTTCAAGCTCTAGCATCAAGGCTTCCCAATGTAGCACCACAGACCCATAGGTATATGCTCGTTTGAGTGCTATGGAGAGCTAGCTAGCATCCCTTCGTAGCCAATTGGAAAGACACCTCCCCCAATGTGCTACTTTTGAGTCTTCTTCAAGGGTACCTTCTGCTGATAATGTTGAGTTGGGTAATGATTATGAACCCTGGCTTATTGATATTTTGAGCATCTCTATGGTATGTTGATGTTGGCACTTTAGGATTTGTCATAACTTGGGCACCTTTTAGAATTCGTTGTACTATGATATTTTGGGTGTGCTTCTAGGATTTATTGCATTGTGTTGATATTTTGGGCACATTCTAGGATTTGTTGAGATTCGAATGGTGTTATATGCAATTTTAGATTTGTTGATACTTCGGATATGATGATTTGATACCTCTTAATTGTGTTCTTATTGTTTTGGTTTGTTATTTTATAGGTTTTGTTTATAACATCGGTAATGGAATTACAAATGACCACATTAATTTGAAAATCCAACGAAAAATTCCAAAAAAAAAAAAATCTATTGGATTTTGTAAAAATCATTCCAACAATCTGAAATTCCATTGGAATACCAAAACAATTCCAAAGGTAATTCCGTTGGAATTGTTGTTGGATATCCTTAATTAAAATTCCAACGAAATTCAACGTCGTTGGAAATTTCATTTGGAATTCCAATTCCATTTGGAAAGAATTCCAACGGTAATTATGTTGGAAATGTTTTTGGATATCCTTAATTGAAATTCCAACGTAATTCAACGCCGTTGAAAATTCTGTTGGAATCTCAAAAGAATTCCAACGGTAATTGCATTCGAAAAGCTGCAGGAAATCTTTACTTGAAATTCCAGCGGAATTTTTCACTGTTGGAATAATCATTGGTGTTTTATTGGTGGTTGTAAATTCCAACGGAAATATACCGTTGGAATTTTATTTCTGTTGGAATTTCCGTTAAAATTTTAAATTCCCACGCCCTTTTTCCGTTGGAATTTGAGTGATTTCTAGTAGTGTCCAATTATAAATGTGCACGAGTATATTAATTAGTATTTTATAATACTATTTCAGTGCAAAATGAGTTTTGCCCATTACTGAAGTTTTACAAGCAATGAATTAAATCTAATCTCTGCGCTGAAATTTCTATGGTAGGCTTTTCTTTTCTGATGACAAATCTAAACACCAAAATATTTATTTTGTGTAATAGTATAAGTTCAAAGTACAAAATACCATTTTGTAGTTGTCGAAAAATGCTTTTAATTTTGTCCAAGTTGATTGTTTAGTGAGATAGCTTGAGACTTAGAGTAATCTTTCCTTACATCATTGTATGCTTGGAGGTAAGAAAGAGAGAGAAGGTGGGAAAGTTGAGAGAGAAAATGGCTAAGGAGACGATTGATTCATAGCATTGTCTATCAAGGAATTGTTGATTTTATGTTACTTTAATAACTTAATAACATAAATGGTTATTTCTATATATTGTGTTAGTCGATGAGTAGAGCAAATTTTTTTAGTTTTTTAGTAAGATAAAACAATTAATATATACTATGGTAAGTTACATATGGATATTGGAATAATTTATGGTAATTTATATACATATTATGTTTTATGTAGTAAGTTTCTAATAATTTCCAAAACATAATTAAAATTGAAATAAGGTATACATAATATGGTAAGTTACTAATTATTTGCTAACTAATGTCTTTTTCATGCCCTTTCTAATTCTAATAACTAATCTTTATCTTTATATATATATAAAAACACAATGGTTTCTAAAAAAGTAAGGTAAAGACTTTCCCGCCCAAAACACATTTCCAAAACTGGTAATGTTTTTTTATTTAATATAAATAAATAATTAAATAAGTATCATAATTCTATATATATATATATATATATATATATATATATATATGAGGAAAGTTTATGGTAAATCCAATATTTTAACATATTTAGATTCCAATTTGTAAATTTATCAAATCGGTAAGTCGGACTTATCAATTATTAAATGATGAAAATGGATACGATAAATAATATTTCACAAAAACTCATGTGACACGGTCTCACGGATAGTTTTCGTGAGACGAATCCTTATTACCATGAATTGAACCCATATCCACAAATTTTCATATGAATTGCTAAGTGTGGGTTATGGGTTGACCCGTTTCACGCAAAAAGATCCGTGAGACGGTCTCACACAAGACTTACTCATAATATTTAGGGAAGTCAATTCTGAGGCTTTATTTTCATATGATAATTTTTTATATATAATGAATTTCCCGCCAAACTTCATCTTAAATATAGAAATTTGTAAATAATATATAAAAATTTAAATTGTTAAATTATATATATGACGAAAAGATTAATCCATTTGTGATAAATTGAGAAAAGAGAAACGTTTCCTCTAATCATATATGGTAAATGTAATAATATTAAATTATAGTAATTGATTATTAAAATATCAAAATTATTATTTGTGAATTAACGTTATCCCAAAATAAAGCTTTGATATATATGTGGTAATACCGTAATTTGAGATTGACTTATCTTTATCACTATCTTTATATATATATATATATATATATATATATATATATATATAAACAAGAACATTGTCAAAAATAAATTGATCATAATTTTCCATCAAAAACCAAAATCTAATTTTGGAAAAAAAAAAACTGATTTAGTGTAGTTACGTGATAAATATATCCAATTTAATCCCATAAATATTAAAAGTCAACTTTATGCAATTAAATCATAAACAATTTTAATAGGAAATATGTTATGCTTTAAATATTTTTTCATATCCAAAATCTAAAAATATGTGTGATTTCCACGTATCTAACGTTACATTGGAAAATTATGTTTTGTTGTAATTTAATATTTAATAAAATATTTTCTAATAATCACCATGAATGTATTATTATGAATATCATTTTTTCAGTTATGATATAGTGTTCTAATATTCATTTTAAACACGTAAGATATATACATATATATTTAAGGAAAATAAAATAAAATTTAGCAAAATGAAAATTTTCCCAATGTTCTCTTAATAACAAAATTCATTTTTTCAAATTTTACAATTTCCATTTATTATGGAAACTTTAATGTGTAGGAATACGAAATTTCAGGAAAATGACAAAATAATAAAAGTATTCAATTTTTTTGTTCAAAAAAATAAATAAGAATATTCAATTTTGTGATTTAAAAATAAATAAAGTAGTTAACATAGTATATATTGATTTGAGAGAGAAATTTAAAATTATATTTGAATTAAATTCATGAATCAAGCATGATTTTTTTTTTATATATATTTTGCTTAATATGCATTTGAATTAAATTCATGAATCAAGCTTGAATTGTGAAATTTGTTTTCTACTTTATTAGAAAGTCAATTGAACATTCATATATATCTCAATATTTCCAAAACTAATTAAAGTAAGAAACACCTCTAATTTTATATGTCATATTGCATTATAATTTTCATACGTTTGTTACTTCCCAAACATTTTACACAAGAGAGATGTGAATTCAGAAATGTGCATTATATTAGCCATGTAATTATGCAATCAGAATAATAAATTAGCACATTTATACCATATATAAACTTTCATATCTTACTAACAAATGATATGTTATAAATATGAGAGAACTAATTACTTACGATTACAACATTGAGCGGATCAATGTGAATTACGATTTCACACGATTTTGTAGTTACTTGAATTCAAATTTTTGTGTGTCGTCTAATCATGTGAAGAAGAATGTTTTTCAAGAAGATTTCCATCCCTCTTATTCAGGTGGACATCTCAAGTATAAAATCTTTTTACTATTTAAGTGTAACATGTTTCTTACGAATTATAAAATTTTCAATTCGTTTTTTTTGTTTGTATCTAATTGGTATTGTTTCAGTTTTGATGTGGAAGATTTGTTCATTTAAACGAGGATGGTGACAGTTTGGTCCCACAATTTGATGTATGGAAGGATAATGTAATCCGTTATTACCACAATTTTTTTTTCTTTTAATTGTTATTTTTACTATTTAATAAGTAAAGAGATTTTGGTCTATCTATAGATTTTGGTCGTTTATAGATTTTGGTTACAACCGGTCGCAAATGTTGGGTAGAATATAAGCGTGTCGCAAGATAGTGGGGTAATTTTGTAATTCTTTTTTTGTAATTTTCAGTAAATATTATGTAATTTGACTTTAACTGGAATTCAATTTTATAATTGTAATTGTGTGAAAGACTTTAAATATCTTGCGAATTGAAACTCAATTATACACATACTAAAGACACTTTAAACTTTTTTTCCCACAAATGTTGATTCTATTTCATTGTGTTATTAAATAATTTATAACCATATCGTTAAATAATATTAATGATGTTTATAAATAAATATTTTTTATGTTTCAAATTTGGGTTCTAGCTTATAATAATAGAGTTATTACTACTACAACAAAAATTTCAATAAAATATTATATAGTAACATGCATAATATTGTTGATCTATTAAAAAATAATAATGAAACCACATAATTTTATTCAAGAGTACTAGTAATGGTAATAGATTGAAATTTTGAGTTATGAATATAGAGATCACGTGTGTGATGATGTTGTGTATATAATGCATTTTTAAATTTATTTAATTACACTTTATAATTTTAGAATTTTTTATTAAACATAATAGTTACAAGTATAATTAGTAGAGTGTAAACTTTTTTTTATCTTTGTGCTAACAAAAGATGCTTTAAAAAAAATACATTGAATTTATGATTGACAATTCTAAATATTGATTTGATACGAAGGTTTATCTAATCTTTCTGAGTTAAACCAAATAAAAATAGTAAGAAAAACATACAATTACAAGAAAAAAAATGGCTAAAAAAATGAATAGAAATTATATCATGTCCAATAAGTTTCTGCACAAATCTTATATTTCTATTAATAAAAATTATATAAATAAATAGTATGTTTTCATTTTTGTTTTACTAATTGTATATGGTTGTTTTCCAAAAACAAAGTTTAACAAAATTAGGAAATGAGAATAATGTACTTGATATCCGAAAAGAGTATACTTTTAATGATATAATATTTTGTTCTCAAGCTTATAAAATAAATTTAAATACTATAGTATTTCATTTTATCCTCAATATCAATAGTTAATCATTCTCCATTGATTAAATATTTAAATTATATAAGTCACTTACTTTCAATCTATAAAATTTAATTAGACATAGTTTTTCAAATTTCAAATATTTTAAATATAGTAAAAATAGAATTATATTTCTTTAAGAACGTAATCCCGTGCATCGCACGGGCACAAAACTAGTATGATTAAACAAATGGCGACATGTGTCCCTCTTAATTATACCTTCCGTATGAATACATATAGATTTAAATTTAATCGTGCAAAGTTTTTAATAATCATTTAATATAATAGCAAACATCAACTTAAGTTAAAATTTTCATAAGTTACAATTTTACTATCATTATAATTATTGACATTTTGTTATTCATTTATTATTATCTCATTAAATGCTTTATTAGTAATAAATTATAAGTATTAAATTAATTAATTAAAAATTAAATTATAATTAAATTTAGAAGAGGATTAACCAGAGAGTGACATGTATCACTCTTGGTTATTCCTTTAGTAAGTATATACATAGATATATATATATATATATTATAAAACCAAACATATATAGAGTATTTATAAAATAAACAAATTTATGGATAATATGGGTAATTTATTTTATTCAAATTTGAGATGGATATGAGTAGTGTTATTTCGACAAGTTTAATTTGGTTTCAAGTACCTTTAAATGGATGGTACCCTACCCATTGTTACACACACATCACACAGCTCATAATTTCCACCCAAAAAAAAAAGGACAAATAATTGCAAAGAATAATTTTTTGACAAGGGAAATCCAATCAAATCACCTTTCTCCAATTTTCCTTCACAAATGTATGATCCACAGCATTTTGAAACTTTTCCAAAGATAAGATAATGAAAAATGAAGATACCAATTATTAAAGGCGGAAACACACCTTTAATATCAAGAACATATTTACTTCCTTCACCACAGCTTCCTCTTTGATTTCATATATTAGAAAGAAAAAAAAGGGTTATAATCACATATCTTCCTTCTTCCAAGTCTTCACAAAATCAACATTGCATAGTTAACTTTTGCAACTATTATGGCAGAGGCATTTCTTCAAGTTCTGATAGAGAATTTAACTTCTCTGATTCAAGAAGAGATTGGATTGATTTTGGGAGTCGATAAGGAAATGAAGAAGCTTTCCAACACTCTCACTGCCATCCAAATGGTGTTGGAAGATGCTGAAGATAAGCAGTTCAAAAACAAAGCTATTCAGAATTGGCTGAGCAAGCTTAATGATATCGCCTTTGAGATTGAAGACATACTCGATGAGTGTGTCACTGAGGTCTCCAAACTAAAGATCCGCAAAGGTGGCATCAGATTCAACTTCGTCAAGAAAATTCTGTATAATCACAAGATCGGAAGAAGGATGAAAGAAGTTGCTGAGAAGTTGGATGCCATTGCAGCAGATCGTCACAACTTTCATTTGTGTGAAAGCCAAGCTATAGTAAAGTCAAGCCAGGTTGACTGGAGACGCGAGACGGGATCGGTTGTGAATGAGCCAGATCACATCTATGGAAGGGAAGGAGATAAAGAGAAGATTGTGGACGTGTTGCTCAACCAAGTTCCAAATTCTGACCACCAACTCTCTGTGCTGCCTATAATTGGTGTTGGTGGCCTTGGAAAGACCACTCTTGCTCAGATAGTCTATAATGATGAGAGGGTAAGGCGTCATTTCGACACCAAATTATGGGTTTGTGTTTCCGATAATTTTGATCTGAAAATTTTGGTGGAGGCTATGATTGAATCGGCCACGGGAAGTGCTCCAAGTTTGAAGTATATGGATGCTTTACAGTGCCGACTTCAACAAGTGTTGAATGGAAAGAAATACTTGTTGGTATTGGATGATGTGTGGAATGAGAATCAAGAAGCTTGGGTTAAGCTAAAGAGTATGTTGGCATGTGGATCAAAAGGGTCCTCAATTATTGTGACCACACGTTTACAAAAAGTGGGCGATATAATGAGAACACTTCCAGCTTATTGCTTGAAAGAGTTATTGGAAGAGCATTGTTGGTTGCTCTTTAAATTAAGAGCATTTGGAGAAGAATATGAGCAGCATCATCATCCTAATCTTGAAAGTATTGGGAGACAAATAGTGAAGAAATGTGCTGGTGTTCCTTTGGCTGCTAAGGCTCTTGGAGGGGTTTTGCGATTTAAGAGAGAAGAAAAGGAATGGACTCGCATCAAAGAAAGTGAACTTTGGAATCTTCCAGAAGAAGATAATTCAATCTTACCAGTCTTGAGATTGAGTTATCGTCATCTATCTGTCGAGTTGAAACGGTGCTTTGTTTATTGTGCTGTCTTTCCTAAGGATTTTGAAATGGAGAAAGAAGATTTGATATTTCGTTGGATGGCTCATGGATGCATTTCTTGTAAGGAAAACCAGGAAGTGGAGGATGTTGGTGATCAAGTATGGAATGAGTTGGTTTTGAGATCATTTTTCCAAGAAGTTGATATAGATGGAAGGCGTACCACCTTTAAGATGCATGATCTTGTTCACGATCTAGCTCAATCCATTATGGAGAACAAAAGTCCTGGAGTAGAAACAAAAGGCAGCAACACAAGTGCTTCAAACAACAAAATACGTGAGGTACATTTGAGACCTCAAACTTGTTCTTCAAGTATTACACTTCAAGTGTCCACGTCAAACACCATTATGAACTACAATCGTCTGAAAATTCTAAAATTAATTGG
Organism: Scutellaria baicalensis; assembly: GCA_005771605.1. NCBI lineage: Eukaryota > Viridiplantae > Streptophyta > Magnoliopsida > Lamiales > Lamiaceae > Scutellaria > Scutellaria baicalensis. The sequence continues at coordinate 1,082,720 of CM016721.1, read as the reverse complement.
CTCAGATATGGTAGAGTTGCCTAGTGCAATAGGCCAGTTGAAACATTTGCGGTACTTCGATTTGTCATATTCTAATATTCATTCTCTTCCTCGTACATTTTGTGATCTTTGGAATTTGCAAACATTAATTTTGAATTGTTGTCGTCTTCTTAAGAGTTTGCCGAAGAACATGAGATACATGACCAATCTGCGTCATATATTTTTAGAATGGTGTTGGGAATTGAGTGATATGCCCTCTAGAATTAGGGAATTAGTCTCTCTACAGACATTGAGTGTGTTCAAAATAGGTAAGAAAATAGGCAATCAAGTTGATGAATTGGAACACTTGAATCTTGGAGGTAGACTTGAAATTAAGCATATGGAGAGAGTTCCAAACCATTTGAATGCGAAGAAAGCAAATCTTGGTGGGAAATCAAAGCTTGAAGATTTGGTCTTAGATTGGGGAAGTGGGAGTACATCCTCAAAATCGGCAAGTATGAAGGAAGATGAGCAGATACTGGAAGCTCTTGAACCTCATGTGAATTTGAAGACTCTGGAGATATCGGGATACAGAGGGGGACAATTTCCTCTTTGGATGACAAAGATGGAAAATTTAAGTAGGATAGATATAAGAGAGTGCCCAAATTGTACTCATCTTCCAGGCCTTCCTCATCTCCGGTCCTTGAGTTTAAGTGATCTTGATGCGTTGGAGTATATGAATGGGGGGGATGAAATTGGAGTATTTGCAAATCTTGAGAAGCTGTCAATTCACAATTGTGAGTTGTTGATATTGCCACCACTCTCACTCTCTGCCCTCAAAGAGTTGTATATTATGAATTGCAGCATGTTGACTCTGTCTTCATTCTCAAATTGTAAGCTTCAAAATCTGACATTTCTTTCACTGGGCTTCGATCAAAATAATGATACAAGAAGAAGAAGATGGGATATTCCAGAAGACGCATCTGAAAGCCTCTATAATCTCAAGGAATTGGTAATCCATGGTGCAGGGCAGTGCCAAGCTTTTCCTCAGAAATGGTTTGAAGGCCTAAAGTCTCTCACAAAATTGGAGTTGTCGAGCTGCAAGATAGGGAGTAGTTTTCCAGAGGGGTGGTTGCGCCACCTCACTGCTCTTGAGCAACTAAGGATACATTCCTGCTCGGAGTTGGTAGAGATACGATACCTCCATCTCCTCAAACACCTCACCCTTCGTGCTGTTGATGAGATTGTATCCCTTCCACAAGGACTCCAACATATCCCCACGCTCCAATCTCTAACACTATGGGATCTTTCTCGACTCACTTCACTGCCGGATTGGTTGGGTAATCTTACGTCCCTCACTCACTTGGTAATATCCAACTGCCCACATGTGCCATCACTCCCATCAACTATCAAAGAAATGACAAAACTCGAGTTTTTATCCATTTCTGGATGCCCACAACTGAAAAGGAGATGTGAGAAAGAAAAGGGTGAAGATTGGCACATCATTGCTCACATTCCCAAACTCAACATTTGGTCTTAATTCACACACAGGTATTCATCCACTGCCTTTTCTTCTTTACACCAAAGAACTAATGCTTATACAATGACATTTAGTTATTACTTTTTCATATTTTTCTCTTCTAACTTTAATACTTCCAATTTTAAACGTGCATGAGTATTTTCTGTACACATCACATCACAAGAATCTCCTCCAGAAATAAATTATCAAAAAAAAAATACAATGTATGAGTTTTGAGATTCATCACGATTTACCTATCTTGTTAAAATTCATGGAATATTGCTTAGAATAATATTTGTGCTTATTAACTCTCTAGACAACTTAATTAATTTGCACATACTTATCTTAAAATTGCATCCATTTTAATACAAATTATAGTATAAGTTCAAAATACAAAATACCATTTTGTGGTTGTTGAAACATGCTCTTAATTTTGTCCAACTTGATTGTCTAGTGAGAGATAGTTTGAGACTTTGAGTGCAATAATACCATTCTGTATTGTTTGTTTTTATTATAAACATAATTAGTGAAGCAAATTATTATGCACAGAAACTCATGTGATAGCCTCACAAATATACGGAGCCTGATATTCGTAAGCAAAGCTCATCTTCATAAACCCATATGTGGTTTGCGGATTGCGATTTGACTCATCTCATGAAATTAGATTTGTGAGACAAATAATCATTCTCGTTATATCAAAAGGCAAGAATTGAAGACTAGGGAAGTTTGATGAATGTTTGCATATCATAATCTTTTTTTATGGAGACCGTCTCACCAATTGTGAGATGTCTTTAAAAATTGATATTAATAATAAATAATAAATATTTATCTCACAAAAATTATTCGTGACACCTACTCAATACCTCACACACGTTGTTGTGATTAAAAAATTATCACAATCAGCTAGGGGCCATTAATCATGTGAAGAAATCAAACAAAAAGGATAGTTTAAGAATAATAACCCATGAAGGAATTACAAATACAATTTTATTTACCTGCACACTTATTTAATTCAAGATATATGACTCTTTTTTTTTTATAGATGAAATACTAGATTTTATTTTATTTTATTTTATAAAATCGAACTTTTGTCGTCTAGTGAGTTGGTCGCTATCACAAGACACTATATATTTATACATGGAAATTTGGTGTAAGCAATTTTAGTCGTTAAATTTGCAGAAACGCAGTGATTCTCCTTTTCCTTGATTCTTGATTCACAAAATTCTAGAATCCGTTTTTGTATTGATTTCTACTATTCTTTATTAGTAGGAGGAAATCATCACTATCTTTGAATGCATGTTGCGGTGGATCTGAACTAGCTGCTGCGATTCCTAGTATTTCCGTCTGCGGCGGCGCTGTTTGGGTTTTTCCGTTTTGTTCGCGACGCCGCCGCACCTAGGTTTTCTGTTTCTGTACTAGACACCTATTTTGGCTCCTCCGGCGCTGATTTTTCTCCTGACAGTATGGTGGCCGCGGCGGACGGTGGAGCCGCCGGTGTTTCTGATTCCTGCGCAGTGTGCGGCCTCCTCACGACGAAACACTGCAGGGGTTGCAAATTGGTTATGTATTGGTATGCTTCGTTAAACCTTAGTCTGTGTTGAGTTTATTGATTGTTTGTGCATGCAAAGGTGTACGTTTTTAGTCGATTGGAAAGAGAGGAGTGCTTTGTGCTTCGATGATTGTACGTTGGTGGAACTGCTTTACATGGTTGGTGCATGTGGCATCCGTGATTAATCTTGAATCGTTAATATTTATATGGGATGTGAATGCATGTAGATTAGTACAGTAAGATTGTATCTTTTGATTGTAACTTGTGTCAAATTCTATTGCTCTGCTCAAATCTGGACTATTGAACATGTGGTGAGAGATCAATCCAGTTAACTTTAATTTTCCATGAATTATAAAGCCCATAGGAAACTGTTCTGTTCAAGCTGTTCTTCAGCAACCAGGACATAAACTAATTTGTAAGTTGTGCAAGAAATACTATGGATTTGATTTTAAGACTCTATCTTAGTGATTCCGGCTCGTTTTTTGGGTGTATGTGAGTTGATGATAGAAAATAATAGTTGCTATTAATCTGTGATTATCTGAAATGATGTCTTAGTATTGTCCGGACTTCATAGTATGGTATGTTATGAATTGTGGGTAAAGCAAAGATTGGTGCATGGATACAATTATTAATCCAAGTGAGTGATTGCTCTTATGATCTTATCTCAGTGTTGTAAAGCATATCTTGTGCCTTCTAAGTGCTATCAAGTATTAAACTTACATGATCTTTGCAAATCAGCAGTTCAGATCTTTACGTTCATTTAATAGGCCAATAAATTCCAACCAGTTGTAGACTGGATGAGTTGGAAGAAAAGAAATCACTGCATAAGAGTTTCTTTTTTTGGTGATATAGTGTAATAATTTTGGCTACTGTCAGAGTCCAACAGCCTCTGGGGATTCATAATTATATTTCTACTGATTGGCTAATGTTCACTGCATCTGAAACTCTAGCTCTGAGGCTTGTCAAAGTTCTCACTGGAATTCTGAGCATAAAACAAAATGCGAGGGAACCAATTCTCTATTATCGTTACATGCATTGGGGAAAAGGAAAGCTCCACTGGTTCCTGCTGGGGAAAGTTCAAAGATTCTCAAACAGTCAAACAAGGTACTTAACTTCCCCTTCTACCAACCAATCACCAGTCTCAATCAGCTTTGACTCTGGATTGGTTCATTCTTGGCTTCAGATTCTTTTCCCGTATGAGGAGTTTGTTCAATATTTCAACTGGGAGGAGCTAGGTCATCCTCCTTGTGGACTTCTAAATTGTGGAAATAGGTAAGAAAGCTTTTATTCCACACTTTGTTCTTGATAATCAATATTTCAATGCTAAGTGCTAACATTTCCAAACCCTCTTGATTCTTTGCAGCTGCTTTGCTAATGTAGTTCTTCAGTGTCTTGCACACACTCGGCCACTTGTTGCCTTCTTGCTGGAGAAAGGCCACAAGGGAAAATGTAATTGCCTATATCGTAACTATCTGTCTCGGTGCATTTTATAAATGTGCTATGATATGATTTTGCTTTTGTGCTTATTGTTGAACTGTCATCATCGTGAATGCTTCAATATGTTAACCAGGTAAGATGAACAAATGGTGCTTCTTTTGTGAATTTGAAAGTCATGTGGAGAGAGCTAACTGGAGTCATATTCCGTTTTCTCCTATCAACATTCTTTCGCGATTGCCTTGTATTGGCAGTAATCTGACGTATGGGCAGCAGGAGGATGCGCATGAATTCATGAGGTCCTTACTCTGTGCATGTGGTTTAATCAACTTTCTTTTTTCCACTCTCTATGGAGTTCACGTGTCACATTCTTAAAATGATTTTCATTTATGATAACTAATTTAATCATGTAAAAGTTTATATTGCTAGGTATGCCATAAATACAATGCAATCTCTGTGCCTTGATGAATTTGGTGGAGAAAAGGCTGTTCATCCTAGCTATCAAGAGACAACCCTTGTTCAACATATATTTGGTGGCCGCCTTCAATCTCAGGTGGCCAGCAGTAATGGAACATGAGTTTTGATATTCTCTTTTGCTAGTCTGTTGTTTGTTGTGTAACTGCATGTCTGGAATGGATGAAAGATTTTCAGTCCAGTCCTCTATTGTTGAGAGTTTGCATCTCAAGATATAGTGATCTCAATATGTTAATAAAACCCTGGATGAACATGATGATTATAAAACATCAGATGATCATTCTTAATGTATTGCAAGTTGCAGTTCATTTAGTGAAATTTGTTTTAGAAGAACAGTTTAGAAGATTGGATACCTAACTCTTCTCCACCTCAACACTCGATTATTTGACCAAATCATTCTCCATTGGTTCACTTAGAATAATCAAAACATTGCTTTTTATTCGCATATACTATTTAAGTTTTTTTTGTCTCCTGCTACGTTCATCTTGTCTGATTACCTTTTTGTCCTTTTAGGTTATATGCACCAAATGCAATAATGTCACAGAACGATTTGAAAACATAATGGATTTAACTGTTGAAATTCACGGGAACGTTGTATCCTTGGAGGAGTGCTTGGATAATTTCACTAGAGAAGAGTGGCTTTATGGAGATAATATGTATAAATGTGAACGGTTAGTCTTTTATTTTGCACAACTACAGGCTACTTACATTTTATTAAATACAACCTACTGTGGGATATACACTTCTATTTTTATTTGCTTCAATTTTTACTTCTTTGAATTTGCACATCGAATAGTTGAGTTATGTAGTTTCACGTATAGACAGTTCACTAGAAAAATAGCTCAATGAACTGTTCATTTCTACACATGACAGCACCATTTATTGTTTTTGTACTAGAATAGGGCTAAAAGTTATAGCTTAAACAATAGAAGGTGAACATTTTGATGTCTCAGTGCATGCAACTAGAAGTCTCTGTACCCACTGAATTTCTATAGTCTTCATTGTACGTCCATAGTTTTGCAAGCATTTATTTTTTTCAGTCAATACTTGTTATTCAGGAATATTCCTGGTTTTATGCAATTATAATTCTTCACTTTTTTATATGAAAAACTAGAAGTGTTGCACGAATTTTCCATTACATAAATAAACAGAAGTTTTGGAAGTGGTGCCATGTAGTACTTTTTCCCCCTAACCTAAGTTATTGAGGTTGATGAAGAAAGTAAGGTGTGAACAAGTATATTACTTATAGAATCATCTGTTCTGTGTCAAGAATGCAATATACATTACTAAATGAATGATGCTAAGAGCTTAGAACATTAAGAGGCCCTTTTTTTTTTTTTTTCTTTTTTACCATCTTATTGTTTGTCTTCATTTGCTGATAGCTGGATATGTCTGTTTTACGATGTTTCACTACAAATGTCATGATGCGTTTGTCCTGTCAGTGGGCCAGCAACTCTGAACTTGCGATTCCCTATTGTCATGTTATTCTCTTAACTTACAGATATCACCTATTTTATTATTACAGTTCACACCATTGCTTCTTGACGCTAAGTTGTTCTTAGAATGGAATATACTTTTGATTTTAATATGATGCATGCGGCTATAAAATGATTAGAATGGGTTGTTAATGCAGTTGCAATGATTATGTCAAGGCATGGAAGCACCTATCTGTTCAGCAGGCACCGAACATTCTTACAATTACCTTGAAAAGATTCCAGGTCTGCACTTCAACATTTGGTTACCAAAACCCAAATGGTAATCAAAGTATATCCTCATATAATTTGTTTATAGGACAGTGAAATTCAATAAGGCAATTCATCTTTGCCTTTTTCTTGAGTTCATAACCAAAATCCCCTAATTGCTTTGCACAGAGTGGAGAATTTGGTAAACTTAATAAGAGGGTTACTTTCCCAGAGATACTGGATCTCAGCCCCTACATGAGTGAATCAGAAGATGGAAATGATCTCTACAAGTTATATGCTGTTATTGTCCATTTGGACTTGCTGAATGCATCATTTTTTGGCCATTACATCTGCTATGTCAGGGATTTCCGCGGAAATTGGTACATGATTGATGATTCTGAGGTATGATGCTGACTTTTCTGTGTCTGCCTGCAATTTCATATTTTTACTATGGATCATTTTTTATCGTTCAGCATTTTTTCAAGTTCTGCACTCTTCTTTACATTTTATAGAATTCACATTTTCATGTTCTGCTCTGATCTTTGTATTTATAAAATCCCTATCATATAGTTCTTTTACACCAGTCCCTCTGCAATTATTCTGATCTTATTGGTTATGGTTGAGCTGTTAAAGATTGTATACTACTACTCAAAGCTAATTGGTGTTTCTGAAACTTACTTTGTTTACCTTTACAGATAATGATAAATATTTTGATGTTTCTACTGAAAATGTGATGATTATTCACTGAACATGCTATATACTGCCACGAAATCATTGAACATGTCCATCTATCTGCATCTGTGCACTTTGACCAACATAAGTTACTATGTCTTGGCCCCTTATCAGGTTATCCGTGTTGGTTTGCACGATGTGCTTTCACAAGGAGCTTACATGCTCTTATACAGCAGGTATTTTATCTCATTTCTTAGTATTTCTAAACTTACCTAGCATGCTCTTTCTGATAGCTGCATAATTCGTCGAAATATGTTGTGTACTTCAGAAGTTATTTTCTCTCATATTTTACTATTTCCTGTCTCAAGCTGTGTGATTGAATATATAGAAATCGTAAATAGCTTTTAGAGCACATTGGTTAGATAAGGGCTCTGTGGTCCATTAGATTTCCTTATCTGAAGAAACTTCCATTGTTTTGTATCAATTAATTGGATGATTACAGACAATAATAAGGGGATTACAAATGCATTTCATTTGAAGTGTTTTCTTTTCTCTAGCATTGTTCTGATCTCCAAAATCACGGAACCAGTTATATGTCTGAATACAGAGATCTTTCATGTTATTTGATCTTTATATGAATGTTCTGATTGTGGCATTTCAACTCTATCTAACAACTATGACATTTAGTCATCAGTTTAATATCATTAGCATCTTCGGAATGATGTATTCATAATAAATACAATAAAATGATTTGTAAAATTATGATAGTCATGTTATTTTCTTTGATATATATATATAATATGATAGTGTAGAAAACCAATACATTTTAGGTGTTTCCAGATGGGGTTAGGCTATAGAATAATGTAGTTAACGTGGAGTCTGTTTAGGGTCTACTACATTGTCATAAATTCCAGAACATTTGTCGAGGATTTGGTTTTTACTCAGAAAGTTGTATGGGTTTTCATTGTAATATTTAATTATTGAAGGCATTGCATTCGAAAAAGTAGAGCTGAAAATAGTGTTAACCAATATTCTATCCTTATGTGATTCCAACTGATAGAAATATAGTTGCTGGTCAATCACTTATTGTCTGATGATAGATATAGCACGATCTCATGAGATCTGGTTTATATTCATTTGCTTTTCTGAAGTTGAAATACTCGTTCTTGTAGGGTGAATTTATTATTTTTGCAATGTTTCCATGGTGTGTATTGTTTTGCAAATCGAGATGACCTTGTTAAAGTAACGATGTTTTTGCACTGGCTGTGGCAGGATTCGTGCTCGACCATCATGTTTACTCACTACTGAAGATGTGGAAAAACAAAGAGTCGATCCTTCCCCGACACAACCTACAGAATGCCCATCTTCTCATCCATCTGCTGATTGTTCAGAAGTAGCATCGCTTAAATGTGAGGAAGATTTCATAAACGATGCAGAAGATGCAATAGGAGATATGGATAAGGTGTCTTGTCCAGCTAGTCCCCCAATTTCTGATACTAAACCTCACGACACCGATGACTTGTCCACTTCACCAGATGAAGATGAACGAGAGATAAATCCGTCCAGTAAGCCCGAAAAAGCTCAGTGTGAAAGAAACGGTTCCATTGAGGACACTAAACCTGCAGCCAAGAAACCGAGTGGAGAAAGCACTGGAGACAAGTTTAAACCACCACCCTTATCAGGATCAACTAGTATGTCGAATGGAGAACGTCCCGGGGCCAAGCTGAAGCCAATTTTTTGTCGGGGTTTTCTAGACAAACCTCCACGGAAGAGATTTACTATGCAAGACAAGGAATCATCGGTACAACATAGTCAAACAAGTGAGGTTCTTAAACCTCATAGTTTGCCAAATGGAAACCACTTGAAAGACAAAGAAAAATCATCTCTCGACAACGGGTCTCATGGAGAACTGGTGGTAGTTTCTTCGTCGTCTCATGAGAACGGACGATCTTAATCGAGTTCTTACATGCAACTGAAGCTCAGTTTTGAAGTTGAATGGGAAGCTCAGGTTGCAAAGGGGATGGATGCTAAATTTGACTTGTGTACAGTTTTATACAGAATGTGGGATTGTTGAAAATTCCAAACTGTCATTTTTTTTTGGTGTATATAATCTTGATTTTACCAAAATCAGATGGCTTTTTTTTTTTTTTTTAATCTTGATAAATTAGTAGTTTCAACTATATAATAATTTTCCACACAGTAAAGAGTGACTGCTTCATCAATAGAACAGTAGACTCTTACTATTTCAATTAAAAGCGGTCTAAGATCGTTTCACGGATTTAATTATTATGTTAGTAGTGTTCTTCATTTCATACAATTATATATGTACGATGATTTTGTAAGACGATGTCATATGAGTTTTCTATGAAATGATACGACGTATGACATAATGTCTTCTTTTTCTTTTTCTTTTTTTCCAATGTATGCATTAATATGTTGGGTGAATAGATCTCAATTCGACATTATTGTCGATATTTATTAAATTGTGCTACATTTAATATGGGCCTTTTTTCCCCCTATGTATGCATTAATATGTTAGGTGAATAAGATGTTAATTTGACATTATTGTCTAAATTAATTTAAATTGTAGTACTATATTTAATCTGGGCCAGACATGTCTAATTTGAATTGCTTCATTTTCTCATAATTTTTTTAAGAAATAATAAGTTTTCTTTGGGTAACTCACTTCCAATTAAAATGTTCGAACGATCTTATTATTAATGCTTTGAAAAGCGAACTCGACGAACTACATATATGTCATGGTTTTCCATACACAATCCCATCAAAATTCCAATAATACACCATGAATTGAAATTTCAATGTAACGATGGTTTTGGTGTGTTGTGCATAACTGAATTCGAGGCCTTAATTACAGCGTGAGACTAGTTTTCTCTGATATGCATTGTTTGGGCATCATGTTAGATCGGTCCGTTGAAAAAGGGGTTAAAATTTTCACTGGTTGAAAATTGTCAAGAACTTTGTAAATTATCTAAGGCAAAAATTTATATATTCCTGGGGCACATAGGGGTACGAATCTAGGTATTATATACATATTCTTCAGGTGTTATATGTTTCTTAGTGTTATAATTATACTCCACATGTATCATATCTATTATCTATATAAAAGTATGGATATTTCTTACAAAATATGGATTTCCTAATATATCCTTATAAAAGATTTTATTTAAGGTTATAATAGTAATTTGTGATTTTTATATTTAAATAATTTTACATTAGAATTCTAAACCAAAATCATACAGAATTCTATTATAAGTAGGACTCTATTATATAAGGAATTTATTTTATTAGATTTGTTTATTAATATAGATTGTATATCCTTGTAAAAAATTATTATTTAAGTCGATTAATAGTAATATAATATTTTAATTTTAAATATTCATCCTCCGCATGCAACGCATGTGCTCATACTCGTATATATAAGAGTATACATGTGATACTTGAAGAATATATACATGATACCTGTAGAGTATATATTTAACATCATATAATAATTAATTTGGGAGCATCATGCTATGGGACACACAAGTATAACTCGTTATCTAAAGATTCAAATTTCACACATATTCTTTCTTGGAAGAAATAAAAATATACATATTGAGAGAGAGAGAGAGAGTAGTTGAAACCGGCAAGCTCGCCTGTGATTACGATGGCTTTTTTCTCCATTTTTTTTCACATATTTTACTGCGCACATGCATGGAACTTTTTTTTATTGTTTCTCAATTTTCTCTTTCTTCGCTCTCACACTTCCACTCTATATACCTCTACCTTTCAATACTTCGCTTTCACAAATTCACCTCTCAAAATTATCCAACTTTTCTGGTCTTGATCTGACAGAAGCAGAAAAACCCATTTGTTTTCTGCCAAGATTCTTTGCAATTTGATTGTTTTCAGGTGAATTATGACTCTTATTGATGACCCTTTTTGTGTTTTGGTGTGATTGCAAATTCTTGATTCTGTTTGCCTGTCCTTGATTCAGTTTCACAAGGATTGTATTGGATTGGTGAAGATGAAGTAATTGAATTCAATCCACTGTTGTTTAGCTCCTTTCTTCATCATCGAATATTGCTTTTCTGGAAATGGATTTTAATGTGGATTCAACTCCATATTTGAGGTTAGTTCTCTTTTTCCTTTTTTGTACAATTAACTTAATTGTTCTGTTCATTTGTGATTCTTTATTTTAAATGTGACTTTACAAATATATATCTGAAGTTAGTAGTTTTGAGAGAGAACCAATCTTGAAAGAATTCATGGAAGCTATTATATCCTAAAGGAATTGTTTCTAGTCTCATATTCAGCTCCATATTCTGATATTAGATAGATTTTGTCATCATTCTTGAAGCATTTTGGAGATTAAACTCATGATTAACTTGAGCAATTGCAAAACGCAGTTTAATTGCAGCCTTATCGTATGGGATTGCCTCGATGGCAATGGTCTTTATCAACAAAGCAGTGCTTATGCAATATGCTAGCTCAATGACCCTTCTTACCCTGCAGGTACATAGCAATTATATGTGGCTTCCGTTTTATGGTAGTCTTCGCCTTTTGGATCATTGACTTGAGTTTACTTTGTGTCGTTATCAGCAACTCATGACAGCTTTGCTTATACGATTTGGTAGAGTAATGGGATACACGAAAGCAAGAGGTTTTAGCATAGAGACAGCGAAAAAACTTTTGCTAGTTTCCTTATTTTATAATGCGAATGTGGCCTTCGCGTTAGCTAGTCTGAAAGGAGTAAATATTCCGATGTACATAGCCATAAAACGGCTTACACCGCTGGCTGTACTTATAGCTGGTTTCTTTTATGGAAGGGGAGGCCTACAACTCAGGTTTGTCTTTCTATTCGAGTTAAACCATGCCTATTTCTAGTTGTAATGTGAAGAAACTTGTGTTTTGGTTTATTTTTAATGAGTATTAATAGGAAATTTTACATTTTATCCATACTAATGGTCCATAAAGGAAAGAGTGATGCTGAAGTTGCATCTGAATATACATAACCGAACTTTATATAATTGAATATCGCGGTGCTTAAATGTATTAGTCATGTTATCCATTAATTAGGCCAAACATTTGTATATTGTCAATTTTTGGTAAGAAACTAAAGATATACTGTGTTGCTGTGTGTTTGGTTTGTGTTGTATTGATGAATTTAGTCCTCAGCATCCATTTCAGTTTTTTTTTTCTTTACATTTAAAAAGGAGTTTCTAATTATTCCATTTCTTCAGGTCATTCTGTCTGTACTTCTCACTGCTGCTGGAGTTCTTATAGCTGCACTTGGAGATTTTTCTTTCGATTTTTTCGGATATAGCATGGCCTTTATTTCTGTTTTTTTCCAGGTTAGCTTCTTATAGTTTCTATTATATACAAGGTATTCAATGGCTTTATTATTTGCCATTTTTGGAACTTTGCAATCATACCTTTATCGGTCTTCTACTTATGTAGAGATTTGATTTCATTAAACTCGTTTTCACTTTCAGACGATGTACCTTGTATTGGTAGAGAAATCAGGTGCAGAAGATGGACTTTCCTCAGTTGAAATCATGCTTTATAACAGCATTTTATCGATACCTTTTCTTCTCTTCCTCATTATAGCTACCAGGGAATTCCCAGAATCTATTTCACTACTATTCGCAAAGGTTAGGCCATCAAATCACATCCGAAAACATTTAGGTTGTGTTTGAATTGAGGGATTTGAATACAAGGTTTATTAATTCATTATATTTTCGTATTCATCAAATGTTCCTTTTCTTTTCTTTTCTTCCATTTTTCTCTATGTATACAGTGGATTTCATATGCTGACATCCATTAATTGTTTGATGGACAGAGTAACTCGTTTTCATTTCTGGTTCTTCTTCTTCTTTCCCTGGTTATGGGTATAGTTCTCAACTACACCATGTTTTTGTGCACAATTGTCAACTCTGCTTTGACAACCACCATTGTCGGCGTTCTCAAGGGAGTCGGCTCCACAGTACGTGAACAAATTCCTCTTATAAATACTTCATTAAAATCCATCTATGTACTAAGATACCGATTTCTTACTTGTGCACAGACCCTCGGCTTTGTTCTACTGGGAGGAGTGCAGATTCATGCTTTGAACGTTACCGGTTTAGTAATCAACACTGCAGGTGGTGTGTGGTATTCATTAGCAAAATACCAGCAGAAAAAAAACAAGTTGCCTAAGGTGATATCTGATGTGGAAACACATAGTAAATGAGTGATTATTCTTCACTGATTCAAGAAGGTGACTTTCTTTCTTTCTCTCACCTTCTTATGCTTACGTTTGTTGAATGAGCAAAACTGGCAATTTTGAAAATCAAGATTGTCGTTTAAATTTACAAATTTGGTGGGGTTTGATCAGTCGTGGCCTCGTTTTCTATACATTTTCAGGTGCTTGGAGTCACGAAAAACGTACATCACCCTATATTACCTCAATGAGGTATCAGTTCTTCATTGTTGATTAATATTGTATACTTGATATAGTTGCTAAGGCATTGAAAGATTAGCTGCCAAAGGATAAAAGACTGTTGAGAATGATATGAGAAATTTTGGGATTCATCTGCAGATCTTTGTATTTGTGTACCTCTCTCTCTCTCTCTCTCTCATGTTTATATCTCATCTAGAATTAAAACACATCTTCTATCACCAAGTTTAGTCGAGGGTGATGAGGAAGCATATGAAACATGAGATAAAACACAAGTAAAACTGAGGATTTTGAAGATTGACTATACTCGATTTCCTGTACAGAACTTCTACACTAACGAACCTGATAGTCCCCGTTCGGACAAAGGTAGATTTTGCCCTACTCATCATCATGATAAGCTGAGAAATCTGGCTCTTCAGGCTTCTTCAAATTATGCAAGTCAACATCCTTCACCTTCTGAACTCTCATCTTCCTCTTCATCTCCTCCGTCTAATAACTGCTCGTTACGAGAGAAATAGAACGACTCATTCATGCTTAAGCTTTTCGCCATCATTCTCTTCTTGAATCGTCGCCAGGCAGCCTGAATGAAGCAAGCAGCCCATGTTCTCCAATGGTGAGAGTAATACCGAAACGTGTGCTGCAATTTCTTGCTATGAAGACGTCTAAACTGATTCGCGACGAACTTAAGATCTTCTGCTCTCAGTGCAAATGCTTCGACTTCTGTGAGAGATTTCACTGTTCTTGTCGAAGAAGGTAGGTTTAGGTCGGCCCTCGGAAGCAACGCCCAGGCGAGCAGTTCCTCGCCACAGAAATCACCCGGTCTCAGCGTTGTCGAGTTGAAGAACCCTGTTCGGCCTCCGTTTGTGGTTGAGCTCTCTAGTGTCCCCCTAATGATGAATAGCATCTCAGAAACAGGATCACCCTCACGAACGATGAACGTACCCTGCGTGCTCAACGACGAGACGAGGCGCTCACATATGGCGTCTAGAAGTTGATCGTCCATCTCTGAGAAAAACGGGACCTGAAATCGGAATAACTTCATGATCAACACCAATGTACATTACTTCCCCCGATCCAATTAAGTGTCACTCCAGAGCTTTTGTCATAGATTATGGAACGTAAAAATTTGACAAATATACACCGGAAAGGGCAAGAAGGGAAATCTTACACGACGAACAAGGTCTAAACAGAGGTGGCGTTGAATGTCACGACGTAGATCTGTAGGCAAGACACGGAGGATAGATTCTTCTTTAACTCCTCTTGTGGCAAGCCATTTGTACTGCATGAATCGTCGAACACGCTGTTGGAGGCCGTCGGGGAGTTGGCGATGCCTCATCCATTCCTCCGTGTCTCGACGCCTAAGTCTCCACTCCTCGAGCCTCACAGTGATTGATTGCAGATAGGTCTACATTAACACAAAAGAAACTATGAAGCTTCAAGCTTGACTCCACCATGTTCATAAGAAGTTTTGGATTCCAGGATAAGGAGAAGGGTCGTGTTAGGTTAACAATCAACGTAAATCTCATCATGATATGGAGAAACACCATATTAAAGGACTTTTACCTGCATATTTCCAATCAAGTGAGCAAACAGAACAAGCCCCACGATGGCAATGAGTATGGCGAACAAAGTTTCGCCAATAAACGTGCTCGTTGACAGCGACTGGCCATACGAACTGTCACATGGAACAAGAACATCACAACTCATGCTAAGTCTTAAGATCTGAATAAAGAGAAACAATGTACTATAGAGCCATCAAAATCATACCTTAAGTTTTGCAAGCCCCACCATAAACAGTAGAAGTACTTCTCTAGAAACCTAGACGATACAACGTTGTTTGAAATTGCGTTACCAAATATTCCATGATTAAAATATGAAGTGTCGCTAGGATTACACTTGGTGAACACCTGTGTGCTGTTCACCCAACCTGCTCTATCACTGTGAGTCAAGGTGCCACAATCGAGGAAATGGAGGGAACAGCTGGCGGTATTGAACTCGTCCTTGCAAGCCGATTTCAAACACATTGCATGTCTCTCAATCGACACTAGGTACCAAGATGCCCCCAACACCTAATCATTTAGGAAGAAACATAAATTAACTTTGCAATGAGAAGGGGCAAAAGGGGGATTAAAAATTGCTTTGGTTTAAAGCATACATGGCTTGCTAACATGTAGAGCTGCAGATTGTAAGCAGCGCCCGCCCATGCTGTCTTTGTGACGACTCCAGTGGCTTTGATGATCTCAGAACTCAATGGGAAAATGAGATATAATCGGGGAATGTATTGTAGCAATACAATGAGTACAAGGGCATTGTTCGTATGATCAGCATGGGAGCTTCGAATTGCTGGTAAAATCGACCATATAACAATCTGCAAAAAAAAACAGAATCAAACACCATTCCAATACTTCCATAGGAAACTACAAAAAGGTAAGAAAAGTTCTGATATCATAAGTTGTTTTAAACACCACTTGATGCAACTATATAGTCCTAAAATGACAATAAATCGAAACCTTTTCTTGTGGAATCTTGAGTGAATCATATTAGAATCTTCATGAGAAAACCTTATACGAACAATATAGAATGCAAAAAAATTAATCTTTTCGACAAATCACAAACTAATGACCTCAACATTGCAAAGATCATACATCCTATGATCAACCACAAAAGGAGAGCTCAAGTTTGTTACCTGAGGAAGAGGCAGGGCTGCAACGAAATCGATGAAGAACTCCGATTTCAAGTACCTCATTGCTATCTTATATCGATCCATAACCAGTTCGCCTTTGCCAAACACCCTTGAGCTAGGCGATACATAAGCAATCCTAAACTTAAGGACAACATGTAGCATATAAAACACATCAGCCACTGTCCTAAAACAGGTCAGAATGATCCCCAAATTGAGGTCTGTTTCCATACATGAAGACTTTTCTTGATTTATTACAGAAGGCATATAGAAAAACAAGGGATCCACAAACAATGCCATCAAGCAAGAAAACAGGAAAATTCTGTTCCATTTCAATACAATCTCACTCCCAGGATCAAGAATCAGTGTTTCTCTCTCTAACTGTTGGTGTTGGCCCTCTGGAAACACTTTAGACCTACCAAACTTGGGGGTTTTCTCAGATTTCCATAAAGGGGCTGAATCATTGTAAAGAGGGAGTGTTCTTTCATGGCTTTGAGCCTCATTTTTCGCCATGAAAGCTTCAAGATTGCTTTTTTCTTCTTTGTGAAACCTAAGATAGACAATATGGTGAAAACCCATTACTCAGATTTTGATGGAGAGAAATGGGGTGCAGAAAAATCATAGAATGATGAGAGAGAAAGTAAGTTACCTAATTAGCTTCTCTTTCTTGAAATCCATGCTTGCAATCTCTGTCGAAGAATGTGTGTCACAGACCCTCATAACTCTTTGCAGAATCCATGGCTGTTAAAAATGGTTGTCAAAACTCAAGAATCTGCCAAATGCCACTGTGTTCAAAGGGAAAAGAGTGGGAAAAAATGGAAAGGAAAATCGACAAAATGTCTTTATGTGGATGATGTGGAGACCAATGTCTATTAGTTGTTGACTTTTGTCATAAAAACTTCACATAATCACCAGCTGTCAATTGTGTAATTGAGTGCAAGAATTAGAAATCTCTCTCTCTCTCTCTCTCTCTCTCTCTCTCTCTCTGCCAATTGTGTAATTGAGTGCAAGAATTAGAAATCTCCCTCTCTCTCTCTCGCTCTCTCTCTTCGTGAAGGCCATGATGACACTAATTATTCATTCTTGCAAGTATGTCACGTCTGCCAATGACACTAGGATTTTTATATGGGCAAAAGGTTTGAATTTTTATTATACTTCTTCAACTAATATCTTTTGTAGGAATTAAAAGCAAATGCGTAGGATTAAATTTTACATAATATTAATACAAAAAATATATTCTTTTTATACATAGGTAGTCACAAAACAAAATAATTCCAATTAAAATAATAGGGGTACTTTCACTAAAATAAGCTGTATTTGTATAAATAAAATCTTAAAATTTATCACAAGTATTTTATTAACAAAATATTTTTACGTGCAAAATCACTAAATAATGAATAATAAAATAATTAATTTGCATTTCTAGAATAAAGAATGTAGATTGCTGGATTTTTTTTCAACATAGCTAGATGATTTTGATAGTTTTAATTTATATTCCATAAGTTTCACATATAAAAATTGAATACTTTATTAAACATGGGCATTAAGAATCTTTGAAATGTGTCTCAACAGAGTTTTGCTCATGTATAAATAAGTAATCTTTCTTAATTTTTTCCATTAATTTGTGTAAATTTAATCTCAAAATTGGTTCAAATATAGTTGAAAATTGGAATTAGTCAATTGGTAATGACAACCATACTGTAATAGTACAATATAAATTGTTCCCAAGTTGGGCACATGATTTGGCAATTGATAAAGAAATTAATTGGAAGAATAATAAAACTGTTTTTTAATTCAATTAGTATATCCACTTGCAACTAAGCATATCAAAAGATCATGGTCCCACCAAGGAAAATCCACAAATCATCTTTTTGGCCAATCTACTAGTAATAAATATTTAAATGTACTTAGCATTTTTTATAAATTTCTTTATTTGCAAGTTTGTCCACCCATATATTTTTATAAATACGTCTCAAATGAGACATAAATATTATAGTAAATACATTTCCCCTCACATCCAAACAATATTTTACGAAAAATTACATTTTCAGTCACATCTAGAATATGATTTTTCTTAAAGAAAATAAATAAGACCAAACGTTGCACCCAAACAACTATAAAGATGGATGAATCCTGAAATGTAGTGATATTGTCGATTTCATTATTCAATTTTCATTTCGGCTATACAACATTTGAAGGGTTACAAAGATACGACTACTTAACAAGTTCAACTCGATTTTGTAGGTCGTATTTTACATCTACGACTAACTCTATTCTTTGAGTCCAAGCCCCGATTCGATTATCGGGGTTACTCTACGAGACCTAAAACATTCAGCGAAACCAACTCGAGATAAATCACAATTGAAAGTTTTCATTGAATATATATCAGTCTTTTTCCCCCTCTTGTGTCCACACTCTTTCCACATGCCAAGGTATTTTGCCTTTGATATATAAAGTAATTGCAGGCCAATTAATGCCAGCTTCATTAATGAAATTTAATACAAACTTTGAATATGTTGCACATAAACACACCCTCAATGTGATACTTCTTTAAACAGAATAGCAAAATGTTGTAACCTCAGTCTTATTAAAATTGATTTGACCCAATCACACTAGGAGAAACTTTGATGAAACAAAAACGTGCAAGGCAATAACAATCATCACTTCGATTAAGTGTCCACATTTCTGATAATTTGGCTAAAGTCCAACTTCATGCTTAAAAACATGTATTAAATTAAGAAAGAAGATCAAAACAAACTCGATCATTAACATAACAATTCTATGCACTGGGGATCTCTGAGTTTTTTCAGATTATGAGACAAAAAAGTCGGGTTAAGAGAAACAGGAACAGAATAAGAAGCGACGTACACAATTTATTGTAGTACGGAGCAACAATCAAGAATCGATAATAATACAGAACAAGTTTCCAACTTCATATCATTTGTAAACAGTATTGGAGGTAACAATACAATTTCTCACCAAATCCTCGATGACAACAATAAGCTAAGCCTCAATCCCACTATGTAGAGTCGGCTATGTGGGTCATATCCCGTTGACATCCAGCTGAGACGGATGCTCTAATTGAAATTTTACTAAAACCAAATCCACAATTTTAATAAATTGAAATCAAAATTTTACCTTGCACAGTGGTGTAAGTTGACGGAACCAACTAGAGCGAACAAAGGTAAAATAAATGCAAGGAAAGCGGCTAATTGCAAATAAATTAGCAAAGACCTAACAGAATTTAAGATTGCACCTTACAAATGCGGCCGGATGAAATCCTAACCTAAGACAACCGAAGCCCTGATTTCAAAATAAATTGAGGGAACCACACAACAAAAAAACAAGTGGTTCATGAAGCTATTGGATATTTTCAAAAGTATATTACACAAAAACAAGTACAAGGAAACTGCAAATCAAACCTTTGAAAAAGCGGGTTAGACTCAAGTTTAGGGGGAAGGTTAAATTTCCAGTAAAAAGAATTCCACAATTTTAATAAACTTGGTGCGAGTTGAAAGTGAGTAATTTTCACACACATACCAACGCCTATAACTCTTCAAGGCAACCACTTGTGTTCTGACTAATAAAAAAACTATATATTTAAAACTCATTTCAAAAAGCACAAAGTTAAAATTACTTTAGAGGTGAGGTCAAAAGTGATTCCGTATAAAGTATTAAATACCTGCCAGAAGAATGTGAAGCCGATCATCATCCTTAAATCTAATCAAATACCATAATTATTTGAGGGAGAAGCGCATCATAGCCCGACATGCAATGAAAAGAAGCATCTAGCAGAGTAGCCAGCTGGGATCCACAATCATTCAAATTGAAGATCCCACAGCAGGGAAGGGAAGGTCGAAACCACAAGTGCAGATGTACAAGACCAATGATGCAAGTGAAGCCGATCATCATCCTTAAATCTAATCAAATACCATAATAATTTGAGGAGAGGCGCATCATAGCCGCAGACATGCAATGAAAAGAAGCATCAAGCAGAGTAGCCAGCTGGGATCCACAATCATTCAAATTGAAGATCCCACAGCAGGGCAGGGAAGGTCGAAACCAGAAGTGCAGATGTACAAAACCAATGAAGCAGTACCAGGCAGACACCTCGACACAAAAACAAAATCATAAACTTTTAGCAATGTTCTTTATAAGTTTCTAATGACAGATATCAACTAGCAACATCAAATTCACATATATGGTATTATGGAATTGGTTCACATGTAAACTCAAAAAAGAAAGGGATAGAAAGGATAAAGTGACAAACTTACTACTCAAGTAGTAATGACACTCAACCAAATCCACGAGTTGAAGCTGAGGGCGTCGCCCAGCTTAACACAGTTGTTAATAAGTCCAAGCATACTACACATATTTTGAAAAACTTCTGCATAGATTCAAAGTACTAATAACTTTCCAAGCTTAGCTTCGGCTCCTGCGTCTGTCCCTGATTCCATTTCTGCATAATGTATTCAAGGCGGACAAATAAGAATGATAGTCAAAGTACAAATATGAAAGCAGATAAATAAACAAAATAGAGGTGCATAGGTTCTCACAAAGCGGGAGAGATTATTAATGCCATGGAACTATAAATATTAACCCAAGAACTACTAAGGAGTTATCCAATTAAGTTGTAGGTGACCATCAATCATGTCTGCCTACGCCACGCCCAAACCCCCTCCACTACTAAAAAAACATAATACATATTCACAGGCTCTTACTACAAGGGAAATGTTATGATTGCTGCACAAACTATGAATATCCAACACTAGAACTACTTAGGAATGAATGCCAATGATAGCATATAACACCAATCATGTGGCCAGAGCCCAAACATCCAATGCTATGATGTACTCAAGCAAATCAAGAATTGATCAGAGGTAAATTACATAATCAATATTTCAAGAGTGTGTCTCCCTTCAACTTGTCATTCCAAGGGGGGGCACATTTATCTAAGTTGGATCAAGTAAAGCCATATGGCGATCTATACTCTTAAGTTCATGCAAGTAAACAACAGTCCTAAGAGACTACAAGTTCACTTCACCAAATAATCAATGTTTCCTGTTGGAGCCATGTTTATTTTACCAGAACCATACAGTTCACTGCCAATACTTCGGATTTTTCTTAAACATCAAAACAAAGGAACATTTTCATCTACAAAAGGTTGACACATCGGGAGTAAGAAAAAATATTAAACAATGGAAAGAAATAAGATCATACCCATTGGTAAACGGCACTTCCTCTCGACCACGATAAGGAGACCTGCTGTAGCTGCGAGGTCTGGGTGATGGACTGCGACGTCGTGGGGAACGAGCACGAGGACTGTAACTCCTATGCCAGCATAACAATTAACAACATCAAGAAAAAAAGAAAAAAAAAACTTTTTTTTATCAAAGCTAATATTGAATCATGAAGTCAGTATACGCATTTCCTTGACTTTACCAAACACAAATCCATCTTACCTTCGTCCATAACTTGGGCTCCGGCGATATCGAGCTGGGCTACGACTCCTGCGCCTTCCCGAACCTCCCCTCATTCGGCACTCACGAGCGAAATGACCAGGCTCACCACATTCATAGCATTTTAAATCTGAACCAGAACGTCCGCGTCCACCGCCGCGTCCACCTCCACCTCCACCTCTGGAGTTGTGTGATAGCTCAACTCTCCAGCCATTTTTACCTGTTCCAGAAAAGAGGGGAAAAAATTCAAAAACAAACCAAACAGAAGACCTAATGGAACATATTCAAACATTGCTGAAACTAGCATTATAATGAACAAATGCAGCTAAGGAACGAAGAAAAACTATGCTGTGACAATACATCTGATATAAAATTTAAACTTGAGCCAAAAAATAATAATCTAAACAATCAATCAGATAAATCACAAATAAAACCTAATTTCAAACTAACTGAACTGTAATTATACAACAAATAAATAAAAACAAAAGCTCACCATCAATTTCCCTAATAGCATCTTGGGCATCCCTGCGGTCATCAAAATCAATAAAAGCATAACCAGGGGGTCTTCTGGCCACCCACACACTGCAACAACATTAAAACACATATAAATTATAAAATTCACTAAATTGAAATGGGAAATGATAGTAAAACAGTAATATAAATACGTTAGCTGCAAATACTATGTTTTACCTTCTTATGACTCCAAATACACGGAATTCATCTTCAAGTTCTCGTTCAGTGACTCGAGGATCGAGATTTCCAACATACACCCTTGACATCTCGAATCAAACTTTCCCGTAACAAAATCCTAATACCATAAAAATAAAACATTCAAATCAGGCATATTGTTCTACTAAAATTAACTTCATCCTCAATACAAACACACACACACACAAACAAAACCAGTCCATACGTTAAAATTTGATCGGTAAAAAGTTTTGAAATTTGTCCGAGAAAATCAAATATGAGAACAATTACATGATCAAAATGATTCAAAAAAACAGAAAATGTAATCAAACCATACGTAATTTGAGAGAGGGACCTGAAACCCTAGATTTAAGGAAAAACCCTAGCCGCTGGAGAGTGATTTTTGAGAGCCACTGAAAAGTGTCGTATTCTTTAAAGGGGTAGCAGTTTCTGGGGATATTACTTTATTACCCCTGTTATTTTCTTATTATTACATTATTATTAAAAAAATTACAATTTTACATTGGGTTTCAATTACTTAATTTTCCTTAAATAATTGATGGATAATTTAATTGAGGCTCTATGTTTTCATTTTTTAAAGATTGTAGCACAATACCATATGCAGATTTGTTACTCTACCCAACGTGGTCACATATTAATGTGTGTCACAAATCCAACACAATTTTTGATTTCATCATATTATTTAAAAAGATCAGGTATTTATACATCAGCTCTATACATATTATAACATGTCCAATATGGACATTTTTAAAGTATGGTAACCTAGTTTTAAAGCAAATGAAACCATGAAAATTCATTTTTCACTTACGACATAATGTTTACACTAAAATATAATAACGTAGATAAGAAGTTACTTTGTGTGTATGGGATAAGTTTTTTTCCTCAATTTTTTTATCAAACCACAATAAGATAGTGTTTCATAACCAGACAAGTACATGAACATTTTTAAACGTGTCGTCTTGAATTTGAATGAATTTTAAACCACATATTTAGAAAAAAAAAGTAGACATAACTTTTCAATATTGGTTTAGATAATTTTATTAGGACTTCTCGTTTATTCTCAAGCCCTTATTATTGCTCATAATATCATGAAGTTTGTTTTAAAAAAAGTACGACATTTAAAACCAAAAAATAAAAGTTAGAAAATGTGAAATTTGGTTATGAAATTAATTATACGTAGAAATATTTCGGGCTTGAAATGTGTGGGCCAGTTTCGTTCGTTTAAAGCCCAATGGACTATAGTGTTTTCATAGTGGGCTTTGGCCCATAATAAATGTATAAATACATTGCTCAAGCCCATATAAAAAACACATAGGATTGACACGTGTAGCAAATCCCATAGGAGAATCTCCATACTGTTGCAGCGTTATCCTCTCCAATATCTCCATAATTTTGCTGAAAAAGCTTCTACATCACCAATGGCTGCTTCCTGAATTTTGATAGATCATAGACATGCAAATGCTGCTGCCGATTTTTGGAACTCCGCCGGCAGTTCTCTCACCGCCGGTTTCGCTGTCAATGTCCGCAACGCCTCCTACGCATTTACACAAACGCTATCCAAGCAAGCAGAGCAAGTGGCCGCGCTCGCGGCGGCGCCCTGGCTCGCCCTCCTCCGACCCACTCAATCTTAAGTCGCTGACCTCCCGCGTCGTGCGCCTCACTCGCCGCCGGCAGCTTGCTCAGGTCATTTATGTCGTTTCCATGATTTTTGGCTTTCGGATTGGTTGTAACACTAGTGGATTACTATTGCATGTAGATCTAGTAGAATGACTTGCTCTCGTTTGCTTTAGATATTTGAGGAAATAGAGAATGCGAAGAAGCAACATGGGAAGCTGAACATAATCGTGATGAATGCCGTATTGCAAGCTTGCGTTCATTGCCGTGACATTGAATCGGCTCTTAGAGTGTTTGATGAAATGTCGAAGCCGGAGGGCTGTGGGGTTGATGATGTCACCTATGGTACGCTTTTGAAGGTACTGAACTTCCATTCTTGGGTGTGTTTTTGAAGGTGTATGTCCAATATTTACCTTCCGTGATTATGTTGTAACTCGCTTTCTCTTCATCTATGGATGGTGGTCGATTTTTTTGGTGAGATGCTTATGAGCAGAGTTCTCATCAATCAGTAGTTATTAGAGATGCATTGTTCAGAGATTAGGCTCTTTTCGGAGCTGTCTATTGGGAGCCGCATGCCAACAGAAGAGCATTTTATATAAGAATGTCTTTTTACAAACCTAGATTGCTTCCTAGTGCATATGGAGGATATGTTAGAGAGTAGTGTTCCCACCTTGTCACCTCCTAGTTTCAATTGATTATGGATGTCCAAAAGCTATGTGAAAAGAGGATCAGCGAATAAAAGGATAATTTTTATCCAGGTGGGATAGTAGGTTAGAAATGGTTAGCATCCCAATGGTTCCCAGGTGACTGCCTTTGTGCTGCTTTTGTTATTAACCAGTATTATAGACTCGTTTGGGCTTTTTGAGGTGAAGAATGGTGTCAGAGGCTGCCATGGCCGTTAAAAGCTCCAGTCGCTGGATTGGTGGCATAGATTCCAAAAGTACATACCTTCGATCATGTGGGATTTGAAAGGAAATAAATCCCCTGATTATTCTATAGAAATGCACTTTTCTTATTTCTTTAGTTAAGATTAATGAGTAGGCAACAGTGTTGTTTTTAGGTCAAAGTTCTCCTTTTTCAGTAGATGTATCATGCATCTTGTGTGGAAAACCATGTCATGACCGGAGTACCATTGCAGTAATTTGTATAAGACTAATTTCCTCAGAGTTGGAGATTATTATCTCTGATTCAGGCATCTGTTTCATATTTTCTTTCTGCATTTTCTGGTGGAGAAGTTCATTTCTCCTTGATATTTGGTGGAATAGATATATATTCTTCTTGAAAAAACTGCAATTCTTCTTTCATGAAGGGTTTGGGTGATGCTAGGAGAATTGACGAAGCATTTCAACTGCTTGAGTCTGTGGAACAAGGAACAGCTCTTGGTTGTCCAAGGTTGAACGCACTGATGATTTGTGGTCTATTGAATGCTTTAACTGAATCAGGTTAGGTTTTCCATTCAATATAATTTCAGTTTTTCTCCCTTGCTGATAAATCTGCGAATTTTCGTTATTAGGCCATTATGTCGAATGTGGAAGAGTCCCTAATTGAGTTTTTATCTAATAAAAATAACAACCACCCTTCAAGTTAATTTGTACATTTGCACCTACTAACTGACCTTGGTTCTTGTATTGATGATCTAGTGCAGGGGATCTTCGCCGTGCTAATGGACTTCTTGCAAGATATGGTTATGCACTTCAAGAATCTGGAAGTCCATCAATTTTGACTTTTAACTTATTAATGAAGGTAATTTCTGAATCCAATAGTCTCTATGGATGGTGATGGAACTGTTTTCTGTATCCCCCTCCCACAGAAGCTGACAAGTAAATTGACATTTGTTTCCGATTACAGGGATATATAACTGCTGATTGTCCTCAGGCAGCTTTAGGCGTATATGACGAAATACTGAGGCATGGGCTGAATCCTGATAGGCTCAGCTACAATACTTTAATTTTTGCATGTATCAAGAACGAAAACTTAGACAGAGCGATGCTACTCTTTCAGCAAATGAAGGTCTCATGCACGTGTCTGAAAGGCTAGTGTAGAGCCTTATGAATGCGTGATATTGTATAGAGCAAAATGCCAGTTTGTTAAACAGTCACCATTTTTTGTTACAGGATAAAGCACAGAACAACAACCACTTTGATGTTTCCCCTGATCTTATTACTTACACTACATTACTACAGGTCAGTCCTTTCTGCCATATACCAATGTGATTATCTTGGAGTAGCAATAACGGGACCCTCTTTGGTGTTTATGAGCTGAAATAAGAAAATGACTTATTTAGTTCACTAAGCAGCAGTTCTAATTAACCCATGAATAGATACCAAGTTTTGTCTTGCTTAATGAATGTGTGGAACCACCATATGCTTATAGGGTTTTGGGCAAGCCAAGGATATCTCATCTGTAGAAAAGATCTTGACAGAAATGAAATCATGCAACAAATTTGGTATTGATCGTGTTGCATACACTGCTATTACTGATGCGCTGCTAAACTGTGGATGTATTAGAGGTACCTTATTTCTATTTGCTATGCTTTTCTTTGATGGGTATAATTTACACTTATGAAGTCTTTTCTTTTTCTTATTTTCGTGTTTGGTACATTGTCCATACAGTATGTATTTTGCTTAATACTCCAATATGTTCATCTCAGAGCAGATATGTTATGCAGTCTTTTCTGAAATATTCTTAGGTGCTCTCTGCGTTTTTGGAGAAATTATAAAACAAGCTGGTCGAAAACCTGTATTGAGGCCAAAGCCTCACCTCTTTTTGTCATTGATGCGTGCATTTGCTGCTAGGGGTGATTACGTCACGGTCAAAAGACTGCACGAACGCATGTGGTTTGATTCAGCAGGAACAATTTCCTCTGCAATACAAGCAGAATCTGATCATCTTTTAATGGAGGCAGCTTTAAACGAAGGCCAGGTAAATTGACTTAACCTGTCATGTGATATGGTTGTTTCCATTCCACGTCCAAGTTTTTTCTCTTTCTTCAAACTTTGATCATTGTCCATGATAATGTCATGAAGCAATGAATGGCCCATACCTTAAGATTCCATATCACTCTTAGAAGCAGTTTTGATTAAATCTTCAAAATGCTATGAGGAGGAATTCTCAGAAATTTTTTCTGAGAGACGATAATATGACCGTCAATGGCTTACAAGTTACAACAGACCAAATGCATCTATATATTAGGTTTCCTGACATTTTAAGCAAATGATTTCATGCAATTTATGACAATATGAGAGTGTGGGTATTGCACGGGCATGGGACTTTTGATGATTAGTGGGTTCTTAGAGAAGTAGTAACTTTTCATTTATGCTCGAGGACTTTAAGATGCAACTGCAGAAGATGAAATTCATGCCTCTTTAGTTTTCTTCTGTAAGCATTAAGATGTCGTATGGACTATGGTTAAGTATTTTGCCTGTGTCCAAAATTAGTTTGTATTCATTTGAGAAAGCTATCTTTAAGCTGCATATATCCTATTATTCTTGATAAGAACTTTCAGCTTATATATGACTGTTCTTTCTCTGTTGCCTGTTATTACATAGTAGCTTTTCACATTATATCAACCACTTGCTAATGTAAGTCATCTTGCCAGTCCATGATGCATTTCGTTCTGGATTTTTCTGCAGGTTGACTTGGCTATAAAAAAACTTAAGAATGTCATTTGGAAATGGAGAGACATATCTTGGAATAGTCGAGGTGGCATGGTAAATTCTTCTTCTCATATCCTAAGCATTTGGAAAGTACAATATTTACATGGGTCAAGTTATAACTAAATGCATTAGAATTTAAATTATAACCCTTATTATAATAACAGATGAGACTGGCTGATTCTAGGCCTCCATGATAAAAGTCTGTGCTATGGCACACTATTTTTCAAAATGAAGCTTGTGGAGTTTCGCTTGAGAATATGGACTTAGAATCCATGCTAGAACCCCAAACCCTTATATATAATTTAAGCTCATTCCATCAAACCAACACATAATGAAGGCAAAACTCAGACCCAACCTGAAATCTGACCCTTCACAACAGGTTAGTTTCATTAGACCCATTAGATCCATTACATGTTTCAAATGAAATTAGATTTTCATTTTGAAAAGTTATGCAACTAAAACATTGTGAAGTTATATCATCCAAAAGAAAAGATAACTGGTGTAGAACTGGAGATGGTTTTGATATCACTTTTGGTCCAGTGAGCTTCTTAAGACTTGATCAAGTTCTTGGATTTCATATGTATATGACTCGTACATAGTGTGTCAACCATTGGAGAATCCTCATACGGTGTAAGTTATTCTTAATGCAAAAGATCTTCTTTACATGTTAGGTCCTGCATAATATCCTGATTAGTTGTTACCTTGAGATAACATGTAAAAGTTCCTGAATAGGAATGCTGGTCTGCCCTCATGGAGGTTACATAAGTACTGTTTTGGTTTGCTGTTCTTTAATTCGGTCTGTAGATAGACATTGCCGCTGTTACTGAACTTTGTAACATAGTGACATTCTCTAACATATTGGACAGCGCTAACCCGTTGTTTTCTGTTTTCTGAACATCATCATTCAAACATGAATCCATTTATATGCTTGTAGAGATTAATGTATTCTGTTGGCTAGCTTCCTGGTGTATGATTGAATCATCACATTGCAGGTTGCAGTACGACTTGAGGCATTGATGGGTTTAAACAGATCTATTTTGAGCCCTCGTATAATTCCTCAGGTATGACAATTTGAGCTGTAGTTGATGATGAACAATGATGTTTAGCTAAATGCCTAATTCAATGAGTTACTTAGGTATCACTTGGAGATGCAATTGAGCACATCATGATACCATTTGCACAAGCTTCACCACTTCAAGCTTCTCTACGATTGAAGCAAGTGGTTATGCGTTTTTACAAGGATTCTGTTGTGCCCATCATAGATGAGTGGGGAGGCTGTGTGGGGATACTGCATCGTGAGGACTGTGATGTGGTAATTTGATTTGTGTTTAACTGCTTAATATTATCTTTATTGAGTAAAAAATGAATATTGATACCATTCCAAAATAATTCTGGTTTAATATCTTATTTAATATCTGCAATTCTTGAGCTTTTTTCACCAAGGTTTCCAAATTGATATTTAATTTATGTTTCCTCATAGACAACCAAATATTAGTCTTCAGGACTCTGGTGGAATGATAATTAAATTTGATCTGGATTAAATCTTAAATGCTGATAGATTAGGAAACTCTATATGTTCACACTTGGTATTTCAAAAAATACCAAGTGTTGGATATCTTCCTAGCTCTTGGTATCTCGACTGCTGCCATAATGTTGTTTCTTTTCCCTGCAGCTAAATATGCCACTTGCAAAACTTATGAGACATCCTCCACCTTCTGTTACGAGCTCAACATCAGTTGGCTCTGTCATTGATCTTATGTTAGACAAGAGGTACAAAATGGTTGTAATTGTCAAATATGATGAATTTCATGGAACATCTGTCTCAAGTGTGAGGGCTGTAGGAGTTTTTACCTATGAACAACTTGGTAAGCTCACCAAAAACTCATCATCGACAACTGATGAGCAATTTTGTTTGTCGAAAAGGTATACAAATATTTGAGATGAGTTACTTATGCTATTGCTTTTACTTCACCAAAACTAAGTTTTTCTGCTTGTTTGAGCAAACAACATGCACGGACATTTTTATATTGGTTAATGGTTCCACTCATAGAAATCTCAATCTATCGAGGGAACCAACATGAATGTCTCTTTGTCTGTGTGTGTAGTCCCTTGTAGTTTCTTTAAACTTCAGGAAGATGAAGATGGTAGTTTATTGCAATCTTCTAACTTATTCAGATACAATCACGTGCTTGAAATCAAAAATTCATGCCACAAATTTGGAGCTACATATTCGAAATCAGAAATTTAAAATCACTAATACATACATTATCCAGTTTGGAGAGTACAGTATAATTGTGAGTATATTCTCTCTTATACATGATTTACTGATGTTGATTTGTGTACAGATAACTAAAAGAGGCGGACTCAAAAAGCAAAGTTAGCAAAAAGAAAAACAACATATTCCACTTGCATCCATCAAGCAAAATGTAAGTATACAAGTAGTTATCACTTATTTTTCCTGCAAAGATATGACGGTTTCAAAGGCTCCAGCGAGAGCTCTCACTTTGTTTTTCCTCTGCTCACGAAGCTTGTTTACAGTTTCTTCGATCACATCGTTGGATAGTGCCACATCCTTTTTTCCATGCAGTCTTTCTTGTGGTTTTGGAGCTGCATTTTCTGATTCTTGCTTCTTTTCCACAGCTACTTCTTGCTCTTCTGTTTGCTTGTACTCAGGATCTTCACTTCCACTAGTTGCTTCGTCTTTCTTGCTCAATGCTCTCTCTTGCTCGTTTACCTCATCTTTTATAGCATCTTCATGGGAATCATCTGCAAGATTCTCTCCTTTGTTCAGGTCACCCTGCAGCTCTGTATGAGATATTTCATCTGAGGTATCTTCTCCTTTAGAAGACTCAGGAATCACAGTCTCGGCATCTGTATGATCGGTCTCATCTTCCGTGTTTTCAACATCCGACGGTTCTTGATCTTCTAGCACCAAATCATCGGTACCCTTCTCATCGACTTCAACTCTCTTCTCTTCATCTTCAACAGTGCTAGATTCTTGATATTGGAGCTGTGTTTCATCTCCTAGAACACCAGATTCACTTGGATCTTCAATATTTTCATGTGGAACATAAGTGACTTGTTCCTTTACTGCTGAAACACCACTTTCAATCTCATTCTTCTTCATGCTAGTACTGCTCTTCTTTGCATCACTCACATTCCGACGCAGTTTCCCCACATCCTTAACTGGTGTTCTCAGATTCTTACCAGGAACCGGTTTCTGGGAACCAACGGGTCTCCCAGAAAACGAGGAAGGCTTCAGTGGTGCATTGGTCGAAACACGGGTGGTTTTTGGGATGGGAGATTGAGTCTTATCGATAGGCTTCGTTTTGGCACTTGTAGGCTTGTACGTCGTGTCTGTGGAAGCCGGTTTCTTCCCTTGTTGCTTAGAAACATCGGTACCCACCGTAGCTTTTGGCCTAGGATTGCCAGGAATCTGTTTCTGTGAGGAAGATGAAACTACATTTGGTTTTGCAGATTGATTTAGGGTTCCTCTTGGTTTTGTGGTGGTTGTTTTTGAAGAAGATATGGCCTTCTTTACTAGAGGTGTCTCTCTTGTTCTTGTTGCCATTTGATTAGTAGTCAATACCTGCATTTGGGAAAAATATTCATGCCATTATAACGTCGAAAACTACAACACCAAATGCAATAGAGAATCCGAACACAAGAGTGCATGTACCGTTGCCAAGAATGAAGTTTAATTTCATCGTAAACTGCATTACAAAATGCAACATGAATGCATAACAACCAAAAAAAGAAAATCATCAAAACAAGAATCCATTATCCTTCTCTTTTTGTTTGCATCTACAACGTGCATGTTAATGTGTAGAAAAACAAAACAAAACATTGTACCTTAAAGATGAAGCCTTTTATCTTCTCAACGAGAATGATAATGAATATGAATAAGAAGGTAGAAAGGATTCATGATGTAATGAAACAAGGTTGATAGTATATGAAAGGAAGAAATGAGAGGCTTTTGTGAAATGGATTTGCTTACTTTGAATCAATCCTTGAATCATGGAGAGCCCCAAGTATATAGGGTGGCTGAATTCTAACTCTCACACAATTTCCATTTTAAGTTATTGAAAGAAACCCGAATCCGACCCATATTGACCCCGACTTACTTGATTCTAACACGATTTTTTCAAATTTTCTTGAAATGTAATAATTCTATTTTTCTTGCGTAAAATTTGTTGCGATTTTTCTAATCTCTCTTGAAATGCAATAATTTCATTTTTCTTATGTAAATTTTGATGTATTTTGAGCACAATTCGAAATTAACCTAAAAATATGCACAAATACGACTCAATAATATATTTTTCTATCCCTATTTATAGAAATGATGTATTTTACTTTTCGAGGGATTTTATCAACTTAGTTTCCGAAATATTGAGAACTATAAAATTAAGATACCAAAATGAAAACGTCATAAACATTATGGCTGCTCAATCATGCGATGTGTCAGTTGAAAAAAAATGTTAAAATTTAAAATTGTTATTTTTTTAATAACTATATTTGATAATATCGAAATGAATACAAGGAATGTAGAATTATCTTCTATATTATCCTCATTAGTTGACTTATCTTTCAGGTTTGAATCCACAAATAATTCTCTTTAGTTTATGAGCTTATGCGACGTATATATATGTATTATTGTGAAGTACAATTATCGCATTTTAATAGGTCCTTTTTTGTGTTTTCAAATAAATAGGCCCTTTTTATTGATAAGATTATCTTACAAAATATCCAAACGTCATTAATTTTATTAGTCAATGTCATTATAAACACAATAGTGGAATAATACAAGATAATAAATGAACCAACCTAAGCGATATGTGCTAGTAAAAGGGACCTACAACCATCCATTGTTTATCCTTTAAAATTATTATTATTGAAGTAACAAATTGATAATTTCCTAAATGTAACATCTAGTTTTCATTTACATAAAAAAAAAACACACACACACACACACAAACATATAAATACAGATTTATGATCTATTAGGACACATAGAATCTTATAATATCAGTGATTGACACACAATTTGTATTAAAAACAATAAAATAGCCGATAAAATATCAAAATATAACAAGAAATCTAGTTCGTGTTATAAAAAGGTCGATAAATACTAATCGTACATACTTTCATATTTTTTATTCAAATTCAATCAATTTACAAATAGATGAAGAAATGGTGAAGAGAAAAAAGATAGTGACTTAACTTAACTAACAACAAGAATTGAATTTATTGATTTAAGGAGAATAAAATATTGAGGCCACAATTGAATTGAGTTGGGGATGGTCAATTAGTTCATCCACACACACAAAAATATATCTAATTCACAGTGGATATTATTTTGTTCTTTATCAATTTATGTTAATTTATAGGTTTTTTTGTCTCTTAGTGAGAATAAGAAATGTTCTTATTCACATTACATAAATAATGCAATCTAACTGTAGGGAAAAAGGTGCAAAAAACAGCTAGAAAGAACAATTGAAAATCGAGGCATGTGCGAGCACAGGAAACGAAGGCTCGAGGGTGTTTTTCGAACTATGGAAGAGCCTCAATTTGTAGGCTCCAAAACGAGCTGAAGAGACAACCATCAAGGCTAAAACCACCGGCAGTTTCGAAACTGTCGAAATCTGGAAGGCCAAAAGCCACAGCCATTAGCTATCAAGGCTAAAACCACCGGCAGTTTCGAAACTGCTGAAATCTGGAAGGCTAAAAGCCGTCGGAAGTTGAAGAGGCATGGACCGGGTCGGTGGCAAAAGGAATCGGGTCAGGCCCGCCCTTTTCCAAACCGACATTCGTGTACGCAGGTCGCGCATGCACACGAATCCATTGGTTCGAGCTTGCTTGGAAATGATTTGCACCCGCGCGCGCGAGAGATAACCTCTTGGTTTATATCTTACTCACCTCATAAGGTGGAAATCAATATATACTAGTGCAAAACTTGCTAAAGTTCCTATATGGAACAAATAGAATTTTCCCACATTTCCAAGCTTTAACCATGATCCAAAACCACTACTTCGGCTTCTAATTTCTCATTCACCCTTGATCCATTTTGGGTGAGCTATATACCGAATTGAAGCTCTCACGAAGGAGAACACGTCTCTTCAAACGGATACCATTTTTACCAAATGGGACCGCCATAAATAAGCCCCAAAATGGGCA
This sequence comes from Scutellaria baicalensis, assembly GCA_005771605.1. Taxonomy (NCBI): domain Eukaryota; kingdom Viridiplantae; phylum Streptophyta; class Magnoliopsida; order Lamiales; family Lamiaceae; genus Scutellaria; species Scutellaria baicalensis. The sequence continues at coordinate 1,048,702 of CM016721.1, read as the reverse complement.
AAAATTCAGAATTTTTCCAACACTAACAAGTGATGGTCAAATGCATAAGCCAATCTTTTCATGCTATATTTGTATATATTTTATTTCATATTTTATAAATTTCATTATGATCTTCAAAATTATACTTAAGATTTAGTTTCAATTGCAGAATGAAGTTTTGACTGTAACATAATACTTGTTCATTTCGGGACATGTTTGGATTTTCGAAAATCCGATTGCTAACCTGGAGTCTAAATTATACATGGTAATTGTCAACATGTAATTTTAATTACAGTCATCATCCACGTGTAAATTCATACGTCAATAATCAACTTATATAATTTGAAAACCACGTTAGCAATTGAAACCCGGAAAAGCTCAATATATGTGAATCGTCATCATCCACGTATAGATTTACTTGTCAATAATTAATTTATACAATTTGAACTGTACATCAGCAATTGGAGCCCGAAAAATTCAAACAAGTCCCAAAATTGAAACAAATGTAAAATTAAGTATTTTTGGTATTATAATTAAAAATTTTATTTTAGAATTGAAGGTAGACTCTTAATTCATGTTCTTTTTATTTATTAGCCTTATTATTATGACAAATACGATTATTAATAATATAATAAATTTATTATATTAAAATATTACTCTTGAGATCTTATTATTTTGAGATTTGTAAAAAATTTCCGTATTTTTTTAATGATGATGATGATGACAATAACAACAACAACGATGACAATAACAAAAACAATAATAATAATAATAATAATAATAATAATAATAATAATAATAATAATAATAATAATAGTTTTGTGTTTTGTGTGCTTTAATTATAAGTGATTAATTATATTTGTTAATCTATATGTTCTATTCATATTTTTGTTCTTTTATATCTTAGAATTATATTTAATAATTTGTAAATAATTTTCTACATTTTTTTTAGATGGATTTATTTTACAAACACTGTACTTATTCAAAAACTTAGTTTATATATTTAAAAAATTTAGGTTTCAAATTCATTTTACAATTAAAACAATATTTTTTTTAAAATTTTGAAACCATTTTAAAATATTTTTTCTTATAGTTATATCTATTGCATATATGTTTGAATTTATTTTTAAATATTGTTAATTTGTGGATTTTTTAGTTCACCTCCACCACATTATTAGATTATTATTAGTTTTACTTAAAATTTCATTATTATTTTTAATTAATTTTTTACTTTTTACACATTTTACGCCTTGTAAAATGACATTTGCTTTAGACCTATTTTTCACATTATAATTAAAATACAAATTTCAAATTTTGACCATGTTTAAATTTCATTATTTTCAAATTTTTTAATTATATCATTAGACATAATCATAAATAATACAATCCAAAATAATTTCCCTCTATTCATTTACCCCTATATAAATTAAAAGACTACTTATTATATTTAAAATTATATTATGACGATTGTTATAAAGTTCAAAGTTTTTAGTTTTTTTTTCCCCACAATTTTCTATTGGTCATGGTAAATCAGTAACTTATCTCCAATTTTGCCAATTGGTGACAAATGTGTAAAATTTGTCAACTTCTTCCTTTTATATACAATTAAATAACTTGTGATATGTGGGCCAATTAAGAGCATATATACTAAAGGCATATAGCGGAAGGCCCAGTGGGCCCAGAACAGATGTTCGGGCGGCCCAACTGCCACCAATCTGTGACAGTCCAAATTCGAATGGCGAATCGGACGGCTGAAATCAGCGGACAGGACACACAAGGCAGGACGGCAATTCAGCAGTTGTTTGTTAAGGATTTGTTTGTGTTTTATGGTAAAAAGCCATCTTTGCCTAAAACTCTCCCATAACCATCTGCATCGGATCTTTAACATTCCCTCTCTCTCCTCCCTCTCTCTCTCTTAAAAGGGCCAAGGCCCAAAGACCCTCTTGTATCGTGTAGTAGTTGGAACTCCTTTTTCTTGGATTTTCTTTCGTTGTAAAAGAAGGAGAATAATACAGAGTCAAAAGGGAGAAGAAAAGTAAAAAGGAAAAGAAAAAAAGGTTCAAACTTGAAAGCTTTGGTTCTTGTTTCTCTCAGTTTTCTTGATTGTATACTCATTGGTTCCTTTTGTTTTCTTGATTGTTTCATGTCATACATCGTGGTGTTAGCATGAATTCACCCATTTTTTTGTTTAGTTTGGTGTTCATTTTTTCTTGTTGGAATTGCTCTTGAAAGAGTTAATGTTGGTATTGATATAGCTTTTGAGAATATGAACTTTCTTGCTTCATAGTCAACATTCTTTGGTTCTTTATAGCCGAATTTGTTTATTTGGAGGTGTCCCTTTATCCTGTTTTTGACTTTGATTAATTAAAAAAAACTTTGATTGTGTTTCTGCTGAGTTCTTTGCTTTGTTTATACTTAATCTATACAAAATAGTATTAGAAGAATTTTGTTGCTAAAAGTTTGTTTGATATTGAAGAGAGTGTGGAGTTATCTTTGCTTGATCTTTTCAGTGACTTAGATTCCTAAAAAGTGTTTCTTCATTAGAAATAATAGTATGGACTAATCTTATGAGATATCGTATAATTTCAGCTTGGAGCTAAGAGAAGGGAACTCACATATTGAGGAGGTTGAAGTATTGAAAGGGTTATATTGTTTGATAAATGAGCTTTGTCTTTGGCCTCGTTTTTTATCACCAAAATATTGCATTATGTGATTCATGATTGAGATAGAGGCTTATCAAATTGAGAACCTTTGAAACTCTTTCACTTGCCTGAGTTTTGGCATGGTGTGAATTGTTCTGAAAAGTTTGTTTCTGGCATCACTTATCTTTTTTGATCGACAAGTAAAGCTGTCATTTGAACCTTAAATTTCAGCTTGACTCAACGTGTTTCATGTTTGAATATAATGTAAAGAGTAATGATATCTTGCTGATATGGTAATTGGTATGATCTTTGTCCGTTTCAATCTTTTGGTGGTGTTTTTATGTATTTATTGCCATAAATGAATGTTTTCCTCGATTCCTATTCTTGAGCTTGTTAGGATCATTTTTCCTTTCTTCAAATTTGCCAAGTTTTTTAGTTTTGATATGGTGTACTGTTGACAAGCTATTTTGGTAGTAAGTTTCTTATGATCTTCTTGCAATTATTTTCTTATGGAACTCCTATTGCTTTAAGCAATAGAGGGCCAATATACTAATTAATTCTTGAAGGCTGAATACATTCTTGTTTTTCTATTGTGTTGAAACAGGATACAAACTCGACACTTATTCATGGATAAAGCTTTGAAAAGAGGTGGAATGGTAAATATTGCAGCTAGAAACAGACATAAAGCTGGTTCTAAAGATGCAACTTCTGCTGGGGATCAAAACGCTCAGTTTTGTAACCGAATAGGTTGCAATGGACGAATCAAGTACGGCAATCTGAATGGGAAAATTGGAGGCTCTGACAAAGAGAAATGCTCTAAGCTCCTGTCTTGTTCTTCAAATAAGAATGAGATGGCTGGAAAATCCTCTAGGAGAGGCTCGGTTATGACTAGAGAAATGGGTTTGTCTCTTTTTTCAAAGAGGAAATTGGAATCTGCTCCATCAGGAAGTAGTGAATCAGGTGATGCAGAAGTGGCTTCACAAGGTAGGAGTCCTGCAAGTCATCAATCAGGATCAAGAAACACGTCTAGAGGAACGAAAACTGAGGGTTCTAGTGGGACATCAACCAGTAGGTTCCGGAAGTTGTTTCAGCATAAACTGGGGTCCAACAAGCAGAACACTGAGGCAGCTTCTTCTGCTTCTAAAAACCCCGGCTTAGGAATGGCTAATAGTAGTAACAAAGGCAGGTCTCCGAAGAATCAGGCGCCACCAAATGGCTTGTCGTCTGGATCACAATCGGTTGCCAAGAATGTGACGAAGAAGAGAAGCCCAGAAGAGGACAGCAGTCTGTCTCGTAATGGAAGATACATGTCAGCTAGTGGGCCCTCCATCTCTGCATGTAGACGTAGTCGTAGTTGCACCTATCAGGAGGATAACAATGGTGATGCCTCGTCTAGGACAGGGAGGTCTACTTATCCAAACCAAAACAGGATGAGGCTTTCTTCTTACCAACAAAATGGAAGAAATGGTAGAGAACATCGTCTTCATCCTGTTTCTGAACCACGGCCTATTAGAGCTGATATACCGAGTTATAATATGCCTGGCTCTTCTTCTTCGAGTTCTTCAAGTTCTTCAAGTCGTTCAAGTTCTTCGAGCCTTTCCAACTATAGTGAAGGCAATGCACACGATATGCCTTATTCACCTGAATTTATCTTTGGCCAGTTAATGAGCCAGGCTACATCACTAGGATTTAATAGAACAGATGGTCGCGTTGTTGATGTATGTTGACTTATAAGCATTGAACTAAATGTCATTTATTTTATTTTTCCAAGAAAAAGTGATGGTTTGGCCCTCTGCAGGTGCTTTCAGCACTTGAGGATGAAGAGATGACAGAAGAGGTACTCACTCAATCTTCATTTATTCTAATAACACTCACAAATCCGAGACTTTGTTAGTAACACAACCCCTTTCCGCCCTACTGACAGCAAATACTTGCGTTGGAGGCGAGTTTCTATCTGAGTAGATTTAACCTGTATGACCAACACCAAGACATGAGACTGGATATTGATAACATGTCATACGAGGTTAGTTTGACTCGTTTTTCTTCCTATCATGGGTTAATGGATGTAACCTGGCATTATAATCCTTTTCTTTTCTACTATAGTCTTATCAATGTCATTTGGCAGGAGTTATTGGCTCTAGGTGAGAGAATGGGTACGGTTAGCACAGCACTTTCAGAAGACGAGCTTTTAAAGTGTGTGAGGAGAAGCGTATATCAGGTGACAACCCCACCAGAAGAAAGACACACAGGATCAGGCGTAGACGGAGATGACATCAAATGCAGCATTTGTCAGGTTATTACAAAACCCTTTTCCATTGCAGCCCATCTAAGGTTACAGAACGAAAAACACTAGAATTAAGTAGTGAGCTGCAAGAATAGAAAACGGAGTACCTTCTTGAGATTATAATATCAACGCTATTACTTTGTCACAACTATGGACCATATTTCTGTATTTAAGATGGCTTTTTGACCACCCATCTCTACTATTCTTGTTGAACACATACTGCGTTTCCAATAGTCTATACATCAAAGTCCATTTGATGTAATGACACTCTCCATTGTAAATGCTGCTGTGTTTCATTGAAGGCATCAGTGGTCAACTTAGGATAGCTCGTTACAGATCAAAATATGCTGTAATCATACGAGCTCCTTTACCTGTTTTAGTCTGGTTCAATGCAACAGCTGAACTTAGTGCTCATTTTTCAGGAGGAGTATGCAACGGGAGATGAGCTCGGGCAGCTGGTCGAGTGTGAGCACGTGTATCACATGACATGCTTAAATCAGTGGTTGCATGTCAAGAACTGGTGCCCCATTTGCAAAGCTGCTGCTGCTCCAACTGAATCCTCCTCCTCCTCCTCTTAGTGCATTAGTTTCTTTTGTGAATAATTATTGAATTTCTTGAACTTTTTTCTTAGTTTTGATCACTATTTTCTTCTTCTTTTTTGAAAGTTAGATGTGAATATCTCAGTTAGTAATACACATTCATGCTCTTAGGCATTCTGGTGAAAACTGTATGATAAATACACTCACTGGATTGCCTTTCAATAAGCAGGTTTTACAATAAATACTTGATATTTAATAATCATCATCTTTTTTATTTTGGATTTGTCCCTTTATTACTCTGTTGGGCTCAATTAATCCTATGTTGTTTCATACAGATTTAGGCAACATTTCACACCTGTAATTATGTCCAAAAAATGTATGTATATCATTTTTGAAACCAATTTGGCTCAAACCAACATTCAATAACAGATATGTGAACAGGAATTCCAGTTTCTGGAAAACAAATCTTCCCCCATTCCCGCATGATCAAAGCTGATGCAAGCACTGACACATCCAACGATTACGGATTACGACAACAATGAAACGATGACATCAATGAAGACGGAATGAAGAGCTGAATGTATTTATTAGAGTGATGCATGGTGAATAAGTTCAAAGTACCATGAAAAACTTGTAGGTTTGAATCTATGTAAATCTACTTGATGACAGCAGTATGTTGTGCCACAGTTGAACTTGAACTCAACTTTATGTGATCTGTTGGACTACGTCCGTATATATAGCTTTGCATTATGCATGCATCCGTTTTTCCAGAGAAACGAGATCTATGATCGTTAGGGTAAACTCTCTTCTTTTGTACAACATACGTAAAGGGTTCCCCTGCATGGATACGTAGAATAAATATGAGCATATATGATTCAATATTTGGAAGACAAGAATGTAAAGAAACCTGAATGCTTCTTACCTATATGTCATTGGAACGGGAGAGATGCCTGCGAGAGCTGTGACATAGACAAGACGGATGTAAAAGTAACAATATGAACGAGCGACTATATATTTATATTATATGTGTATATATATATATATATACACACGATAAAGAAGCAGAAGCGGACTTGTTTTACTATCCAGGTAAAGAATATCATAATCATTGTACCTTATATGCATTTCTCCATCTGTAAATGAATCGAATTAACTCTTTAATAATTTTAGTTATACTATCCATTTCAGACTTAAATGTTTCCGATTATTCTCAAGACACTTAAGCGATTGATCACAATAGAAAATTCAAGAAACTTCTACAACTTATAGATGTTTTTCCTCTAAAAATATTTAACTTGTCAATACAGCTTATTGAGCTAAAAAAAACGGTTAAAAATGATCCAATATGGAAACAATGTGATATTGTTCAGTAATGTATAGCTCGACCAAATACACCACAAATCAAATAAACAGCTAACCAGAAGCATCAGGAAAACACATACATTTATTGACACATTCTATATTTGATTAACTCACCTGTGTTGACCAGCTCTTTCCCTTGAGATTTCCCTCGAACCTGCAAACTCGCCATCTACTTCATCGGCATTACGTTCTGCACGTTCTCCAGATGATGATACAGAACCTCCATCAGAGTTTGAATTATCATGAGACGAACTGTTTCTGGAATCACTGATCCTTGACCTTCTTCTGTTTCTACATATTGCAAAACTTCCAAATATCTGATATAACATGCAAGATCTCCACCACTTCCCCTCGTCTCCATGCATATCATCAACATCATCTTCTGGGTTATCTTCATCATATTCCACCACATAATCGCCCAAAATGATCCCATTTGGGACTTCTGAGTGTATGGTGGTTAGAGCATCAATAAGGTCGGAGGATCTCTGCATATTCTCCCAATCGAGCCTGCGTGCCGGATCGACCTTCGAAGGGCATGCATGAGGATGCTCCGATTCTGCATGCTTTCGGAGTTCTATATACGTGCCAATAAACAGTGCACTTCTCCTCTTCACAACAACGAGTCTTCACATCCAAATGTATACGAGCCTTATCAACCACTGTCCATCCAGTAACTTCTCCTCTACACAAGGGACATGCTGGTTTGCTATTGGGTTCTGAATCTAGGAATTGCCCATTTGCTTCTTTATAGCGATCGAAACAATTGGATAGTAAATGGTCAGTATCACACAGGAAAGGCCGGCATCCTTTTTCATGAGATGAGCAATGAAGGAGGACACAATTGTGAGGAAAGTTCAAGCATATTGGACATATGACATCATCCCAGTTTATACACAACTGAGTCTCCTCCATCAAAGCTGTTTTTCGCCTGGACCCTTCTCCCGCCATAAGCAAGTACCTTCATCAATTTGGGGTCAAGAAACAGCATCAGACCATAGTTACAAAGAAGACAACCATGCCATACAGTTATACAAAGGCAGTCGTGTCAATGAGATAGTCGATCAAGGAGAATATTAATTGGTCAATGTATAACAAAGCAGTCAAAGTGGTAAAAAAGCTTAATCATCAACAAGTTCTTGATATATAACTTCTACTTTTACATGTTCATCCACCTCCAAAGCCCTAAAGCAGTTTGTCGGTCTTTATGGAGACACGTGGATTTTCCCTTAATTTACTATATCATATCGCTTCCAACTATTCCGTTATCTCCACGCGCCTATAGACCACAAGGTGACAAAACTCTAGACCATGGCCATGCAGATATTAGAATCTAGGAATCCATAATGCATGGCATATCGAGAGCATGGACGTCACTAGAATATTAATGGAAGTAACTAAACAGCCGCAACATCAAGCTCAGAACAAAGTACCCGCACCTCCCTGCCTTAACTACTCGAGAAAACAGAAGTATCAGGATTATCAAGTGACTAGATGAATTAAAGAAATATATAGAAGCAATAAAATATCTTTTAAGCAAATGTAAACAAACAAATCCACACATTACTCATTTTTCCAGCAAGAAAGAGTCACATGAAACAATCTAGCCTTAAACATTTATGAATTTCATAATTCATATCAACTCAATCACTTCATCTTTCATTTTCTCATTTTCTCTAAAACAGCAACACGACATCGATTTGTTTTTTGGGGGACCTTTCATGCAAAGGAACTATCATCTAAAATTGGTTTATGCTGCTTGAATCGCATCGAACACAGTATTCTTTATTAAAAACGCGAAGGAATAGTTCGTCTTGAGCTCAATGCACAGCTTCATAGCAAGAATACATCAATAACATCACCAAAAAAAAGGGTCTTTGAATCATAGTTCTCTTCTAAACTTACACAAAAAATAAAACAACCATTCACATTGATAAAAATAGGAAAAACTCTTATAAATTTCACACAAAAGCTTCCAAAATCATCATCAAACAAATTCAACAAAATTATCAAAAAATGTAATTTAACTCCGCCACCGTCAGCTACTACCAACACAACCCTCTTGAGTTAATGTTTCACGGATCTTATTTGATCTTTGGAAATTTCTTCTCAAACCCCCTTACATTGAAGTTCAAAGCATATATAAGTTATAACATTCAATCATGGACAAAAACAAATCCACCAACAAACAAAATTCAAGAAACCCATTTGGGTTAGTAGCTCAATATTGCATTAATGAAGAAGACTTGAAAGCATTTGTACATATATGTGTGTGTACACGCAGAAAGAAGAGAGAGAAACCTGGTAAACGAAAGGGTCTGAAACTAGAGAGAGAATCTGGGCATGGAAAGTGAAGGTGAAGGCATGGGCTATGGGGCATAAAAAGGCATTGAGAAGTGAAGGTGGGTAGAGGAATTTTTGGCCTTTTACCATTGACAAAGAACATAGAAGCGGTGATACACACAGACACACACACTAGCTAGTGAATGGTGACGCTATGTCTTTTGTATCTCTCTCTCTCCTCTCTCTCTCTCTCTCTCTATATATATATATATATATATACACGCTGACACGTGTGTGACGTAAAGAATATATATTTGATTTTTATTATTTAAAAAATGATGATGTTTAGATTTTTTTTTTTCGAAATTAAAAGGGAATTGCATATTTATATTTATAATATTCAGTGTGATTTAATTTCTAAACAACTTTTTTCACACTTTCCTTTTTCTATAAATATTTATTTTAAATAGACAAATAATTGTTGATTTTAAATAAAAAATAAAACAGGTTGATTAAAAAAGTGAAAGTTCTTGATGTAATATATGCATTTTCTTTGGTATATCAGATTACAACTTATTAAATTAATTTAATTTAGACACAGGGTCTGAAAAAAATTGTTCACTTTCAAAATTATTTAAGCAAATATATAGTTCTTATGTATAGTAATAATTATATAATAACAACAACAACATCACAGTAATATAATTGGAAATCATTGTACACAATTAGTTGTATAAATATTTTTAAGTAACATGGTTTTTATTTAAATGTTTTGTAGTAAGTTTTTCTATTATGTCATCTATGTTATGTTGCATGACATCATTTGCACTTATAAAATTTATCTCATTTAATAGTGTACAATTAATGACCTGATCCATTGTAGCAAATAGCAATCTTGTTCTCAAACTAGTTTTCTTGATTTTCGAAATGTGAGTTGTGGGATTTCTTTTTATAAATTTCTTTTTTTCTTTCAGATTGAGAGACATTTGTATTGTATTTATATGATCTTTATATTATATAAATGTGAATTTTTATGTATAAATGTGATGATTTTTATGTACTATAACTTAGAAAAGAAAAAAGAATTTTAGTAAAATTTGTACATATATATCTTTATGTGATATTAATTGCATCTTTTGTAATATTAGTTAGACATTTATGTGATATTAGTTGCACATTTATGTGATACTAGTGTACAAATGTGTAACTAATATCACATCACATAAATGTATGTTCATCTAAGAAATGCGTTAATTTTTTTTCTTCATGTTATAGAACATAAAAATCATGATATTTGTACATAAATGTCACAACACAAAATAAAAGTCACACAAAGACAACATATCAACCTGAAGCCAAAAAAACTGATTTTCTTTTAGTTACTGAACATAAAGATCACCAAATTTATACATAAATGTCACACTTATATAATATAAAAATTATCAACCTAAAGCAGGAAAAAAACTTAGATGAGCGTGAATTTGGATCGGATTACCCCATTACATGAATCTAAATTCACGCAACAGGTGCACATGATAGGTTTTTGCCTCAAAATATATATTAATTTATCAAAATAGGTTTTATAAGATAAAAATTATTGATTTATGATTTCCAATGTAAAATGATCTTTTAGAGATTTATAAAAGAAAGATCATGATACCTCAAAATTTTAACTTATTGTTACTATTAATATTATATTATATAACATATAAGTTAAGTTAATTAATCATATTTTAGATTATCATAGTAAAGATGAATTTGAAATAATTAGGCATAATAAAGTGCCAAAAAGAAAACCTGAATTTTGTAAGTCTTTAAATTTGTGGCCAATAACATATGATATACTTTATATATAGATGTTATTTACATATTTGTATTCTTTTTTTTTTTTTAATGTGACAAAGCTATAAATTATAGAAATAAAAAATGAAATGAAGGTAAGTTGATAAAAGAGTTATTCAAATCTAATAAGTGATGATTTGAATATTAATTTTTGTAAATATATGTTTTAAAATAAATGATGAAATTTATATGGAAGTTTGAACTTTAATTTTTTACTCTTTCGAACTATTTCAAACTTAAACAATAAAAGTCAAACTAAAAAATTATGGAAATGTTGAATATTATAATAAACAAAACTAAATATATTTGAACAAAATAAAAAATATTTATATCTCTTTACAGATGCAAATGCATTTCAACAATTAAATAATTACTTTATTATATTGTATTATATTTAATGCAAAATTAGATTAGTACAAAATCAATAATTTTATTTTCCTTTATAGATAATATTTAAAATTTTCTAAATTTATTAAGTTTAATTTATTAATTAAATCTCGTATACTATAGGTATTATAGTAGTAAGTAAAAATATAGTGTAATGTACTAATGGGTCAAAAGTGAAAAAACAAACTATAGTATAGGCATTTTCATTTTGCAATCTAAACGTTTTAAAATCCTAACTCTTGAAATTTCGACACTTACATGATTATAATCTAAATCACGTTTCAACAATTGATTTGACACATGATTTATTATTTCCACTTTACAGTCTAAACTTTTTTTTTTTTCAAAATAATCAACAAGATAACTTACATTACAATTAAAAAATTGATTCGAAATTATAATCAAATAAACTTCAAAATTTCAAATTTATAATTGAAATTAAAAAGAAATTAGATTGTAAATTGAAAATTAATTAATTTAAGCATGTATTAATAATATATATAGCCAAAAAAGGGGAAAACCCAAAACTGTGACACACACATTCAACAATGGATCCTTTCTCGTCAGCAACGATTGCGCGGCAAACTTGGGAGCTCGAGAACAGCATCGTCACCACCACCGACGCCGGAGACTCATCCTCCGCCGCCGCCTCCGACGCTATATTCTACTTCGACGAGGCGGCGCAGACCAAGTTCCAGCAGGAGAAGCCATGGGCGAACGACCCTCACTACTTCAAGCGCGTCAAAATCTCCGCGCTCGCGCTCCTCAAGATGGTGGTCCACGCCCGCTCCGGTGGCACGATTGAGGTCATGGGCCTTATGCAGGGAAAGACCGACGGAGATGCCATTATTGTGATGGACGCTTTTGCCCTACCTGTTGAGGGTACTGAAACTAGGGTTAATGCGCAGGCCGATGCCTATGAGTATATGGTTGATTATTCGCAGACCAATAAGCAGGTTTTTATGCTCTATACCAATTTTTTCATTTGTTGTTTTCTTCTATGAGGTGTTGTGATGGGATTTTTGTTTTATTTGGTGAGCATTGAGTATTGACCATGGGGTTTTACAATCTAGCTTCATCTAGTTTCATGTATATTTTCATGCGGGATTCTGTAATTCCAAGTGTCTCCTAATAATCAGAAATGTTGTTTGATTTTGTTCAGAATGTTTTCAGTATTTCTGTCATATTATGTGTTATCTTATCTCCCAAAATGAGAAATGAATCTTGTAGCTATTAATCTTGCCAAGAGTTTACAAATGATGAAGAATTGCATTTGAGTAAGTTGAAAAGTTTCTGGTTGACGCTTCATTGTGGTACTCGAGGAATGAAAATTCATTTGTTTCTTTCTATCATCATTGAAGCTGAATATGCTTTCTCTTCCTCTTCTTTGTTCATTAAGCAATTACTGAATATGGTGTGTATTCTCATCCTTTATACCAAAGTAGCAGTGCATCATTCTTGCATTAGATGAATTCAGTTGATTTTAAAGTTCTACTCTATCCTGCTTTTAGCACTTGAAGCTTTACGCCTATGAGTTTATACACTTCACCTGTATCGCATTCTTTTCTTTGATGTTACATAGTGCTATTTACATGCCTTGATTTCTTTTTTATTGGATTAGGCGGGTCGCCTGGAGAATGTAGTAGGATGGTATCATTCCCATCCTGGTTATGGGTGTTGGCTTTCTGGTATAGATGTTACCACACAAATGCTTAACCAGCAATACCAGGAGCCCTTTCTGGCAGTTGTTATTGATCCAACAAGGACTGTTTCTGCTGGAAAAGTTGATATTGGTGCTTTCAGGACATACCCAGAGGGGTACAAGCCTCCAGATGAGCCTGTCTCTGAGTATCAAACGATTCCCTTGAACAAAATTGAAGACTTCGGTGTGCATTGTAAACAGGTGACAATACAAAAAATATTATTCAGTTTGTGAGAGTAGCTATCTAATCAAGTCACGTTGTTTGCAGTATTATGCATTGGATATCACATATTTCAAGTCATCTCTCGATTGTCATCTTTTGGATCTCCTATGGAACAAGTACTGGGTGAACACCCTTTCATCTTCTCCTTTGCTTGGCAACGGAGACTATGTTGCTGGTCAAATCTCTGATTTAGGTAAACTTTTTTGCGTTGGAATTTATTTTCACAGTGAGTTTATAGCAATTTTTTTAGAGATTTCGGGCATACAGTCCTTAAATATCGAATGAGATTCTGGAAGTCATGTAAGTTATTAAACTAATTTGAGATCTGACGTCATACAGCTGAGAAAATAGAGCAAGCTGAGAATCAATTGTCTCATTCACGCTTTGGGTCCTTGTTAGCAGCTCCTCAAAGGAAGAAAGAGGTCAGCAATTTATTCTCAATATATCTTGATTCATTTACTAAACTATCCTCAGTTGGAGTTTGTTCTTTGTGGTTTTGTTTTGTTTTTATTTTTAGATTACACCTCTTTTGAGTTACAAGTACCTCATGAGTTCTTCGTAAGTAATCTCCCTTGTGGACATATAATGGTTTTATTCATTGGATGATAGTTGTTGCTTGATTATATGTTATAGATATTGATCCATAGGCCCATATGCTCTACTTCCAACAATATGTGCGATGTCTTGAAAACTTACATCAATAATTAGATAGTTATAGACTAGCATAAACCTGAGCAGCACACTTCGATTTATTCTACATACATATGTTTTAAGATGCATTTCATGTTTGACTGATCAGAAAATTAGTATTCATTCCCTCAACTCCAAGAGAGACTGTTTGAGATTTCAGTTTCCTGTTCTTCTCTTTGCTTTGGTAAAGAATTGTAGATTCTTTGTTATTTGCATTTTTATTCTCTTCCAACTTGTGGCAGAAGACATTGTGCTTTAGGTCATGTCAAATTTGAAAATTTAATCAACAGAAGAAATTGGCTTTTACTGTTAACTAAATGGTGCAAATCCTCATATGATCAACTGAAAGAAAATGAGTATTTAGCATTTGACATTATGTTGTAACATAAATTTTGATCTTTATATGAAACAAATTTCATGGTTTGTATCATTGGCCTCATTTATTAGAATCAAACAAGGTTACTCTTGGATCTCATGGAAACTGTAGAAATATTGTTGTGCATCCTAATAGTGACTTTGTTTGGTGGAAGCAGGGATATATGTTCCATGATTTGATATGCTTATTAACAAGTGGCTCCTTCCTAAACATGTAATTAGAGAAGTAATATCTGGGCACTGCTGCTTTTTTCATCACAATTTCTTACTTGTGGATTTACCTTTACTGTTCCAGGAAGAATCCCAACTCACCAAGATTACTCGTGATAGTGCAAAGATAACTGTGGAGCAGGTTCATGGATTGATGTCACAAGTAAAACTCTCTTCCCCAGATATACGATACTCCTGTATTTGTGTGCACACTTTTTTCAGCTGTGACCATAAGAGGCCTTCGTCGGATTGTTAACATTTTTGTTTTTTCTGTTGTAGGTCATCAAGGACACTCTTTCAATTCCGTTCGGCAATGCAAATCATCTCAGGCCGAGTCATCTGATCCTGAACCCATGGTGGAATCCTGAGCTAGTTGTTAAACATGAAGTTGGAATATTGAGGATGGTTTGGTACTAAAGGAAGTCTCCCATGATCGCATCTCAAAATCGCTGTGAGATATTATTTCATTTGCTAGTATTATCACCTTTATCTAAACA
Source organism: Scutellaria baicalensis (assembly GCA_005771605.1). Classification (NCBI taxonomy): domain Eukaryota; kingdom Viridiplantae; phylum Streptophyta; class Magnoliopsida; order Lamiales; family Lamiaceae; genus Scutellaria; species Scutellaria baicalensis. The sequence continues at coordinate 1,033,690 of CM016721.1, read as the reverse complement.
GTTTCTGGCTTTACATTTGGTATGGAGAGCCAAAGAGGGATGTTTCAGCTCCAAGGCTTCATTTCGATGCTCTTAGTTCCAACTCATTTTGTAGAGTTTGTTATTTGAGTAAGAGATTGTTGCTTAAACCAGACGGTCTTGCTGGTAACGATGCGAACAACGAACATGGCACAAATTTACGATTCAAGAAAGTTATTTAGTTATATGGTGTTTTTCAGCATAAATTGATTGAGACAATGTTGTTAATACTGTCGTCGCCTTATTCATCAACCCGACATTCAATTTGATAAAAGATGACCAAGCTCGAAATGCTGCTGTAGAAAATTGATTTGAAATCGACTCAATGCAACAACATTACGTAAGAGAGTCGAGCAAAGCCAACAAGAAAACGAACATTACATGCTGTACTGGTTTCTTGAATCGACTCTCGTTGCATTGAGGATAGTGACAAATGGCGCGAAAGATAGGAATACGAAAGTGCTGCGTGATTTTCACCGTTGCAACGAGCATACAACTCTACGACAACGTTTAGATAGCAATCGTCATATTATGATAGTGAATGAGATGATAGAAGTTAAGATAGTTTATGTGCTAGAAATGATGGGACATTGATCCATCAAGCCATGAGAGCTACATGAAATCACAACAAAGAAAGCTTCTTCTCTACCATTATTAATCCTAAAACTCAACGTAAAAACCATGGAATCGGAAGGAGTTTATAGCTACTCGGCTTTCTCCTCGACCACGACTTCCGTTGGAGGGAGACTCTGCAGAAACCACATTACAATTGCAGAATGTGAGAGAATAGTCATTGGGGCATTTCGTCGAACAGTTTGTGCAACAAGCATATTTTCGTAAAAAGGAAGGAATGGGAGGCGTACCAAATCAGGCTTGTAGATGTTGTGCACAATGGAAGCGCCGGCGAGGAGCGACGCAACGACGACGACGCACGACCGTGCCAGCGACGGCGTTCCCGTCGGTTTCTTCCCACCGCCGAATTTACGATTCATCTCTTTCTTGCTGTGTAAAAAATATAAAGCCGCGATATTATGTATTTATGTAGCTTTAAGTTTGATAAGTTCAATTAATTTTGTAGATTTATTATTTCAACAAAATCTTTTTGTAAGGATTAAATGATCGAATTAAGCCTAATAAATACACTAATAATGAAACCCGTTTGCATTTAATTATTGTTCTAAAAGTTATGTTGATTTTTTTTTTTAATTATTGTAGTTTGACTTTATATACTTAATGCTTGTGTTAAAATGGGTAATAACTTCAACATCTTTATATAAAAAAAACTAGGTATTGAATATTGATGTTTATTACTACAATGGAAATTAAATTTTTATATAACAGTGTGCAATTATCATAATTTCGTCCAATTTTATTTAATGAATATTACCATTTTCATTGATTCACACCACTTTTCACTATACCTTGAAATAAAACCATCTGCTAAACCAAAAATGTAGTAATTTTGGCGCATGTAATAAAAGCTGAATTTAGTTTCACAATGCAATAAAAGCTAAAAAGATAATAATTTCAATAATTTGCTGATAGAAAAAAATAATAATAGGGATGATATTAAAAAAAGATTTATATTGCAATAGTATGTTTAATGATTCAAACATAAGCCCCCTTTATCTGTTAACAAAATCAACTAAGAAAAACATAGAGCGAGGAGAGAGAGTGATCCAAATCAGCTCCAGCAGTCATGTTAAGAGGAGAGTTCAGGTTAGCAGCTTTCAAGAATCCATGGCAATTGCTTCAGACAATGGCCCCAGTTTGAGGGGTGAGAGGCTGGACTTGAGGGGGACATTCGATGGGCTCGACAACTTATTTTCCTTCGAAGCAACGCAAGCTATTCCGAGCACCTTTCTCACTTCATTCGCCAGCTCAATGACATACTCGTCTTCATGACCTGTTCGTATATGATAATTCATTCAGTACTCGTGTGAAAATGGATCGGCTTGGAGATTAACGATTAAGTGAATTGAAGAGTCTGTATACCAATATCAAACATGGCCTTTTCCAACGAAAAGAGATAGTTCCTGTTGTTCCCACAAGGTCCGAAGGCCGTTGCAATTTGCCTAGCCATGTCCTCCAATGGAGCCGGCCCTAAGTAGTACTTGTTTGATATCTTATCCGGTGTGGATGTAAACCTGCAGTTTCAAACAATGATTGTATTGGTTCTGTGATTCAAGAAAATACTTATACGTTTGGTTCATGATCGAACAAGATACAAAGCAAACGTACACTATCACCCCGGTTAACAAGGGTACCTCCGATTCACCATCCTGGTTTAAAAGGAACAAGGTCTCAGACATACTCAAAAAGGTAAAAAAGGTGGAAGGAAAAACGTAATACAGAAGCACGACTCACTTTGTAAAAGTCTACCAAAGTTTTCTGGTCATACTCGCACTCTCTTTGTTCCAAATACTGATACAACATCACAACAATGGATCGGGCGAGTGAGAGTGACATATTGTTATCTAAATGACAAAATGGTAGGAGAAAATTTGACATTTTCATGGAAAACAAGTCAATAGAAAGAGAGTGGCACACATGTCTTAACCAAATAACAAAAGAAGCATGCTTACTGCCATTGCTGCCTTTTCAATTTCTGGCCCTCCGCGCACACAATAGGCAGCTCCCCACTAAAATAACAAACAAGAATAAACGCAAACTTAGTCGACTCTAAAATACAGCAATGATCAATACGATCCAAACAACCAATTCACACGAAATTTTAGATCTAGTTATGCGTCTATGATCATGATGCACAACACAAAACTCAACTTGATAACACGAATTGCTTGAGGCCTCAGTTGAAAGTTGAAACAAAAGCCGTAAAATTTACATAGATATCTCATTATTGGCATTGACAAACAAGGAATATATTACCAAAATCGAAGCTTTAACAGCTCAAGAAATTAACTTACGCAGAGTGATCCTTCGTCCTGCTCCAAAGTGCAGGTTCTCGCAGGATGCTGAGGCGTACCACGATGATCAATGCAAGCTGATCACATCGAAATAAACAAGTAACACTTCAATTTTTCCACCAAATAAGCCACATCAAACAACTGAACTAGAAACACCCGATTTTTTAGCTTCAAATGCTTTAGAGTAAGCCAATTGCAAGAACACCAGCAATCAAACTAAAAACACGTCCTAATTTAAACCACACAAACTAAAAGGATTTCAATGATGAAGACTTGAAACTTAATTCACAAATAAATCAATACATTACAATTACAAAACGAAATACACATACCAAGATCAAATACACGCCTGTAGTTCTTGACGAAACCGATCACTTTCTCGTCATATTCAAATCCAGGGTTCCACACCAACGAACCATAGCCAAAAACCCAGAACACCATTTTTATCCTCTTTCTTCTGCGCATAAATCAAATACACCAAACAGATTATCAGATTAACCGTCTTGCATCGTCGAAGAACATAAACTACAAACAAGTCCAAAAACATTACTAGGAGGAAAATACTCGGATAAATGCAATGCGGAGCTCAATAAAAAAGGGGGTTCAGACAATAGAGCACAGTAGATACGAGAGAGGGAGATTCACAACAATGGAAGCTCAATTCGCGCGGAAGCTCGCTCGCGCGCGCGCGCGCGGCGGAAGAGGGAGATGCCGACAGCAATGGAGAAGGAGGCGAGGCGGAAAGGAGCGGGGGGATTGATCCCAAAAGATCAAATTCTCAATTATTATTTCTCCAAAAAGGGGAACCGTAAATTCGTTCTTATTATTGAGGGAGGGTTTTTGGAGAGATAGCTTTTTACTATTAAAAGTGTAACATTGACAGCGCTAAGACGAACCTGACAAGATTAGAGATAGAATTTCTATGAAATTCAATGCTCTGCGGCCACAATCTCTTCTACAAGTTAATTAGACAATCTCGTTACGTACTGAATTGGGTTATCCAAATTACATAAAAGAGTAGGACTTGCGTGCCCCCAAATACTTATTATAATACCTTTAAGTATATGAGTAATACCTTAACATGTAATAAGTAATATTTTGAATAATATCTTCACTAAAACATATACTCCCTCCGTCCCACAAATATTAGCCTACTTTGACTGGCACACATATTAAGAAAAAGTTGTTGACTTTGATTGGATGTGTTATTTTAATATTTTTGAGTGGCAATTTTGTAATTTAAACCAACTTTTTGAGTGCAAAAGTTGAAAATGAAGAAATTGAGGGGTAAGAGAGTAAAATTTTCTTTGCCATTTTGGGGCTGACAGATTTAAGTGGGACAAACGAAAATGGCAAGTAGGCTAATTTTCATAGGACGGAGGGAGTATTTCAATTATACACGTAATACCTTACGAATATGCAACTAATACCTTATGAGTATACCACTAATACCTTCAAGAATATACCACGAATACCTTATCAATACACCAATAATACCTCATGGATATATTCCTAATACCAAACTAAATACCTTTGGAGGTACGGTGCACCGGGATACGCAAATTTTTGTCACAATAAAGGTCGCATTATTATTATTTTCAAATGAGGTCGTGTCTCATAATTAATTACATGTTCTTTATATTAACTAAAACTATCAAAAATGAATAATTTCGTGGCTATAATATGGAAATGTGAGATATTAACGGGGTTATTTTTCCAAACGGGATACTTTTACACGCTTCTATAATTCCACCGTTAATTATTACCAAAAAGTGCACAATTTTAATAATTATATTCATTATCTAATTACAACAACAATAATAGAATGAATAAAAGACAATGATGTGAGAGTGATCAAATTGCTTTCCATTTACACGTGCATATAATATATATATATATCCAAAAAAGTCTCAAATTTTAGAAAAATAAAAGAAACTACTTTTTGAAGAAAAATCCAACCAAAATTTGTCCTACTTTTTTATTTAAATTGGGATGCATTTGATAGGATAATACCAATTGAAAACCACTTTCACAATTTTAAATACTTCACTAATTTACACAATTTCTTGATTCTTATTATCGTAACATTATAATTATATATAAATCTCTGTCATAATAGTTAAAATCTATCGAATTTGTGTAGAAAATTATAAAATATGTTACGGATCTAATATTCAGACCTAAGAGTACAAGTAATAGGCCGGCCTCAAGGCCTAGCCCAACTACTAGATTGGGCTCCTGCATTAAATGAGCCCAATACATTACTATGCAAAATTTTCCAAATTTTTATGGAGTTAATTAAATAAAAAAAGATTTGAAATAGTATTTTTACATTAAATCAAACATAAATAAAATCCAAATACTCTCATTTAGTCCCTAATAAATGCTATATTCAGTTATATGTCCCTATTTTGTATTTTCTTGATTTTTATAAAACAAAAATCAGAGAAAAACCCAAATAGTCGAATTATTATTATTATTATTATTATTATTATTATTATTATTATTATTATTAATAAAAAGAGAAATTAATTTCGGTGATGTGTAATGACAGTGAGGTGGCAGCTGAAAACCAGAAAGAATTGTTCGCTGCAAAATCGAGCTCAATTCTTGAAGAAATCTCCATTGATACAAGCTCAAATCAATGGATGGGCTGAAGGAATCGCGGCGGACGAGGTCGAAGGCAGCTCCGGAATGGGGGGTGGAAGAATCCCTAATTCTCGTGAACGAGATCAACGCCGTCGAATCGGAGTGGGGAGCCACGCTCCCTTCATTCCAGAAATGGCAGCAGATCGTCGAGAATTGCAATGCCCTCGAGGTTAATCGGAATTTGAACCAGTGCAAACGCAAGTGGGACTCGCTGTTGAGTGAGTACAGACGGGCTAAACAAGGCGAAGCGCCGGAAAATGGGCCGTTACCTGTTGAGCTGTTCAGGTGCATTGATAAGTGT